>VZTI01001107.1:231273-261012 GCA_013397865.1 Struthidea cinerea | reverse complement strand
AAAAAAAAAAAAGAAAGAAAAGAAAGGGAATTAAAAAACTTATATCGCATGAAAAGCAAGAACAAGATAATCACTAGTTAATAAAGATCACATGATGCCTCATGTTTATATCAGATGATTTTATGAGGGAGAGGAAAAAAGAAATAAAATAACATGGGTAGTTCCTTATCCGATCACCAAGCAACTGACATGAAATGGGGAATTTAGGATTTTTTATAATAAAAATATTATAAACAGGACACATTCAGACAATGCTATGTTTCTTCATGAAGCATGCAAAGCTAATTAAAAAATTTACATTAGAATTAAATGTTTTGACAGTTTCATGTAACAGATCCTCCTGGTAAGGTATGTGAAGGCATATAGATGATAGGAAGGTGATTAGAATCAGACAACATGGCTTCACAAAGGGTAAATTATGTCTGACTAATGGTGGCTTTTAATGATGTAGTAATTGCATAGATAGGTAAGGGAAGAGCAGCTGATAATATTTACCTTGACTTCTGTAAGACCTCTGACATCATCCCATACATCATCATTTTTGCTAAATTGGTGAGATAGGGGGAAAGTTGTAAATGCCCCATCCCTTGAAGTTTTCAAGGTCAGGTTGGATGGAACTTTCAGCAACCTGGTCTAGTGTAAGACATCTCTGCCCACTGCAGAGAAGTTGGAAATAGATGATACCTAAAGGTTCCTTCCAGCCCAAATCATTCTATGATGCTGTAATTCTACGATTCTCTGTTCAAATAGGGATTTCTAACATTTACACTTACATTTGGCAAATCGATACATGTACCTCTGTTCTGACATGGCCTTGAAGAACATTCATTGATGTCAATTTCACAGTTGTTACCAAGGAAACCAGAAGGGCAATTGCAAACATATCCAGACTGGTTATACTGGCATATACCTCCATTCAGGCATGGCTGAGAGGAACAAGGATCACCAGCTTCCTCACAAAATGGACCTAAAAAAGAAATAAACATAAAAAATTACAGTGTTGGAGTGAAGCTTGATATGTTCTTTGACATGAACCTTTTACTATGTTGTGCTCCCCTATAATTTCTCTCTCCCTTTTTTTAAATTTTATTTAGTTGAGGGATTGAGAGGCTTTTATTAATTGTGCTTTTCTAAAATTGTTTACACTATGAACCTCCAATTACGGACTGGGACATCTGTAAGCTATCACCATTTAAAAAGCAAAGAACTTGACATATTCCTGTATGCTTTGTTTGTTTTGGTGAACTAACATGGTAGGAATCTGTGGGAGTGACTAACCTGACCTGTAACAAAGGGAAGATGTGACTAGAGCGAGATGCTGAACAGTCACTGAGTATCTCACAGCAGTTATTATTAAGGGAAGCTAAATCCAGTGGACTCCCAGACCAGGGGGGTTCTTCTCAATCCTATTTACAGATCCAGCCAGTCCTGTACCAGAAAGTGCTCTCAGTAAGCAAACACACACACACCCACACCCACACCCACACACCACAAACATGCTGGCCGTGTGAATCAACATGAAGAACAGTGTCTCTTCCCTTAGATAAACACAAACAGCAGTCACACGAGCATAAGCAGCAATGATGGCTCAAATTTTTTCCTCATCTCTGGCTAGTTAGTATTGAAGTTCAACAATGAACATACACACTCCCTCATTTTCTAAATACAAAGATAAACCCTCATTTGTGGATCCCTCAGGAATCAGCATAGATTTTAAGTCTGTCTGAGATTCTGTATCCAGATCCTGAACCTCTTGCTGACTTGCTGTCTCAGAGCTTGGGTTGTTCCAGATTTGGATGTCACTCTGGTTGCTGGCTAATCTAGTTTAAAGGTCTATCACTCCCCACTAGGAGAGGTGTTAACACAGAAGTAGTAAAGAAAAGAGACTGTTACCCAGGCTCTGTTGTCCTGCAAGAAAATAATCTGTAAAATTTCCCCAAGTCACACTCTTCAATAACGTTTGAAATTTCCATGTCTCTCACAAAATTCTCCCTTTAGTGTCTGTGAAATTCAGTGCTTGTTCATGGTGGTCTGTGCAACAGTCGTCAGCCACTTACTCCGTTATTTGTTGAACTCAGTAATTTCTCGCATTATGTCCACTAGCTTCCCATGTTCTCCTAAATTCTTGCAACCCTAGGCAGGACTTTACTAATCTGCCTGCATACCCTAATATTTATGAACTGCCTAAGTATTTTCGACAATTAACTCTTTTTAATACTGCGACATCAAAGATAAAGAATTATAGCATCTAAGAATTTATTTCCATGTACTTCTGGAAAATTATGTATCAAATATGCTTTTTACATACTTTGGTGCTCTGATTCAAACCACCTCCCTAATATATACTTACAAATTACATCAGAAGAATTTTTTAGCAATTTGCTGTAGCAATGACATAGCTTCGTAATAAATCCCTTCTGAAGTAGTAATATGTATTGATTCAACATTTGTTTAGACACTTGAATCCACTGACTTAAAAATAGATATTCATAAAAGAATAAATTATACTTTACAAAAAGATGTATAATTTTGAAATGGTGAACAGACTACTTTTAACTCAAATTGTAAACTGCAGGATAAACATAACTAATTAGCCACTTAATAGATAAGTATGTGAACCTCTAATAATTTAAGTATGAATAGACTAGCTATTTAAAGCAACTGTATGTGGAACAACATTTACTAGAAGATTGAAATATCACACTCTGTCTCTATTATATACCAGAACAGCTGATATGACAAGCACTATACAAGAAAAGCCCATTAGCTGAAAAAAGGTCAAAACACATTTTCCTTTCTATCATTCAGTTCAGTAGAAATAGTTATTCCAATAAGCCAAAATGAATTGGATCTATCTTTTATGGCAGATTATTCACTTCTCCTTAGCATCAGAGGACATTCAAAGAATCTTTCAAAAATTTTTTGCTATCCCTCATCACCATAGTAACCAAATCACAGTATATTGGAACTTCCAGATGTTAGGGCTTGCTCATAGGAAAAGCTAAGGAGGCCATATCTCAGAACAAGGCCATTTATTGGTATTGGTGCACATATAAGAGAATGTTTGCAACACGACGTGAGGGGGATTGGTCAATTCTTCCTTATTATTCAATTTACTATCTACCTGTCCTGTTCTACTTCAGTGTAGCATTGTGCCCCAGAAGTACTCATAGATGAGTTTGTATAATGCTTACCCTATTTTTTCTCCATTATTAGTCACATTTGACAAGAATGGGTGCTCCTGTCCCATCCACATTAATAATCAGAAGAAGGAAAATGAGCAAAACAGTGACCCCATTTGCTCTACCCAAAGGAAAGCCAGAAAGTGTTGCCTCAGTAACTGAATGGAATAATGAGTTTTTCCTGCCATTGTTTCTACCCCTGAATCCATTCACTTCTCTACATTTTTTGTGCCACCATTACCAAGTATTAGCCTTTTGTTAAAAAAGGGTTCTCAACGGGATTATTAGAACAAGGAAAGACTAAATGAACAAAATAGGACAGAACAATGAAGGCCAGTGGGGAAAACAAGATGAAAGAGGTGCCTTTGGTAATGTTATGCACATTTGTACCAAAACTAGGAAAAGGGTATTGTTCAGCCAAAAAAAAAAGTGATAGTGCAACAGTCTTTTAAGAAACAACTAAAGTAGCTAGAATAGGAATAGAGAAAAGTCTGAGAGAGGATAAGGAAACATTGTCAATCACACCATGAGAAGTTCGTCAAGGAAAAATGCAAGTTTCAAGGATGGCAAAAAAAAAACAAACAAACAAACTTTTTACTCTTTTCTCCTTGACCTCTCTTTGCAAAGGGAGCAAAAAAATATATTTTTTGTTAATTTGGGAAAAAACAGTGCATTTGGTGGAAATTGGTAGCCAATTACCTAAGTAGGTGAAGGGGCATTAATTTAAATGAAGATATTGACTCATGGTCTAAAACACAAGTCACGTCTACAAATGTTTTTTAGGAAGAATTCAGTCTTGAGCTGGAATTTTTCCTTAATCATTGACATTAATTATGTCTTTGATATTTCTCTACTTTATAATTCACTATATTCAGCATCTTATGTGAAAAGCAAGAGTAGCGTTCTTTCACCTGAACACCCATGCCTGATGAGTTGGATAAATCAAGTCAATAAATGGAATTCTGGAGAATTAGTGGTTTGAGACTTTTATTCTATCATTCCCAAACCCAATGTCACACTCAATCTATTTGCTAAATAAGATTAAAAGGTGACTTGATTACAGCTCTTGGATGGGGAAAATACTAAGCACCAAAGGGATCATTAATTCAGAGAGAAGCATGTAAGAAAAGCAAACGACTGAAGAGAGAAGCAGAACGATATGTGAGAAGCACCTCACACATTTTTACCAATGAGATATCTTTACCTGACTACCATGAAAGAGTTGAATTCTATGGTTGTTGATGTCTTCACATCTATGTGTTTTGAAAAATAGTTAACTACATACAAGACTTAACTATATAGAAGAGGACATGTGCAATACAACCAGCTTTGGTCAGAAGAGATGAATGACTGGTCCTCTAGACTTGCAAATGTATTTATCTACTTTCAGTCAAGGTGAATGCAAACCCCTTTAAAGGTTGCACAAATCAGGAATTATTTTGAAATTCTTATTTTAAAATGTACACTTTTTTGTCATTATCAGTGCCTCTTGTTCCAATATGTTTAAATAAATATCTAAATTCATATCCATGCTAACATTTTCTGACCTCTTGAATGTTGTGGTCAGAAGCAAAGTAAAGAGGAAATAGGATAAAAGTAGATCTTTATAATCTGATATCAAATGCGAGCCTCAGAAAGACGACCATATTTTAGAAATGAACAGTGCACCTGGGATCAGCACATCAGTCCAACTAACACATGCATATTTGAAATGTTTATACATCTTCTGAAGACCTGAGACTTAAAGTGAATAAACAAAAAAAACCAAGGCAAATTGTCTTAACTGCATTGATGTGATAGATAATCTTCTTTTTTACTTTGTTATCAATAAAAATAGTATAGGTGTATTATGTGTCCTAGATGTTGTGCATTTCTGTTGCAAACAATTTTAGCAGAAGTAATTTTTTCCTCAGTCAGACCCAAAAAGAGACATTTGCTGAAAATACTGAAGTCCCATTAGTGCTCACTGATGAATGATCAGCTACTCAAAGCTTATTCAAAGGAAGATAAATGCAGAAACCATATTCTAATGGGAGATGGTTGATTCTGGAAACTTCAGTATGAAAAAAAATAGTTATCAGCTTGATTGAATAACCTGATTAAAGAGGAAATTCCAAGAAATTAAAAACATCATCAGTAGGATCAGTTCACCTTCGTCTTTCAATATAATGAATTCTTGTTTGGTTTACTTCAATAAAATAAAAATTGTGGAAGTTTAAAAAGTAGGAATAAATGAGTAAAGATTATCTGATAGACCAATATGAAAGCTAATGAATTTTAGTTTCAGGAACTGAACCTTATTTCCAGCATTTTCTCTTGTTTTTACACATGAAAAGAATAGAACCCTTCACCAAACCAAGAATAAAACCCTTCACCAAACCAAAATGAATGACAGAAGAACCCCAGCTCTTCCTTGTTCTATTTAACTGTATCCTGTCTAGTCTTCCTTTCTATGGTTTCACTGCCGTGTTATAATGATAACCCATTTAAAGAAAAAGGACATTCCTGACACCATTGATAAACATCACTCAGTTTGTTAAGATACTACATAGTGACATTTACACAAATATCTGAGGTTACTGATTAAAAAAAGAAAACTACTGATAAGTAGTTTCTCTTTTTAATTGCAGCATTTCTGGACTTCACATTTATGCAAACATTTCTCTTCCCAAGCAGCAAAATATGTTAAAAATCATATTATCATTCTACACTTCAATATGATGTAAATAGTCTCATTTTGTTGTTCCGCTAATGAAAAGTCAGTGTTTTCTAGAGCAGTTAAGCTTAAAGCAGAGTAGACTGGTTCAGGAAATAGCATATGTTACATTCAGTTATTTGTACTTATGTCAGAATAGAGCAATAATATTTCAGGGTTAGGATAAAAAAGTGAAGTATTTAGTGGGAGAGAGATTTATTTTCAGCATAAATGAAGCAAGTGACTGCCACTTGATACAATCAAGGACCAGGATATGCAATAGGCAGTAAACCGAATAAAGGCTGAGTATGAAGACAAGCATGAAAATTTAATTGTTTAAACTATTTTTAATATTTTAATATGTTCAGTTTCACATCTAGAGTTAAGAAACCCACACAATGTCCTTCTTACATATATCATTAATATGTATTATGCAACAGAACCCTTGTTCTCTTAAATCTAATTATTAAACAACTCTTTTAATTTGAGGACCATCAGATTTCAGTTGAT
Source organism: Struthidea cinerea (assembly GCA_013397865.1). NCBI lineage: Eukaryota > Metazoa > Chordata > Aves > Passeriformes > Corcoracidae > Struthidea > Struthidea cinerea. The sequence continues at coordinate 254,625 of VZTI01001107.1, read as the reverse complement.
TCAGTTATGAAAAAATTTCTACAATTAACTAATCCTATCTTTATAAGTTACTTAAACAATTTATTAAAATTAGTCTAGTCCAGTCCACTCCTTGTTTTTTGCCTTCATGAGCTTCATCAGATATCCTTCCTTTTAAATGTAAAACTGAAGTGTCTTAAAAAGTTGTCTCTGTAAAATGATTTTAATTTTTCTGTTTAAACACATCATTGAATCACAAGTTCTTGTCTTATTTATCTAGACTCTGATATATATCAATATTTCTATCAGTGCACTAAAATCATTAATCTTTTAAATACTAATAGAGTATTTGCATCTTCATATACATTTCTAATCATAACTAATGAATGATACCTTGTTTTTCCTGTATATGAAGTTACACTAAAGTGTAAATCAAAATGAAATCTACTTCAAGTATTGTAAATCTGGGTCTTTTATGAAGTACAAATCTCCATGAAAGATTACAAGGGTTATAATTTTAATTTTAGACCAAATAGGCATCATCAAAGCTCACTGATGTGCTTTACAGAAAAGCTCCAATCAGCATACTTGAAAATAGACATTTTAGAAGTAAATGAATGAGAAGAACATTAGCTTCCATCAGAGAAGCCTATTAGAGAAAAATTACAGTACTGCTGGAAAAACTAATCAGGAGTCCTTGCAAACTTTTAGTTTTACCTCTTATCTTGGCTAACCACAGTGTTCAAAAAATACAGTAAGCTAACAGAACAGGGCTGATCCTGAGCTGATGCCACCCTGGCTACTGCTAAGGCAGTGTACATAGGCTGTCCTTGCTTCTGGAAGGTTGCTATTCCCTGGAGCAACAGCAGGGCATTACCCTAAGTGTAAGAGATCATATACTATTCCTTGCCTAAAACCACTTCCTAGTGCCTTTTTGTTGCAGAAAGGGATGTTCAAAATGCTGCTGGGGGCATCAGGATAATAGCCATAATGTTCAGATTGACAGTTGTGACTTTTGTCAAGAACACCAATGCTGCCCACTCACAAAATGTCTAGATTTAAGATGGTCTTTCTCTTTGCAGCCAGATGATGGTGTTCACCACACAGAAGAAAATGAGTGTCTCCATTAACAATGAATTCACTAATACTTCATGGGTTTTACTACAGTAAAAATGATATGATTCCTTTCCAAACATCTTTTGGAAAGGTGGTTTTGAAAATGTAATGATTAAACAGTCTTTTCTCTGAGGCAAGTTTCCTCAGAATGTATTAATTCAATTCCTCAACTGGTCATCAAGTGATAAGACCTTGTCCATATTCAAATTTAAAGCATATTCCTAATGGCTGTGAGAAGCTCAATACTTCCAAATTTTGAAAAATTACACCTCTTAGAGATGAGGTCTCACCTGGGATTCATGGACTAGCATTGTGCATGAGGTTTCTCAACATGGTTTCTAAAGGTATGAATGGGAAACACACTTCTGATTAAAATCCAAAGGGAAAACAGATCAAGTCAATATACTAAGCAGGACAGACATTTTCTTCATTAAAATGAAAAAGTCTATGTGATTCCAAACTACAATAGGTTGATAAAAAAATTTTAGAAAGTAGAGTACATATGCCAACCATATATTTTTTTTTTTAATTATTGTTAAATCTGTGCTAACAGGTTTACTTTGCATAATAATTTGTTCTGAGTGCCTTCTTGACACACTTTTCTTTGGCAAAATGATATAGGTTATATTTGTTGCATTACTCTTAATTCAGCTATGCAAAATGACATGCCTCCCATTTTTTTGGGCAGTAATAATTGTGTTTATTTATGATTTATCTCAATAGCACCTCACAAAATCTAGTGTAAATCAGAAGAAATCCTATAAAACATGTTGGACTGATCTAGATATAATGCATCAATAGATAAATTAGGCAGATTTATCAAATTCCTCATCTCTATTTCCTTCAGGTGGAAGTCAGAAGATCAAGAGTAGAATTTAGATATTTGGATACCAAAATCTTTAGGCTAATACTTATTGAGAGACAAATAAAGAAACTGACCTGCAATTGAAAGTCCTATAAAAAGCTTTCTAAAAGTGGCTGTAACATGCCTGTACTATATACCTCAATATTCAGCAATCATGACTGTGACATAATAAATGTAAACGTTTAAGAACTATAAAACTATTCAGAGGCTTTTTGTTGTTGATGATGATGATAATTGCTATTATCCATCCTTTTGGCAGTAATACTTTCAAGAATTCCTGTGACAATAGGATAAATTAAAGATGGAATATTTTATATATTGACAGTGGGCAGTTCAGTTAGTTATGTGACTCCAGGAAGAAGAGTCTTACATAAATCAGCCACTGGAAACTTGGTACTCTTTTATTTCTCTGCTAATATACTTTTTAGAACAGACGACAGGTGATTAACTTTCTCCGCTCTCCTTAGTGTTACCACAGCCAGCTGAGTGATGATGAAAGGTATGTATGGGCTCAAAAATCATGTGGTTTCATAAGAATACTCAAATACTTTCCTTCATAACAATTTATATAATGTGTGGCTTGGCCTTTTCTCTTGTTTGCAGACAAACTGTGTGAGAAGACAAAAAAAAGCGTGTATAAACATGTACCAAGCCACTTACAACTTTGTACATCGCCTCTAAATAAACAATATACACCTATGGGCAAATGCAGCTCACAGCAATAGCATCTTATACACAGCTGCAAATACTGAATTTAAAAATATTGACAAATTTTCACTACTTTCAAATTTTCAGATGGGAATATACAGTTAATTAAACCCTTTAATTCCCTCAAACAGCTTGAATCTTTGGAATTCGTATGAATTCTTATTCCCTTAACAAAATTATTTTCAAAATCAGTTTGAGGGATGTGAATAACTGAAACCTATGATCCATTGGTCTCCATAGTTTCACAGTTAATTATTAATTATTGTTAAAGATTATATATCTTCCTTTTCTAGTCTGTAGCAGTGTGGAAGCAGGTATACAATTACTCAAGAAGAAAGAAATTGACATAGGGAATAGTCCTATCAAAAGACAACTTATTTTTCAAGTCTTTGACAAAGGAGTCTATTCAAGATATATACATTTACTTTTGTTTCGTCCTCAGAAATCACAGCTCTAAATGACAAGATCCTGCTGTTACAGTGAAAGAGGATTTTGGCTGAGATGAATTCCTACTAAATTGCTTAACAATATTCAGAAACATGACTGTAGGCTTGATACAACTACTAAAGACCTGGGAAACAGATCTTCAGGAGATATAGCCACTTGAAATTCAATAACCGAGGTAAAGGTTGAAAAGAAACATAAATGATAGGAATATATTCTGGGAAGGTGTGCCCTTAGGCAACTGCAGAGTCCAGGGACTTGGGCTAAATACGGGGAAGCCTGAGAGAGCAGCGGGGATTAAGTATATTGAAGAGAAAGAGGACAGACCAGGTAATATAGAAAGTGAGAGCAAAAGAAGGCTTGACTCTCAGGATTAGAAAACTGCATCACAGTAACACAGAAGCAGTAGGATGGGCTAGGTAGTTACCATTAGATCTGTTTTGATACCTTCCGTATCCTAGGAGGGAGGGAAAAAAAATGTTGAGGATAGTAGTTTAAATAAAAATAGTTTATAACCTATATGTTGTTGGTGAGGAAAACATGTTGTTGTTGTTTTATCTTATTTTGATATTGCTGATTTTTTTATCGTAGCTACAAAACTTAAGGAAATTGATTGTCAAAAGGTCTCAAGAGGGCTTAGTTGGGTTAATGTCTAAAATGGAGGCTGGTCAAATGGATAAAATGTGTTGGAAAGTGACCACATGACATCATCTCATAATCCAGATTTATCTTCTAGGTTATGCATTAATTTATTGTAAATAATTATTCTTGAAAAGAAAACAAATCCCTAGGAATACTTTTGGAATAAAATCAGAAAAACAACATAAGTATTAATTAGAATTAACTAAGTTTTGTACATCTACATATTCTGTAAGAATTGTGATGAAAAAGAAAAGGTCTGCTAATTGTTCAGCTTGTAACATTATTAGACTCTGAGAACCAACAGAATATTATACCATTTGCAAGAAAACCAACCTTTGAACATTCAAAGACATACTCAGAACTATAACTTTTAGTCTCCAATGACATTTGAGTATACTTCCATTTCCTGAGGCCAAATTTGACATCCATCAGCATTATTTAATAGGACAGACTGGGTGTATTTAAATCCCTGCATATTGGTCTGAGTACTGCAAGCACCTGCCAATTCTGGAAGCACTGTAGAGGTACAATGCACTCAGAGCTGGAATAAATGCCAAGGCACTAATGCTGAAAGAAGAGTAGAATCTGAGAGTCTCTCATAAAAAGATTAGTCATTCTCAAAAGCTGGTAATACCACCATGGGTTTATGGCTCTAACACTGTGATGTCATTTAAAGAAATGAGGGCCTGGTATGGTAAAAGCAGCCTTGAAAATTGCAGACACAGCGTGCAGTACATGGCAGTACAGGTATGGAATATTAGGAGGCAAGGCACACTCTAGGCTGTGGAGACCCCACAGCTCCAGTGAGCAGTCAAAGAAATGCAGACCTGGAGGTGGACAAAACTGGACTTAAGGGCAACAAAAAAAATAGTATCTAACATCCATAAACCCCACCACAGATAGCAAATTCAGGTGTAATTTGGAATTACAGCCTAATGAAGAAAAAGAGAGGTATATAAGGATGTTAGCAAACATATAAATATGATCCTGAGTAGATCCTAGAGCAAGAGATGCAAAACCATCAGCACAAATATCATATTCTTCCTGGTGAAGGACTACAGATACTCACAGGAACACCCACGATAACACACCCTGCTGCCAATGACAGTAAAAGGAGCAGGGTAAGGGTGAGCACAGCATCTGGAACAGGGTTGGAAATTAAGAAGTGTGTATATATAAGAAGTTTCCAAGTATTATTATTGAAATATTTTCTGCACAGATGAATCTTGGGATTTCAATTATACTGTAATCATTTGGCCTTATATTTAGAACATTTTCTCCAGAATCCTGTGTTTAAATGTCAATACATAATGATACATAATGATGTGTAGCAAGATAATGGCAGGAATATAACAAACACAAATCTGATTAAATCCATGGAAAGTGAAAAAAACCTATGAATTTAAACAGAAGACACTTTCTGGGTTAATGAGAAGATCCCTCCAGTAGTAAATGAAAATTCTACAGAAGACTGTGTTCTCTCTCACCATTTTGGAGATTTGTGCTCTGTAATACATAAAAAGCAAGCTCATATGACCTAACTCAGCAAATTAAAACCTAGATGTTCACTGTAACTCCTGTTAGAACCAAGAGTTTAAACTGGACACCTTTAGAAGATGGTTCATTCCATCCAAAAAAACCATGTCTAGGACTGATTATCCATGGGATGCTTGCTTTTCTTCTAACTAAACATGGCAAACTGAACAAGTATTTCCGGTTAGATACCAAACTCTAGACATCTGATACTGCATAATATACAGTCAGTCAATGAAGAATACCTCAAAGTTTGCTACACAAATGGATTCAAGCTAATCAGATAATAGAGTTTTACAAGAGATTTCTCTTCAGAAGCATTCCCATTCTAGCAATCTCCAAAGGCTAATTGATAAAAATAAGTTTTTTGAGTCTGTTGGTTTTACTGCCAAAGTGGTAAAACATATTTTGAAGTGACTGATTACTGTTTGGAAGAAAGTCCCACATCTTGGAAGAAAAGCAACTTCAAATATGAGGTATTCCTACGTATCCATTTAGGGATTTCATTCACAGATATACTAACGAATAAATTAAAATGAACGATGATTATGCAACCTTCCATTTTTCATATATGGTGGTTTTATTTGCATCTAAAATTTTGATTCATTTTGAAAAATGCCCTTGATTTAAATGATCTAAGTTTGCTTTTATTGATATTAAGTTTGAACAATTCAGCAAATAAAAACTTTTATTTTTATTTGTATTAAAGGGATTTAAATCTAACAGCAAAACAAAGGAATTCTCAAAGCTTTCTCTTTGAAATGGTGACTTTTTTTCATCATTCACTGGTGGTCATTATCTCCTTGTAAGATAAATTTGTCTTTTGTCTATTTAGTAGTCTGTAAATCATGGATACATAGCATGGAATTCCCTTTAAATGAAGACAGACAATATTTTACTCAAATGTTTGGAACAATATTGATTCTATACACTGGGTTTTATCCCTACTGGAGATAGCGATATTGTTTGTAAAATTCTGCTTCGTTGCTAATTCCATAAAAAAAGTCAATGAGTCTTACTAAATTTGAAATGTGTATAGCCATCAGCTTTTCAAAGTGAACAAAGAACAACACACAATTCTTCATGTTTTCTAGTGTTTTAATTTCATTCATTAATTAAGTAGATTATGTACTGTGTTCTGTCGACACATGGTATGATGTCAATAAACATTTAGCTACTTTCAAGAGACATTGTGTCAAACCATCGATATCTAGACCTTGAAATAAATCATATGATGATATTTTAGGCTGTAGGTCCTATGGTCCTTTGTATTTTAATTAATTATGAAAAATATTATAATAACCACTGTACTCACACAATTTTGAATTGATTGCCTACCACAGGGATTTTCTTCCTTCAAAAATTTTTATGAAATATTTTTAGAAAGACCTTTGCTTACCTTCTTGCATGTAGATGTTAGAGCTACTTGCTTTCTTTGTGCTCATTCGAGTCAAGGAACTGAAGACTGGAACTACAATAACAGTGAGGAAAGGGTACACTATGTTACCAGAGTACAGCCTTGTTCCTCAACTAAAACATTAGTCATGTAGTCACCAATTTCCTTTGATGTTGCCTCTGGGCAGGTACGGATCTGAAGGCATTCTGAAGTACAGAGGAGAAATTTGAAGTTGAGATCCTCGTTAGAGTGGGAAGACAAGCCAAGTGAGGGCTGGTCTTGGGAAAGTGATCTCTGATATGATGACAAAGTTTGACTTGCTTTGAGTGCACTGTGGTGGCATCACACATCCCACAGTATAGTGACACTAAGGTTTTAGGACCACCAATCATTTCCGTGAATGGGCTGTATTTTCTCAATAAAGCCCACAAACTGTGAAAAGCCATAATTTGTACACAAACGTAAAAGACCCACTATATATTCAGTGTCTGCTAATATTAAATAAGGTTGCAAGTGTTTGCTGTGCTTACTTTTAGAAATGTATTCAAAAAAGTATGAATTACCTATTTACATATTTACTGAGCAAGAGAGATTGTGGATAAGGCATGAGTGAATATGGCCTTGTTGTCTAGTGCTTAGAGAACTTATAAAGCAGCACTGAAATGCATAACGTGGTCAAGATTCTTATTCCTTTCACAGATGATGATGGGGATCTTGTCCTTTTCTCCAGAATCCGGAATCAAACCTATCTCTTTTCCTCTGTAGTATTAGTTTCCTTGGAAGATGAAGACATTTCAAAGCATAATTGTAAACAAACTCACTTAATGTAACTGTAGATTGCTCCTAATGACACAGATTTGCCATTTGTTTTACTTTTGAGTTTATTTCTATCTTGAAACTAAAAGTGGTTTATAATACTGTTATTCACACTTAGTTTAAGATAATTTCACCACATATATCACAGGGTGTAAGGGCAGGGACAACAGGAAGTCTGTAGTCCAACCTCCTTCTTGAAGCAAGATGAAGTCAGGCCAGGTTAGTCAGGGCTTTTTCTACCCTAGTCTTCTAAATCATGTAAGATGAAGACTATAATCTCTCTGGGAAACCTGTTCCAGTATGGGATATCCCACTGATTCTTTCCCAACTCTCTTGAGCACTCCTAGGCTCCTTGCTGGTGGGGTGGTGTAAGAAGCAGAAAAGGCCTTGATGCTATGCAACCACTGCTCAGCAGAAACAAAAAAACTCCTCTGTTATCAGCACTGTTTCCAGCACAAATCCAAAACACAGATGCATACCAACCACTGTGAAGAAAATTAACTCCACCCCAGCCAAAACTAGTACATCTACCTTTTATGCAGAGATGGGTGATAATGGGCCCTGCCACAGGATAGATTTTGAGCCAGGACTCTGAAGTGTTGCATTTCAAACATAAAACAGCAAGAAAGAGGGTCTGAAAGGTATCATTTGTAAACGGTAATGGTAAATTCAGATGTGATGTGGAACTGCAACCATTAACACTAAATAGTGTGTTAATTTGGTTTTTATTTATATTACTTTATATCTTGTACTAAGACCTTTATTTTGAGATTTTAAACATGTTCATCTTTCTATGCCTATCCTGAAGAGTAAAGAAATCTGTGCAATGAATTCTAAAAACCTTCCTCCATCAATGGTAATTAATCACTACCCTGGAGAGAAAGATTAGTATACTCAATAGTGGTGTTATCAGTCCTGTGACTTTGTGTCTGGAAATATTTCCCAAAGCACAAACTTCTGGTGACATGTCATTATGCAAGAAACTTAACTTTAGGAATTAAAGGAAGTTTGTATCACAGGTGAAGAGAGTCCCAACTGAAAAGGTTAAGTACTTGTTAGATCATTTTTTTTTTACTAGATATAAAATTTCAGTATAAGTATACATTAAATCATTTTTAAAAGTATGTGAGTAAACAGCATAAAGGAATGCCATCTGTCTTAACTTTTACTGTCTACTGCAATATGGATTAGATGGAAGCTGCTGGAGGAAAGGGGTAAAACTACTCCTGAGTACAGCCAAGTTTGCAGGAATCCAGGCAGAACTGAGCAACAGGGTGAGCATAAAGCACAGGATTTGTGAGAAACAAAGAAAACAGGGAGCTAAAGCACCATGGCAAAGGTCAGAAAGACATTTTTCCTATGGTCCCACGAAGTAAAGTGTAGAAATAGTTTCAAACCACGGAACTGGATTAACAAAAGGGTTGGGGAACTGATAGCAACATTGGAGGAAAAGATACAACAAAGGCTTTCTATTTTAATTTTTCTTTGTTACAATGTCTCTTTTTAAAAGTTCATTGTTCTCATTATTGTTTTATAAAAAATAGCTTTGGCAATTCAAAGTCCTTCCATACTAGAGTGAAAATGCAGGCAGGTCCAATTCAAAGCTCTGGTTGTTTGTGTCACTGTAGCTAACAATATTTTTCCCACTTCATAATGAAAACAGATACTATATTCTAGTACAGAATATTATTCAAATATGAATACACTCAGCATAAGTTAGCTAGAACAAAGGGGCTTTGTCTGGTCTGCTAACAAAATGTACTATGCACCCTATTCTTGACTTGAAGGGTCAGAAAAACCTTTAAAAACAGCAGAATTAAATATTTGATAATATAGAAAACAAAACCAAAAATCTGGTTGCACTAGGGAATGGACATTTCTTCCCAAATACTTTGTTTATAGCTTCTCATCTGACTTTAAAACTACTCATATTTCAGAGTAGTAGTTTAGATTAGATACTAGGATGAAATTCCTTACTGTGAAGGATGGTGAGGCACTGGCAGGGTTGCCCAGAGTAATCATGATGCTCCATCCCTGGAAATGTCCAGAGCCAGGCTGGATGGGGCTTTGAGCAACCTGCTCTAGTAGAATGTGTCCCTGCTCATGGCAGGGGGCTTGGAAATAGGTGCTTTTTAAAGTCCCTTCCAACCCAAACCATTTTATGATTCTATGACTCAGACCGAACAAACCCAAATGCAATCTGAATTAGTGAATTCAGCCTTATTCAATATGCAGTATTATCAGTCAGGCCAGCTCTGTTCAATCTGTTATGTTATTTTCCATTGCATGAATTTTTAGAAATTAACTCTGAACTGTAAAAATTAGCTAAATGAATTATTGAGCTATTTCAGTGCTACATGATTGTATCACTGTATCTCATGCCACATGACTAGATGTACGTCTCCAAAGACACTGCTCTTGAAGATGGAACCAAAAAGCAAGAATGTTTCTAAATACTTTTCATTTTCTCATATGTTATTTAACAACTAATGTTATCCTTTTGCTGGTGTTTAGGCTGAGGATGTACTGGGATAGCAAATGGTAGAAGTCGTATGGATTTAAAAACAAGAACTAAAGGAAGTAACAAAATGGCATAGGGGACTCAGAGGTCAATACAGTGTAGACTTTGACTTCTGGATTAAAACTGTGATGTTTATGGAAGGCATTTCTTCCTCCTGTGTCTCAAGTCTAGAGTTTATTTGTGTGTGTATTTTGTTGTTATTGTTGCTGATGTTTGTTTGGTTTGGTTTGGTTTGGTTTTCAGTTATTATTATTTTTTTTTAATTTTAAAGATATTTTTCTAATCAGAGATCACTTCCTTTCCCTGGACTGCCAGCTAAAGCCTTATCCCTCAGGCACTAAGAGCTGTCTGGCAAAGACTGAAGGATGAGTGGTGTGCCCTTCTCCTCAGGAGCCATCTCCAGAGATGAAGCTGGAGCAGGGGAGGCAGCAGCCACAAAACCCAGCTCAGACCAAGGTGAGTCTGAGACTCTGCACTGCTGGGTCAGTACACAGCCTGAAGCCTTCTGCTGTTAATAGCAAAAATCACATATTCACTGCACTACACAAGCCTTACAGTCTCTCACAGGTGCAAGAAACTGCCAGCCAGCTAATCAGTAGTGCATTTACCCTCTAACTGGCAAAAAAAAAAGGCAATCTGGTGTATATATACTGAAGAATTTATGGTATCCTCTTTAGAAAGCACTCTAGATTATGCATCAACCTATTGCCTTGCTATCCAAATCTGTATCTTGATTTTATTTATTCTGATATGGAAAAATGTTCAGTTGTCATTTTATGCAGAACACTGGTTTACTAGATAAAGAATCTTGTAAAGTTTCATCCATCCTCAAAGCCCACATGATCCAATAAGCCAAAAACCTGGGGGGGGTTTAATCCTTATCCTTCATTCTGACATATTTTCAAATTTTGTCTTCTGTTCTGTCTTCATGTCCTTGATTTTTACTCAATTAAAAACATATTCTGCTTATTTTTCCTATTCTTATTTTTTCTAGGATAGAGTTATTTTTCTTCATAATTGTATGTATGAGGCTATGTTTAGGACTTGTGCTGAAAACAGTGTCAATAACAGATCAGGGTTATAGTTATTGCTAAGCAGTGCTCACAATGTCCAGGCCTTTTCAGGCTTTGCAGGGAAATTGTGGCTACCCCATTCCTGGAAGTGTTCAAGGCAAGGTTGGGTGGGGCTTTGAGCAACCTGATCTAGTGGGAGTTGTCCCTGTCCATGGCAGGGGGGGTGGAATGAAATTATCTTTAAAGTCTCTTCCAACCCAAACCATTCTATGATTCTGTGATTCTAGTATTCTAAAATTCACACAATTCCCCATCAGTGAAAAGGCTGGAGGTGCACAGGAAGTTGGGAGGGGACACAGAGGGGACAGCTGTCCCCAACACACCCAAGGGATATCCCAGACCATATGACACTGTACTCAGCAAGAGCTATGGGGAAGAAGGTAAAAGTGGGGGACATTTCGAGTTACTTCATTTGTTATCCCAAGTAACTGTAACACGTGATGGAGCCCTGTTTTCCTCAAAACAGCTGAACACCTGTCCCCTGATGGCCACTAGGGAATGAACTCCTTGTTTTGCTTTTCCTGCACGAATGGATTTTTTATTTTCCTACTGAACTGTCTTTATTTCATCCCATGAGATTTTTCACTTTTACCCTTCCAATTCTTCCTCTCCTTTCCACTTGGATGCCCTGTTTCTGGGCTTGATTTCTTGGCTAACTGTTCAGTCATCCTAGTTCCTAGGAAGTTCTTTCCAACACCACTGACTCATGTCTATCTGATGCTTACTCCTCTTCAGCAGTCTTTTTCATAAGTTCCTGTACACTGCCTTTTTCTCCTCTTTGCTACACTGCCATATGAAGGCTTCTCCCCCAAGTCTGCTCAGTTTTTGACTGTGGAAGAAACAATCTTTTGTCTTTTCTTTTTTTTAAAAAGGGCATATTAATTGAGATTGATAAACAAGAGTGTTTATTTATATTACCTACATTTTTTAAGTGCTCTGATAGATGGATGCCATTATCACATAATACTCATTTTGTTATTTTAAAATGATGCTACTGGTGTCGGTAACTCTGACTCATTTATAGTCCACTTTCCCTTCAGCCTGGCCTTTGACTGCCCTTTTGCATAGTATCATTAAAAAATTTGAATATTTGAATACTTTGAATGCTACAAAAATTAAGAAGCTATTTCTGATCTTTCATGTGTCTAAACATGATATATATATATATTAGTATTATTTCTATTAATAAACATATGGAAGATGTTTTTTAAAAGAATATTCTCTTTATGTCTCTAAATGTCTTATGGCCATAAGAGAGGTGGGTGTGCATTTGTGTAGAGAGGCTGTAGAGATTCTCTTAAGCAAAGATGTAAAAGTGCTGTAGTTATTGATGCAGTCCCACAACCAAGTATATAAACTGTGAAATCTATTTATGCATCTGCAGGTATATAATCGTGATTAGGGGGTTACACTTATGAACATTTAATAAAATGTGATTTTTTTGACTAGGTAGATAACATTGAAACATTTCTAATGTTAATACACTTGATAGGTTTTGGGTTTTGGGCTCTAGGTTCAAAGTTATAGTTGCTTTTCTGTCATCATGATCAGTGTGCTGGAAGGCTTTCAAGGGATTTACATGCTCAGAACACTGTCCTATTATGTTTATAAATCATTGTGAATAAAAATTAAAACAAGAACTGAACTCTTTCAAATGTATCAAAATTCCCAGGGTCTCTTTCTCCCTGAAGAGTAATAAATGATCTCCTGTATTAATGGCTTGTTCAGAACTAGTGGAATTATTCTGAAATGTAAACGAAATAATCAATCAAGAATCATTATCTGCCCTGCACTGAACTTTCCGTCTGGTTTGCAGGCAAGACCATCAATGTCTGGGGTGGATTCCAAATGAACCATGGGTTAAAAGCCATTTGCAAACTATTTAAGCGTCTTTATTTGCAGCTCCTGACGTAAGTACAGAAATAAAATGTATAATCATGAATATATAGACCAACAATCTGTCCACATATTAATGGACAAACCATTCAATTCTAAATTGAAATGGCATGGTAAATGACCTGAATGTATTACAGTCTTTAATTGCGCAATGCTTCTTTAACACCATACACTTCTAGAAATAATAAATGTAGTTCCTTTCATTTGCATTTATTTGCAGGAATGCTGGTTTTTCTATTTGCATATGCAATTAGCTTTTTGAACACATAAACTTCAACCAGACTTCTGTTCTTTTGAAAGGATGGAAAAAGATTTTTTTTTTTTTAACGACAGACTGCTTGATATAAAAAGATATGCAACTTTGCTTTCAAAAGGCACAATTCTATATTTTCATGACCTTGCTTCATTACGATGTGGACAAAGTTAAAGAGAAGATAGTGCTGAAAGGTGCACTATCTGTTAACTTCAGAGTGATTAATGACAAGACAAGTTATCAGGTATCTCAGAGTTGAGAACCCATTAGCTTGGGAGAAAGCTGAAAAGCCAGGGGGAAGAAATAAGTCATCGTAATAAAAGGAGATGAAGAAGAAGTGCAGTTCTCTTGACTGCAGATTGATATGCTCTTGTAGCCATACTTAGTGCCTAAAGGAAATTCAAATTATTGCTTATGTTTACTCCAGCTTTATATTCAAACAAACTACCACAAGTTGACCAGTAAGCATTAAGTACTTAGGTAAGAGAAAAATAACAGATGCCAGAAGCAAACTAAAGAAACTATTCTCTAGAGTGAGTTCATAAAACCAACAAGAGGAGTTCAAATATAGGAAAAAAAAATTAGTTAGCAATTTTTCCTCACTAATATAATTACAAAAAGAAACCTAGACTGTATTGAATAGAATTGCAAGTGTACAATGTAATTTAAATCAATAAAACATGTACATAATTTCTTTTTCTTCAGACCCTAGGGTTCTTCAGTCTACTCAATGTACTGTCTTAAAACTATTACAAATTTACCTTCTGCAAGGATATCCACTGAAGAAAAGGAAAACATTTAGAATGAATCAATCTCAAGAGGAATTGCATGAAATTTGCTTTACATTTCTAACTTCTCTGTGTTTGCAATGTTCCCCATAATTTAAAAAAAAAAATTCTTCATACGGCACAGCTTTTTTTTTTTACAGGAATGAACTGTAGTATGAACTCCATGTATGATTTCTTGTGCTAATAGGCACCCACAGAAGTTTCTGTATTATACAATAGTTTAACATAGTGTATAAAGGCTTCCTGTGTTTTGAATAAAAATGGTTTCAGGAACAGTTCTGGTTATGTTTCCTTTTTATAAAAAAATAGCTACAAGAAAACCAATGATATAAGCAAAGCATTCTTTAGTTGTCAAGTGTTGATAAAATGGTGCCTACTAAGTGATATTCTACGAAATTAATTGAATAAAGACTACCTGCTGGCTTTAAATGCCAATAATAACAGTAAGAAACTGTGAAACTGCAGCTTTTTGTACTGAACACTTATTAAGCTCTTTATTCCTGCAGTGAAATAGATTTCTTTTGGACAAACCAAGTGAAGAGTGCCTGCCTATGTTCTCTATCAACATGCAGTCATGGAACACCTAAGGGTACAGTGATCAGGTCTTTCACATGCAGATCACGGCAGTGACAAGTCTAAGCAGGGAAGACTCTGTGAGCATGGAGAGGAAGCAGGCACTGCACCTTAGAGCTCATGAAAGCTTCTATATTGGTGGCAGGACTTTGGAAAATAAGTGATCTCTACCCAAACTGTGATAAAATACCCTCTAAACAAACACCACCTAATCATCAAGGCACTCACACTCTATAATGATTTTGATATTCTATAACTGTCTAACAGAAACTTGACATATTTAGGCTCAAGCCTCCCAAGTTTGATGTGTTTGCTGCCTGTCTTCATTGGTGTAACTGAGATAATGGGGTTAAATGATATTTATTAACTTCTAATTGAAGTAACGTACACCAAGGACATCAGCTTATTTGTTTTTCGACACACTACATACACACATGCTACGTACCCATGCTCACTGAAGACACAAGAAATAGGAGCCTCTCTAAATTCCCCCAAAACTTTGACAGAATATAAATGATGAGGGAAAGTCATGCATATCAGCCAGAAAGAATTCACTCCATGAATTCTTGAAGCAACAGTTACGGGACATCACAATTAATTTTAATGAAACAAAGCTATACCCACTTACTGTGGAGAAGATCATATTAGTTTCACAAAAACTTAGTGCACAATGCATGTATATTAGGTCATGACATTTTGCTGTGTTGTTAAAACATATATATTCAGAAATATCTTTGTTTAGAAACACAATTATAGTGATCCAATACAACTGGTGGATTTCAGACATCAGTGAGGAACACAATTGTTTTAAAAAGACAATGATTAATAAATGTATATAATTAAATTCTATTTAATTTGTGCCAAACAATGAATCACAAACAAAAAAACTGCATTGAAAACTTGAGTACAGGGTGAGTAGGTGTGGTTTGGCTATTTTGGTTTTTATTCATAAAACTAAATAAATGCTTAAGCCTTTTGTTCCTCTTGTCCAATAAAGCCATGGTTATCTTTGAGCTGCAATTCAGTACGTTCAAAACATATTTATTGCATTTCTAAATGTGTACTCATTTACAGAATGCTGTTTGACTTGGGGTTTTCAATTTTTGTAAATGATCACTGAAGTAAATCCATAAAATTATATTGGTCACACTGGAAAATGAGTCTGACCTAAATGAGAGTCTGTAATTACAAATTATTGAAATTTGTTGGGGACAGCTTTTTGTTATGCATGGGTTTCACAATACTACAGAAAAATAGGATGAATTCCAGTGAAATGTGCAGAATTTACAATTAGATAAGAATACTCATCTATGCAATAACTGACTAAATAACAGCATTTAGAAATTAGTTTCATGCATTTAAAACTTAACAATCAAAATGTGAATCAGTAATTTTTTTGCCATTGCAAAAATTATTTGTTTAAATGGAAATACTTTCCTTATAAATTAAAAAAAAAGTATTTTCTGTAACCCATGAAATGCATTCTCCTCTACGTTTTTTTTCTTTAGGTATAGATTCCAATTTGGGGTCATCAAATCATAGAATCTTAACTGGAAGGCTTTGGCGTGCCAAGCTGGAGGAAAACAATATGTGACTACTGACAAATCCATTCTGTACCTAAGGAACTGGTAGGCCAGGCACTGTTGTTACAGAGAGGCAGATGGCTATTTTACTACTATTAAAGGTAATATACTCACTATGATGAAAGAAGAAAGAAGGTCAGAAAAGTCTATCTTTACAGTGTCACAAAGTTGATGGCATGAAATGGCAAACCCTTGAGCTCTTATTTAGAGAAAGGACCTAGATAAGCATAGCTCTAGGATAGAAAGGAAAAATAGTATACTACTGAGTTTCAGAGCGCTGGTCATCATTACTGTAGTACTTTAATCATCTGAGAAGGAAAAAAATTGTCTTCATACATAGTCTAGGCATAGCAGTTTTCTATTTAGATCACTGAGAGGTAGTTTAGAAGTTGCAGATGTCAGAATTACCTACGTAGCATGCAGTTTGTTTGCAGATATCAACCTATAGGTTGCTACATGTGACAGGATGCCTGACAATTGCAATTTATATACCAATAGTAACACATTAAAGGGTTCAGGTTCAATTACTCAGAAGAGCAGAGAAGAAGGAATTAATGGAAGTCATTCTTAATGTTTAGCTTTTTAAAAGCTCAAATGGAAAATGTCAAGTAATCAAGCTATTTGCAAATACCTGGAAGACAATAAAGATACCATGAAGTAGGAAAAATAGACAACACGAGTTGTAAGTCACAAATCTTGTCAAACCAGTCTATATTTATAAAGAACAACAAGTATTTTAATGACATTTATATTACATTTATTGAAATATAGCATTTGACTTTTTTTTCATAAATAGTTGAAGAAAACATATTCTTGTTCTATCTCAGATTACCTGTTCAATTGAAAAAACAATGTAAAATAGAAAGGGAATCATTATAGACACTCCTGCTTAAAAGAACAAGAAGCATCAAAATTTTAATGAACAGGATTCACAAAGACAATTTGAATGAACTTGAGTTCAGTTTAGGGAAAAAAACCCAAAAGTTTGGAATAACACTTCCAAGTACAAGAAAGATTTCAAGATTTTTCCTCTAAGAAAATCCTGTAATATCTTGAATGTCCAAAATAAAGCAACCCTTTCCATAGACTGAGTCAGCACGGAGGTCTGTGTGGTGTTTGGAGGACTGTTCAATACTACACAATTTGGGGTTACCAAAATCTATACAGATATATAAGATTATGTATACTATTTTACTATTATTATTATTATTATTATTATTATTATTATTATTATTATTATTATTATCTTGCTACGCATTATAGATATAATCTTAAATTATCATTTAGCATAAGGCTTTGCAGAGCCTGAGTGCCTTTCTTCTTGGGGTCCTAACAGATTAGCACCTACTGGTAAATAGTTTCAGGCTAGGAAGTACTACAAAAAAAAGGTAAGGGACAATGACTAGAAATCATGTAGTGGTTATCTTGTTGCAGGCTAATAAAAGAAAATATTTTTTCTTATAGGGAATGTTCTAGGTATCCAGCAGTGGAGAAAAGCAATGAAGTAGATAACACTGGCATTAATTTAATATTACATTTCTTTGATATTTTTCAGCCAGCATGGAAGTCAGGCAGTATACACTACCTCAGACGAAGTTCTTTGCTTTGTCAAAGGCAAATGTGAGATGTGTTTGGGTTCTTTTAAAAATAATTTCACCAGAACACTGTTTAAGTATAAATGTAGAACAAAGCTAGAAGAAAATGTAAAAACTGCCAAATAAACAAGCTGCTCACCGTAAGTGAAAGTTTTAAAATGATAATGAAGGAAAGTATAAATGTCAACAAAATGCAAAATGGTATCACATCAAACATCTCTGCAGTGGCTTCAAATTATATATGTCCCTATGATGGTGCTATTGCACAACATTTCAATGGAGATGATCAAATTCTATCAACTGATGGAAAAGAAATCCTGAATCCATGGTGCAAGGCGAACAATTCAGTACCATTGAATCACTCATCTATCATTTCTGACAAAACGCTAAATGAAACTTAAGCTACCCATCAAGAAGCAGATAGTAGCAGTGCCACCTTTGTGATATGCTTAAAACTGCTTAACAGCTGCAATAGAGTCATTCAACAGAAACTTGCAGCATTCCCACCAAAATACAGAAATATAGGAGACATTACTGACTCAGAAAGACTGTGCTTTTGACAAAGTTCATATAAAGAACATTTTCTCACTTGAAAGATAATGTTCATCTCTTCAAACAGAAAAATGACTTCTCAGGGATGATAATGGCCATACTGATTCTCCCAGTGATAAAAATATTATTAGGAGAATTATGCTTGACAGTGCTGATCCTAATAACCTTCTCGCTAATCTGTTCTGTTTCTGATTTTACTGTTTTTTTCTGGGATCAAGTCAATTTTATTCATAGTAGTTACTATGATTCTGTGTTTTGGATTTGTGATGGAAACTGTTCTGAAAAATCAGTCATGTTTTAGTTATTGCTGACCAGTGCTTACACACAGCGTCAAGGCCTTTTCTGCTCCTTCTCCCGCTCTACCAATGTGCAGCCTGGGGGTGCAAAAGGAGGTGGGAGGGAGCATGGCCGGGATAGCTGACCACAACTGACCACATTGTGGTCCAATATTCCACACCATATGGTGTCATGCTCAGCAACAAAAAGCTGGGAAAAGAAGGAAGAAAAGAAGGATATATGGACTGATGGTGTTTGTCTTCCCAAGTAACAATTACATGTGATGGAGCCCTGCCCTCCTGGTGATGGCTGAACACCTACCTGCCCATGGGAAGTGATGAATGAATTCCTTAGTTTGCTGTTCTTGTGTGAACAGCTTTATCTTTACCTATTAAACTTTTTTTTTTATCTCAATCCACGAGTTTTCTCACCTTTACCCTTTTGATTCTCTCCCCCATCTCACTGGTGGGGAGTGAGCAAGACTGGGCGGGGCTTTCCTGCCTACTGGGGTTAAACCATGACACTAATCAAAGCTGGTGTGATTTCTACAACAAAGGAAATTTTAAAATAATACTATGCATCAATACAAACCACTCAGTACTATTAGCTATCAGATTCCCTGGAGGCTTCAGGAAAAATTCATAACACAGGCAAGTTTTCAAATATAGTTTTTTATTTCATAGTGGGTGAGACACAGGCCCTTGTTTAAAGCAGACTGTTTATGTCTTTCAGTGATAAAAAGCTACAATGTAGTAACTTTTTTGATAGTAAAACCTGCAGGTTGCACTTAGTTGGCAGAAAGGAATCTGTATGTGTCAGCATATGTAAGAAAGACATTTTGTGCTAAATCAAGATTTATATAATTGTTGTGCCATAGACTATTCTTTGCCAATCATTATGTACATATTAGGATATATGCCATATATCATCAACTCTTTTGATCAAAACAAGAAGAGATTAAGCCTTAACATCAACATCGAGGAAATTAAGGTCCTCATCCATCTTCACAGTACTGAAGAACTAGAAGGTGCTGAAAAGTCAGTTAGATCTGTGCATTGCCACTGAATAACTTAAAAATCTGGGTTAGAATTTAGCTAGGCTGACAATATAACTGATAAAATATACATGGATGACAAAGAGATGAATTTGTGTTCTGTTTTGGGACATTAAAAACTCATCATTCATTATTTTGAATGCAAGTATGTTCTATTCATTTTTTCAAAACCAGTTTTATGTAATGTGCAGAAGTTGAGAAACTTGCAGTCATCAGAATAAGCATCTCAGTGCTTTCTGTATGAGTCTTTATGAATTATTTTGCTGATATAAAGTGACAGAATATAATTTTGACTACTGAGAAAAGCAACACAGCTGGATGTTTTTTTAAGAACAAATACACTTGTCCAGGTGTCTCTATGTCAGGTAATAGACTGCTTCTGCCATAGAGACAACAATGACTGAAGTTGCAGAAAGAATTAATGTAAAGGTGATATTTTCTATTTTTTTCAAGTTTGCAGTATTCTCTCTTATTCTTTTTGGTTTTTTATCTTCTCTGTATGAATTTCATAAGCTATTATTATCAACCCACTGTGAAATAGTAAACTTTTATTTTTGCTTCTAGACTGGGGATTTGATTTCAATTTTTTTCTTTTAGAAATTTGTTACTTGCTTAATCCTGAGAATTTTAAACATTCTGCTGTTCAAAGTGTCAATAACTTTGTTGGCTATGTCACTTTCATTATTTCCTGCAGAATTGTGTCTTCTTTCTAGAATGACTATTATTTTTAGTATTTGCTTTGTCAGAGTTTGTGAGACTTCAGTATGCTCTCTAAGCTTTCATATCACCTTGTGGGTTTTATGTTTTTCCTCTTAGTAAGTGTAATTTATAACACTGTAAGTGAAATGGCAGCACAGGCAGAACCAAAAAGAAGTATTACATCTCTATTTTTTCATCAATATTAAACCAATATATAGCAATGTATGCTTTGTCTTCACCAATACAACTGTGATTGTTAAATATGAATAATGACAGCCAAACCATGGGCAATCTCTGTTTGTTGTATTATCTACCTATCTGTCTATTCATCCATCACCCCACTACCCAATCACTTCCATAAAAATGAATAGTGATATATTTTATGGACTTAATGGAGCCTTTGGCATGTCTCCCATT
Organism: Struthidea cinerea; assembly: GCA_013397865.1. Classification (NCBI taxonomy): domain Eukaryota; kingdom Metazoa; phylum Chordata; class Aves; order Passeriformes; family Corcoracidae; genus Struthidea; species Struthidea cinerea. The sequence goes on along the minus strand of VZTI01001107.1, from coordinate 233,867 downwards.
TCAGGCCCACCATTGTGCTGAGAGAGCTGCTTCGTTTTTGGTATTTGCTGTGGTTTATGGTTAACTGTGGCAGCCGGTGAACATACCTTTAGGTTAAGGCGACCAAAAGGCTTTTCCCAGGGTGCATGGTTCTGTTAAATTAACCTATTCCAGTTTGAATTCCCCGGTTGGCTGCTGGCGTTGGTCCCTCGTCACTCACTCCCCCGGGGCTCTCCCATTGGTCCCCGTTCCCTGATTCCACCTTTTCCCCGGCCCCGGGAAAAACCCAAAGTTAACCATTGTTCTCATATTTGCCTCTGAACCTTCGACAGTGAAGATGCAATAAACTCTCCTGCCGGAATGCAAGCAAATATCCTTCCTAACTCTTTTGTCACTGACTTAATACTGAACCTGCCCAGGCACCTGTGGGGGCACGCGGGACCCCACAGAGCCAGGAAGGAATGGTATTAATTAACAAAGAATGCCATATTTTAGCAACCTTTCATTCATCAGCCTCATTGACTACCCTAGATTCCCAAACATAACCGGTATTACGAATACTGACTTTTGCCTTTTTGCAAAGAATGTTTCTGTTTTTGTTTCAAACACTTCCATTCCTCTTATTTTTCATTCTTTTATGTCTTCTCTTGTTTTCAGGGATTTTTTTTTTCCTTTTGAATACTAATTATGAAACTTAAGATGTCTTTCTCTTAATCCTCATTTCTATTCAGTTTATTAGCTGATACTACCTTCTGAGCTCATCTTCTGAGAAGTATCACAAACATTAAACTCAGTTTTATAAAAACAAATATATTTTCCCTGTTTTTTCTTTTTTTGCCACTCCTCCACTATGTCCTCATATGTGGTCTCATCCTTTCTTCTTAAGTTATACAAAAAGTTATTATTAAATCTTGGCTTTAAATCTTTGAGTTCTACAGTGATTAGAGTTACATGAAACAGTCTGGATAATGCATCTGCAAAGGTCTATTAAGAAAAGAAAATACATGCTCACTTCTGGCCCTATGGAAATGCTCCTTCTGCTTCCTACTGCTTGTCATATTTCATATATATATATTTTATTAAATAATGATTATTACACTGGCTTGTTTTAAAGTTGTAAGAGAAGCAGCATTACGTTTCCCAAAAGAGTCTTTTACAGAACTGGCTACTTCATTAATGAATAATATTGATGATATGCCCTTTCATGAAGCACCTAGCAGATGCTGAAACAATAAACTAAAATTAACAATTAGCTAGAATTTACACGCAAACGTTTTCTCGTTCCCTATTTCCCCATTTGTTCACACCTTTTGATTAATCCCCTTTTTATATGCTAATAAAATGAAACACACAGAGTTTCTCCATCATATTTTAGGCATTTAACTGAAACATACAAGTTAGTTACTATCTTGCTTACTGTGATGTCTTTGTTGTCAGTGGAGAGACAGACAATTCTAGGGCAGACCAAGTAAGATCAAAATGAATGTCTCTGCTGACTTCATTTTATGATTTTGCTAAAATCTGAAAAGAACCACAGTTGAAAACATAACAAAAATTCCAACAGTGACTCAGATGCTAATAATAATCATTTGAGAAAGTGATTTATATACAGTGATAACTTTTCATTGTAAGCCATTGCAGACTACACAGGTACGTAAAAGTGAATAATCATAAGACTGTGGGAGGGGTTCTGGACAGTTCAAAGCAGAGGCTTTTAAAATACAGAAACAAATCAGACTGCAGTGTGATGCACACAATTGATATAAAATTGTTTAACAAGCTCATGAAGCTGTCCATAACTTACAGCTTGTGTGGAAGTGTCTTTATAACGCATACAAGGCTACATGAAAAAGAATTGATTCTGCAGATGTCATGCCTCAGAACTGCATATGCAGGCTGAGCACTCTGGTATCTTACAACATATTACTACATACCTAAGTATTGTTCTATAGTCATTAAAGAAAATTTTATTTAGCATTTGGTCTGAAGCTTTTCTGACTCATTGGTCTTGTTACCCATTTTTAATGCCTGTTTAAACCAGATATAACATTTTAGATAAGTAGACTCAAAATCATGTGGCTAATTTTATCTTCTTCAAAAGAAATACAAGCATCTAGGGATTTTTCATTTGTCATTGTCTCTGCTTGGTATACCAAACATATTAATACACCTGTACTCAGTGCCATTCTGAGTACACCTTTCCTCCTCCCTTTCTTTGGTGTCAATTCACTCCACTCCAGACTGCTACACACTCTGCAGGGAAATATCTGCTCCACCACAGTCTTCACCACAAGCTGCAAGGGAATATCTGTTCTGGCACCTGCAGCACCTCCTCCCCCTTCCTTTACTGGTCTTGACATCCACTGAGCTGTTTCTCATATATTTTTTACTTTATTCCTCTATACCTGTGCAGCGTTTTGCCTTTTCTTAAGTACATTTCACCCAAGGTGCCCCCACCTCGGCTGTGGGCTTAGCCATGACCTGTAGTAGGTGGGTTGCAGCTGGCTGGAACTGCAGCTTGAACCAGGCACTCTATATGAGGATAAATATGGCTAAGACTCCTGAAGAAAGTGTATGGAGTCTAGATTACTTTTGGGTATCTTATCCTCTTTTTT
>VZTI01001107.1:196108-231244 GCA_013397865.1 Struthidea cinerea | reverse complement strand
TTTTTTTTTTTTTTTACATCCTTTTAAATAATAATGGTATCAAGTAACAGCCCCTTCTTTTGGACATATGAAAACTCCTTGTAAAGATGGAAAGATGGTGTTTTCTTTTCTCCTAGCTAAATGAGATTCTTAGAATCATATAATCATAGAATATGCTGAGTTGGACCCATTGGGATCACTGATTTCAGCTCCTGGCCCTGCGAAGGACAGCCCAAGAACCACACCATGTACCTGAAAGCAATGTACAAACATTTCCTGAACTCTTGGTGCTGTGACTATGTGTCTGGGGAGCCTGTTCCAGTGCTCAACCACCCTCTGGGTGAAGGATCTTTTTCTGATATCCAACCTAAACCTCCCCTGACCTGAAGCTTTAGGCCACTTCCTCAAGACCTGTCACCGGTCACAAGACAGAAGAGATACCTGCCCCTCCTCTTCTCCTCATGAAGAAGTTGTAGACTGCAATGAGGTCTCCCCTCAGTCCCCTGCACCCAAAGACCTGGGAGTCCCATCCATCCAATGAATGCAGCTGCTGCTTTCCTGTTTGCAGGCTCAGCTAGCAGCCAAAATTAATATGTATGCCAGAGATGCACACATGCAGAGGACACTAATGCAACCAGCTACATAGACTACCCACAGATAAGGCATCGCCTTTAACATCACCCACCTGGAATTCACATAAAACATATGTACAAACAGCCAAATCCTAGTCCTCTTCTCTGACTGATCAGGATTGAAGCTTGCTAGTAAAGACAAACAGCCTCCTTATCCTCTGTTTCACAAGGACCGACAGTTTTGTGAATCCCTTCAATAGCAGTGTGGGACCTCAGCTCATCTAATATTGATGCCCAGATCCTGTGCCTCCTACTCACCAGACAGTCCAGCCTGAAGTGTGCTAATGAACTGCACATGCACATACACACGTGCACATGCACATATGCACACACACTCAGAGACCAGGTTAGAGGAAAATATAAACATTTTATCTTCCGAGTGACTCCTGCCAGTGCACACAGGCCCTGTCACTCTTGCTCTGCTCTCCACTTGCTGGTGCTGGGACTCTCACCTCCTCTGATTGGCATCAGGCATGGGAGCCACTCAGAGTCTGATGCCTTTTGCTGGCATTAGATTGACTCCCTTCAGACACACACTTCTACAATCTGTGGTCTCTCTTCAGCTTGCTGATGCTGAGACCCTAATTTACTCCAACCGCTGGCACCAAAGACATTAGGCCCATTATCACCAATGGTCTAACTCAAATTGCAGACACCAAATTCAGGCACTTTTTTCTCTCCAGTTCTGGCATTGGGACCTTAGAACACATAGATGGGGAGAGAGTGGGATTATGTGGAAAGAGAGTTAAGAAAAGGTTTAATAGAAAGAATGGATAGACTACAGTGATTCAGTGCAGGTCTCAGTGAGACAAGAGTACTGAGCAGCAACTGCTTGCACACTTCCAGCCTATTTTTCCCTCCTTCCTCTCTGCACCCACCCCGTGTTTGTTTTATCCCTATTCCCTTTCTCTAAATGCTTCTTAATAAGTCTAAGGGTGCAAATTCTGGTATGAATTGGAGTATTCAATCATAAGAATACTGGCAAACCTAAAGCTAGCTGTTTGCTGTTATGTTAAAAGTCTTCTTTCAGGAAAGAGTAAAGAAGGTTTTGAGAGCTCAGTGAACAAACTAAATAATTAATTAAAAAACCCCCACATAATTGACATGAGCATTTACATTGCTTGTCTAATAGATCCGTTCTATGCTTGTGAACACAACTTGGACTCAGCAACCTTTACTTATTTTGAATGAATGCTTTCAGAGCATTTTTATTTTATTATAATTTTATTTGCATCCCATCAATATAGAGTAACAAGTATTTTTAATATTTTCCTTCAGATCACGTGAACTAGTTACTGCCAGTGTCTTGCCTCATTTTAGAAAAAAGGTAGGACAAAGTTTACAAAAGCTTAAACATAATGTGCACAATCTTGTTTTTATGTTTTATTTTCTGTATGCAAGTTCAACATCAAGATAGAAAAATGTTTTGAGTTTTCTGCCAATTTCACACAATTAAAATAGTATTCAACTTACAAGATTCATAATTACACAACTCACCTTGGCTGAGAACACAATAGAACTGCAATGGAACAACAATAGGAAATTGTCTGTTTTCCTAGAAAAATGTCTGTTTTCACATGGGTAGTATTCTTTTAGGTAGATATTCTTGAAATTGCTTTTGTACTAGCAAACATCTTTACACAGGACCATGGGAAGACATGTAGACTTAAACCACCACATTTGGTGAGAAAATAATTGTAAAATTATACTGAATGTCAGTCAATCAGTCCTGTGATGCTACAGAAGCAGAAAAAAATCATTAAAATCCTTCTCCTTCTAAGATACTTATGCTTAAACATAACAAACAAAAAAGGATTCCCCATTTTCTTTTAGCTAAGTGAAGAATAAAAAGCCAGCTAGTTACACAGTCTCCTTTTCCCCTTCTCAATCCTTATCATCCACTTGGAGAGTAGATTGCAATGTACCTTGCCTTCCAGTAGTTCAGAGTATTAAACTATTTTCATGTCATTATGGATTTGGGTTTACTGCATCTGGAACGGTGTTCCTCCTGTCTCATTTCTCCTCTCCCTCACTATGTCAAAATTGCAAGGATAAAAAAGATTTTCATAGGGAAAATTTCAAGAGTGATGTGCCTACACAATTTGTGTGAAAGGTAAGTGTTCTAAAAAGACATGGACCATGAGTGGGGGGAAAACCAGCTCTAGAAAACTTTACTAATGGAACTTTTTAATTTGAAAAAAGAGGGACTTTTTTCAGTTTTCTCAGAATTATGCTGACCATGATGCTTCTACAGTGAAAGAAAGGGAAGAAAAGGAGAATATCAAACAGATTTACTAGGAATTTAGAATTCAGCATGTCTATCCCATTTTTTTAAAAATATAGTTCTATACAGACTTAATTAAAATATCAGCAAGGATCATCAGTCCTTTGTGATGAAAATAAACATTGGCTCTTTGGTTCCTTTTAACTCCAGTATGCCTTTTTTTTTTCTTTTAACTTCGTCTCAATGTAATGATTTCTTTGTATTCTATAATTGACAAGGATAAGTGATGCTTCCAAAAAAGAGACATTTGGAAAAGTTTTCATGTCCTTGGATATTCAAGAGCTAGCTTTATAGTTAGCACCTTCTTAACGAATGTTCTTCTGAGTATTAGTACTTTTCTCACATCCATACAGTGAACTTCTGCTGTGAAGCACAAGAATAAATAGTTTTTGACTCCTATCCTAATTCCCCAAGAAGGTGTTTACATAGGATGGTTTTAGATACATATTTTCATACAAGCTCCTCTCAGGAAAACATCTTATTTGTCCCATACATCATAAACAAACCAATTAACTTCCTTCTTTTTAATCAAGTCACACCCCTAAATCATGACATTATTGACTCTTTAGATTATTTCCAACCTTTATTTCTAAGACATCTATAAGAGGATGTTGAAATTATGAATACAAATGTCATGACCATTCAAAATCATCCACTCAGGAAGAGTTCTGATTCTTGTGAACTCTGTATTTGAGAACCAGTGAGTCAGTGATTGAGTCTTCCTCTGTTATACCGCCAATAGAAGAAAGGTGCTTGTGGATGGGATAGGATTATGAAAAGCTTCTATCATTTATAGAATGTACATGAGTTCTATCAGTACATGATTAATTTGGAAGACTAATTTCTATATTTTACAAAACCTATTTTTAAAAAAATCTAAGGATATGGCAAACTGTGCAATAATCATCAAAAATCACTGTTTTAATAAAGCAAAAATTCATACCATTATTACAACAGATAAAATTATTATTGTAAGACAGGGAAAAAAGGTGTTTCCTACCTGTAAAGCCTTTGTCACACTCACAAAGAAAAGTGTTTGGAGTAACATTGATGCAGTTACCATTGAAACATGTAGATGGCTGGCACTGTCCAACTATTTCTGTACAATTTTTACCTGTGTCAAAGGAATAATAGGAACATTGAACTTTAGTAAATATTTAGGGGGTTTGGTGAATTTTTTATAAATGTCAAATTTATAGCTACAATATAGATATGCAAATGGACAGATAAGTATTTGTGCTAACATTGTTCATTAGTTTGCTCCAAACTTACTGAAATTCTAAAGCAAGTCAGAAAGATATTAATCTGCTTTTATATGAGCTGCTGTGCTCAACCTCACCTGACATATAGTTACAAATCATATACAGCTTAAAATGCAGAAATGCTACTAGAACTGTGGTATTTATTTCTTTTAACATGAATCTAACTTACAACTTCTTTCAGCATTGAGAACAAAAGATGTTCTCATGTTGAGTGGAAATGTGAGAATACTTTTAATATGCAGCTCTCTCGAAATTACAATTTCAGTTATAAGTTGCTTATGCTATTACAGCATACCGGTCTAAATACCATATAATTATGCTTGCCTCTTGAATTATTACTATGACATTATTCACACTTCAAAAAGTTTTCAAATTTCTAATACACTTTATGTTATGGGAGGCACTTTTTCCTCCCTCACTCTTTCGTAGCCATGCACATAATATATGGTTGCTTAGTCTCCTAACTCTTCTTGTTTACATACGGCTTATCTATGGACCAGTATTGTCAGTACAAAATGATGGCATTACCTAAAACTCTTCTATATAGGCTAACAAAATGTTTTAAGCATTGCTTGTTGACAACATTAAGCATGATGATTGCTTTTAACAGAATTGCTTGCAAGTTTTTTCATTAATTTGAGTTCAATTAGTACCAGACACTTTTGATATTATTATTTTCAATGAATTTTACACAGCCTCCAGTAACGATAAAGGAAATATAAAACATACTGCATACCATCAATGTTTTCTACTGTCTAATTGCACTTTTAATAATTACAAAAACATTTTTCTCATAACATTGACACTCATACCTGCATAATCTTCTATTGGCAAATGCATTAGGAACCAAATTATTATGCACTTTGAAAAGCAATTAAAAATAAATTACAGCAATCTTTATGCAACATAAGCTTCATTTGTATGAAGCGTGTTCTATGAACCTCACTCATTCCTGAGTCATCAGCTGTGCTTCATAGCATAGCATCACTATAGTGAGAGCATAGATGTTCAGTCCAACAGAAGAACATTTCAAGAAATCTGCTCCACAAGTACAAAAAGAGCTATAAAAATTATTTTTGTGATAAGAATAAATATTTCTAGTACTTTCTAAAACATACCCAACCTCTATTGGTCTGAATGCAGGAACAACATCCCCATAATTTCCTTAATTCTTTTTTTTTTTTTTGCCAATGAAATGAAGATAATGGTTAGATAAGAATTTACCCAGTCATGTTATACTCTCTGGTATTGTAATCTGAAGCCAAATTCAGTTTCTCCAATGAGTTTTGGGTAAGTACTGCAATATTTCCTAACAGGGTTACTTGATTTTCCTTTTTTCATTTGTGACCTGTTTAACTTGGTGATAAGTTTGTTTAACAAATTGCCTTTGAAAAAAACTTTAGGGGACAGAACAATCTTGATGAAAATATTAAGTATTTTGTTTTGAATGTCCTTCTAATTTAAGGTAAGACTTTTCAGTTAAACCAAATCTTGATTTTAAAATTTCACTACTGTAATTTGAAAGGTCTTTAAACTGAAAATGGAGGGGAGTTTTGGCAGGTTGAATGAAATGCTCATTTCGATGAAACCATTTAGTCTTTTTCATCAGTTTGGTTAACTAGCTATTTTTGGGGGGCTTATTCCAAATTATTTATGTTATTTGGTCTAAGAACCTGAACTGTAGAACAAAAAAAGAAAAAAAACCCAGTTACTTCTGTAAGTCAACAAGTACTTATTAATGTCTCATGCTTAAGTAGGAAAGAAGCATGATAAGAACTTATTCTGTTTTTCTCTACTATGCACTTATGAATGTCAGCAGGTACAAACTATCTTCAAATGCGTGCACAGTCTCCCATAAGTGACTCCATGTAAAAGAGACTCTGCAGGTGTGGTAGCAGCAGTGGGCAATCAAATTATACAAAAGCCTTGCTAGTGTTGTTCTTATTGTTTTATAATCTATTAAGGAAAGTGTATGTTCGTTTATATAGTGTATGATAACACTTATTCCTAGAGGAGAAAAGAAATACCTGAAAATTTTGGAGGACATGTGCATTTGTAAGAATCTCCGGAAAGTTCTGATTTCTCAGTGCAGGAGGCATTGTTGTGGCAAGGTTTAGTGGAGCATATATCAAACTTCTGGCAGAATGTTCCTGAATAGTGTGAGAAGCAATGGCAATTATATGCTTTTTCCCAAACATGGCTTAGACATTTTCCATGCCCAGAGCATAGTGGTGCATCCAGAGACTGTTGGCAAAACTGCTGCTTCACGGTTACGTTCAGACGAAGGCCCATGTTGCACAATAGCGGACCTCTCTTGTGAAGTTCTGCAAAGTAATGAGTTCCAACACCAAGCCAGTTAGGGTCCACTTGGTGCAGTCCTCTTATCTGGCAAACAAAAATCAACTGCTCTTGAAGAAAACCAGCCTTAGGGCAGTTAATAAATTCTTCCTTGGAGACATTTACCAAATTCATTCCATAGGACTGAAAGGATGGCTCAGAGGAGATGAAGAGACTGTCACCTAATTGAAGCTGTAAAGGGCATATCTGAGGGATACTGAGGTTATGTCCTTCAGAGATTTCTCCAGTAATACTTTTATTCATATTCCAGCATTCAGTGTAAAAGTCTGAACAGACATTTTCGCTTGGTGTCCATTTTATTACGGTAGGTTTTGGTTCTGTTCTCCATTCAGTAGTCATTTGCCTCTCACATATTACCTGCCCATTGACAATGCAAAGTTGAAGAAAGCACACTAACATGCAAAATGCATTCATAGTCATCGTTTCACCTGACCAATGGAAGTTTTCTTTCACATCTGCTTCATTCTGAGGATAACTTCAGAATGCTTGTTACTTAAGGTTCACATGTATTTTCCATGGCAACCTAGGAATTCAAACAGAGGAAATATTTCTGTTTTCACACCAAATACAGTTCAATATTAAAACATCATTACAAAACAGAAAATGTACAACAAATCAAGGGCAATGTCTAATTAGTAATGGGAAACTGGAATAAGTCCAATGAACTGATCAGAACTACAACACTGAAACAAAAGTCAGTTTTTTCCTATTTTTATTCCTGCTAAAGATTTGATATGTATTTAGTGCATTTCATTGTACTTATGTGCAGAAGGGAAAGAGCTTAAAGGCCTACTTTTCATGTTCACTCCCTCTGTTGACAAAACTAATGCTAATAAAGTTAAGATAGGACATCTGAGGCAAAACAAAGAACTAAACAAGAACATCTAAGTTCTAGTTTTTCATGAGTTTTAACCATAGATATTTTTTCTGATAATCATTTAACAGTTTACTATAAAAGTAGATATTCCAAAGATGTAGACCTGAGAATTTTAACTTTATGAAGAAAATGGGCAAGCAGCACTCAACTCTTTTATGTTCTTATACATTCAACCAAACCCTTCATTAAATCCTTACTTTTCAAAGAATATATCTGAAAACCAAAGTTCCTTGATCATATGCTTGAGACTTCTATGTATTACAATCAAAGACCACAGATTACAGAGTCCTCCAGGACTATTTAATTTATAGACTAGCCTTTTCTGTCCCTTGAATATATCTAGCAATTTTTATTGCATGGAGATGAGTGATTACAGAAAGGAGACCAAAATAAGATTATGAAGCTTTTGCTTGGAGTCATAATGAAAATGATGAAAACACAGTATTATGTTAAATACCTTAGAAATTTTCAATAGCTTTGCATTAGTTATAGTTTAATTTGTCTTAAATACAATTTTTTTTCTCTCTTTTAGTCTTTTTTCCCCTCAGTATCCTTATCTGACACTTTCAGATATTTATATTCCCCTTTAAGATAGTGGCCCCTACACTGATATTTACAAATGAGAAAATTATTCTAAAGAATAAACTTTATTTTACAAGGGAAGCCATTCAATGTAAATAAACAATATCATTATAGTTTGAAATTTGCTCACATTGTTCTCATTTTTAAACAGCATGTGTAAAAATCATGTGGATGCATATTTTTCTACACCTACACACACATAGTTTTATTGGGTTTGCATGGCCTGGTTTTGGTAGGGGAGGGCTAGAGGGATGGCTTCTGTGAAAAGCTGCCAGAAGCTTTCTCCACATCCAGCGGAGCCAATCCCAGCCAGCTCATAGATGGATGGGCCGCTGGCCAAGGCTGGGCCAATCAGAAATGGTGGTAAGAGCTACGAGATAACAGATTTAAGAAGAAAAAAAAGTTATTGAGCCATTGCAACCACAGCCAGAGAAGAGCAGAGTGAGAACATGTGAGTGAAACAGCTCTGCAGACACCAAGGTCAGTGCAGAAGGAGGGGCAGGAGGTGCTCCAGGTACCAGAGCTGAGATTCTCCTGCAGCCCATGGTGCAGCCCATGGTGAGGCAGCTGTGCCCCTGCAGCCCATGGAGGACCATGGGGGTGCAAAGATCCACCTGCAGCCCATGGAGGAGACCCACAGCAGAGCAGGTGGATGTCTGAGAGCCGGCTGTGAACTTGTAGGAGGCCCATGCTGGAACAGGCTCCTGGCAAGGACCTGCAGAGCCATGGAGAGAGGAGCCCATGCTGGAGCAGGTTTCCTGGTAGGGATTGTGACCCAGTAGGTATCTCATGCTGTAGCAGCCTATTCCTGAAGGACTGCACCCCATGGAAAAGTATCCGTCACTTTAGCAGTTTGTAGAGAACTGTTGCCCATTGGATGGACTGACATTAGAGAATTTTGTGGAGAATTCTCTTCCATGGGAAAGTCTCCTCTTCCAGAGCAGAGGCAGAAACAACCTCTAGTGAACTGATCATAATCCCCATTCCCTGTCTTCCTGTGCCGCTGGGGTAGGAGGTAGATCTGGGGAAGAGGGGGGGTGGGGGGAAGATGTTTTTAAGGCCTTTTTTTCACTTCTCATTATTCTGCTCTGACCTTGTTAGTAAAACATTCAATTAATATCTCTAATTCAAGTCTGTTTTGCCCGTGACAGTATCTGGTGAGTGATCTCTCTCTGTCCTTATCTCAGCTCATGAACTCTTCATTATATTTTCTCTCCCCTGTCCAGTGTGGAGGAAAGTGATGGAATGGCTTTGGTGGGTGCCTGGCATCTACCCAGGGTCAACGCACTACACTGATTTATCACAAAAGTGCACGTGGATTATGATACTGCTTTAAGTACATGATTTCCTTAAATGTTCTCATCTTCCCCAAAATTCTTCAAGTGTGTTTTGGTCCATACTCTGGACTAGACTGAAAGATCAAAGAAGGACAGAAAAGATACTGTTTGAGGAAACCTTTAGTTGAAGAATTTTAAACAACTTAATGATCCGCTGGAAATTATATGATAATATTAAAGGGTCATATTCAGTCTCTCCTATTTTTACCTAAATTGGGATGAAAACATCTAAAATGTAGCTTTGTCCCATTAGTAAATTGCTGAACAAGTGAAGCTGTCCCAATGACCTTTGTGCAGCAGAGTGGCCAACACTATTCAAGCCTTTGACGATACCAGAAAAGTGTGGACTATGACTAACTAGTAGTAATAACAGAAGACTTGGGGTTTAGACTATTAAACTCAGAAGGGGTAGAAACTAGATTGTGATACTTCTCCCAGAATAGTTTTCATTTTAATTTAATTACTGAATCCCAATTCTGCCTTCAAAGAGTTTCAGTAACTCTAGCCACATAGCTCCAAAGGTAGGCAAGCATGTTAATTTCTAATTTTCTCTTTCTGACTCTGTATTTTCACCCCTGGGAGTTAACTCCCCATAGAAAGAAAGAAAGGACACGGATCTGCAAGAAAACTACTAGTCTTGTTGCTAAATACTCATAGTCTTTCTATTTTGAGACGATTCCATTATCTTCAGGATCTCATGATGTTCAAAGATACCATTAGATAATGGGGTATCAAATCAATGGGGGTCATTTAGCACTTTTTTCTTTTAAGGTAGCAGTCTTGAACTATTATGTTCACTATAACTGCTATTACATCTATCATTGTTATCAGGTATAAAAGTCTACGGTCTATATTACTGCATAGATTTAGAAATCCTACATCCAGCAGCCCATCTTTTCATACCTATTTCATAATAAGATTTTCTCAGGTGTTACTAAAATAGACCTTTACAAATGGTTATTTTTTTCCTTTTAGATACTTCAAAAAGAAAGCTATTGCATGTCTAACAGAAGAGTTCTTGCCCACTTACATTTTGTCCTTCATCCATGTCATTATGCATCATTCTGGTGTCATATACAAATTTCATTTTTAATAAAATGTGCTTCCTCACAATATTTATATGGGATAAACATGAACTATTTTAAAATAAATGGTTGGTAGCATTTTAACAGTTGTTGTTCTTCACAAAAATCATTATTAGTCTTTATGTAGCTAAAAAAATTATTATGGGAGCACTATAATTAATAAAATTAAATAAACAAAAACATCCTGTAAAAGCAATGAATAAACCCCAAGGCAAGATAGAAAAGAAATACCAAGAGATTGTTTATTTAGCAATAAAATCATGAAGGAAAAAAAAGTTACAGAGTGAAGAGTATAAAAAGTAAAAGAAGTTGTGCATGAAATAAAGTTACAGTATTAACATATATTACTTAGAAAATCAGCAAAGAAATAAGTAACTGCAAAATGCTGATGCCATCTCATGAGATAAAATCATGTCATGAGAGGAAATTTGAAAGGGATTATGATAACTGTTATACTTTACATATGCTTTAGGCAAGGAGAAAATCTTCCTATTTATAAGCCCATCTTATAAATGTACATCTTCATCAATGTAATTGATGAAGACTAAGAAAGGTTCTAGACTGGGATTTGTATGGACAGAGAGATACTTGAAGAAAATCTAACTCTTAAAATTACATAAGGCTGGGTGAAAAGCAGCACAATGCTCTCTTTTTCACTAGAGGAGAATAAAACAGGTAGATTTATGGAAAACTCCACCAAAAATTAATCCCAAATTATCTGCTTTCCAGTCCAGCATTTTAAGGATTATGTGTTCTTTCTATTAATAACTGGTATTACATACTAATAACAAAAATACAGTACATTATAAGTGAGATTGGAGAAATGCCCACAGATAATATATGACTTCAGCAACTTCTCAGGAAAAAAGAATCTCTCAAAGAAGAGAATAAGCCAGGAAAAGTTTAGTAACATCATGTCACCATGTTTTGGCCAGGAATGAACCTCCTCTTTCCACCTTCTCACATGTCACGTGAACACTTTGTTGAATTCTTGCCTGTGCTTGAGCAGCTTCGGTAGGATGGGGCTGCAACCTTGGATCAAAGTGATAGGAAATAACTGAGACGGTGCTGTTGGGGGCGGGGGGGGATAGGCGGAGCTTTCTGGGTGCTCCCTACCTTCCTCAGGAGCAGCATTCAAGCTCAAGGTCTGACCCTTGAACCTCACCTGGGCTATGCTGCAAGTGAGCTGGTACTTGACCTTATCCCTTGAATACTTGGGCCTTGACCCTGACTTAAATATTTGACTTACTCTCTTGAGCTCAGAACCTGTCTCCTCTCTGTGGATCTGTCTGGGTACAACTGGACCATTGGTTACCTCCGAGTGCCATCCCCAGACACTTTCTTTCCCATATGGGTCCTATGGGATGGTGCCCCTTGTCACTGATGTCACTGTTACTCTCCCCTTCCAGCACTCCACCCTTGCATGGCAGCCCATGTTTGCTGCTCCCCGGGACTGTGATACTATGTTCGCTTTACTTCTGATGTGTATTTAAAACTATCGAATTTAAGCATTACTTAATAGGTACATATAATAAAGGAAAAGCCATAAATTACAGTGCCTGCAAAATTTGACTTCCACTCTCTGTGTTTGCAATATGCACTAATATTCTCAATGACATACAAAGTGCTCCTTTGTACCTTTTTTTTTTAATCACAAAATGAAAGATCCTTAGGAGATGATGTATTATTTATGCCAATCCTGATTATTTGCAAATGATTCTTTCCTTATTTGTTAGGCACCATTTAAAACATATGGCATTTGCTGAAGCAATATTGAACATGCTAGACAGTGAATTTACCTACACCTCAAAATACAGAACCCTTAATTCTACCTTATAGTTGTACTATAAATATGGACAGAGTAGTGATGCAGACAGTGCTGAACTTGCTTATCAGGGTTTCTGGTGGCTAGTCTTACTCAACAATCCGTATAAAATGATGTTAGGCATAGCAGTATCAAGCCAGGGAATTTTACTTTACTCTAGTTTACTGTTAGCTGCCACGGTGTAACCCTGTCTGGCAATTAAGCCCCACACAGCCACTCACTCATTTCCCCCATTGTGGCAGGGGAGACAATCAGAAGGGTAAAACTGAGAAAGCTCGTGAGTTACAATAAAGACAGTTTAGTAGGAAAAGCAAAAGTTGTGCATATAAGAAAAGCAAAACAAGGAATTCACGCCTTCCCAGGGGCAGGCAGATGTCCAGCCATCCCCAGGACAGCAGGGCTCCATGACATGTAGCGGTGACTTGCGAAGACTAACACCATAACTCTGAAAATGCCCCACTTCCTCCTTCTTCCCTCAGCTTTATATGCTGAGCATGACACCCTACATGGTGTATGGAATGGTATGGAATATCCCTTTAGCCAGTTGGGGTCAGCTGTCCCAGCTGAGTCCCCTCCCAACTCCTTCTGCACACTCAGCCTCCTCATCGTGGGGTTAGGAGCAGAAAAGACCTTGGCTCAGTACAGGCACTGTTTGGCAATATCTAAAACATCACTGTGTTATCAACACTGTTTTCATCACAAATCAAAAGCACAGCCCCATACTGACTCCTATGAAGAAAATAAACTCCAATCCAGTCAAAACCAGCTCACCAGCCAGCCTAAAATTCTGTTTAGTGATTCTGATAGTGAGAAAAAGAATCACAGAAACAACATATACATAAGCAACCTGTACGCCCACACTCAAGTGTCTGCTTGGAGTCTGTCCCAATTCCTCCAGGACAATCGTAGGAAGCTTTGGTGTAGTATGTAACAAACTTTTTCTGCTGCTCTGTGCTTAGTATTTGTGATGCTCGTTCCTTAATGTTCCTGGTATCAGTTGTCTCTGGGGATGTGCATACCCCTTTGTTGTAGTGTCTCTGCTCCAACCTGTCTCCAGCCCCTATCAGCTACCAGTGCCTTCCATATATATGCCTGAGCAGGGCCATGAGTTCCTCTGACTTGATGACCGCTTTGCACAGATGGGTTTCCCCACCCAGAGACTTCAGGAAATGTCTACGAGGAGCAGAAGGTAGTTGGTGGCCTGATCTCGCTAGAACCCTACTACTCAAACCCAGTCCTTTGTGCCTGTTACACCCCACACTGCTCTCATTTACCTCACTCACAGTTTTGCATGCTCAACACAACAGCACAAGGACTAGAAATCTGCCAAAAAGGCAGTTGAAGGAGTTATGGAAGAAAGACAGATCCTAGAAAAACTGTTTCAAGTGGCATTGTTTCACCTAAATAAATCAATTTATAAATATACACTTTTTTCACCTGTTGTCTTTATTGGAGTTTTCTTTCTAAGACCATGATGAAGCCCCTGACCATGTGACTACGACTGCAGCCTGCTTAGGTCAAAGAGTCTGTGACTAAAGAAAATTATCAGTAATGGGAGATTGCAGCTACCATATACATTAGGCAAATAGCACAACACGGTTTAAATAAAGATTAAATTTCTATGTAGAATCTCTTAGTGTTTCATGGAGCAGTAAGTTGAAAAAAACAAAAGAAACATCAACCTTTGATGTGATTCTAGTTAGAGTGTCTCTCTAGCCATGGCCATTATGTACTTGGATTCGAAATGCCTGCAGAAAGAATTAAAGTGAAAAAAAAGGTCAACAGTTGTCCTCAGTTTCTAAAAGAGAAACTAATAATGAGTTAATTTGTTAAAAGAATGCTTAAAACAGGGCAATGTTGTTAAGTGCTCATCGGAAAAACAGAGATTAAATACTGTACAGTATACAATAGATACTGTATTAAAGATAAATTAAAAATTGAGTACCATTAGTCAGGGCTTGAAAATAGATAAAAAGGAGTTGGTATGTCTAAATTTAAGAGTGTGGAAAGGAAAGCAAGAAGCAGACCTTACAATGTGAAATTTCCCATAAATAAATGAAATAAAAACATCACAGACTCTGTCAGGTTGAATGTGAAAACAGATTCATATGAAAACAGTAGAGGGAAGAAAATAATTCAAAGAGTAAGTAACGGTATCAAAACCAACAACAAATCTCTAAAAAGACAGCAGTAATAGAAATCCTAACAGAGACCCTCCATGACCAATAGACATTTTAATGATTAACTTATTGTTCAGTTATGATGCAGTGTCATAGTGGATCATATTCACACTCAGTGAAAACTGTGGTTGCAATACAAACTAGAGAAGAAAAGGACAATATCACAAGCTACTGAAAATTACATTCTCTCTAGTCCCACTGACCCCTCTGCTGAATTTCACAGGTTTGTTGTATTCACTCATGATGCTTATGGTGCCTGGGGATAAAAAAAATTGCTAGAAATATTAACAATGGAAATTGTTAAGGAACACACTGTTCTTGTGGCGAAATCCCTTTCTAATGTTTCTTAATCTACATACTAATTTATATAAGTCATATTTAGTTAATTGCACTACAGCTCTATTAAAAGAGAGGAGACAGAAGTGGTTTTAAATGTGTTTGTCCTTTAACACTGCTGTACTTGACAACACAAGGTCCACAACCATGGACAAGAAACCTTGAGCCCTGATTGGTTATAGCACAATCATAGAACAAGGTCCTGGAAGTGACCATCAAGGATGATGATAAAGAGCATTGACATTCATTGAAACATGTATGGAGTGTTTACTTCAGTTACATTCCTTCAAACAGTTTGTCTGACTAGTGTTGTATAAAGAATGAAATGAAAACACATAGAACAGAATAAACATTTCCCTTGTCCATCATCATGCTACCTTTCATTTGGTTTTTAAGCTTTGAAAATATTTAGCCATGCCAGTAAAGCATCTAAAAACATATTAAAAGTGGAAACATGATTTTCAAGGAGAATGCATGAAAATTATGATGGGCAAAGTAAAACTGCAAAAGAATTCTAAATGCAAAAGAAAAGTTTACTCTATTTTCTTGTTGTATATAAAAGCAATATGTATATTTAAACTGGATTATTACTTTGTTTCCATTTCTTTGAGGTTTTTGAGTTCCTACAGAAAGTATTTCAGAGGTGCACTTATAGTAAACTTTCTGTTAAGATCAAAAATAGGCTTCTGAAGCTAACTTAAAATTACCACCACTTAGCATGCCTTAGTTCACATAAGGTAGCAATCTGACAACAAGCGAACATTCAAATGAAACAAACCTGAAAGAAACACCTCAAGAATGTACCTAGTACACCTCAGTCACTAATGGATAGTTGATCCATATGTGTAAAGCTAGTCTGCAGTAAAACCCCCAAATGAACAATGAATATCATTCAGCGGTATCAGGTGGCTTCACAGCTTCACTGCTTCACTTTAAAAATCCTTTCTTACTGCTCCACACTGCTTGAAAACATAGGCAAATTTGTGAACTGAATGTGAACTAAAATAGAACTAGTTTCCTAACATACTCAAGGAGTTCAACTCTATTGTATTCAAAAGAATTGATCCTTAGTTAGAGCAAGGGAATTAAGACCAATCTCCCTGAAAAATAGCATAAATCTTGGGAAGAAAATTAATTTTCATCAACTCTAGATAATATAGGTTAAATGAATTCCATTCAATACTCTGTTAGAGAAAGTATGAGCGTGACTTGTTCATGCTTAAGGAGACATATTATTCAAGTGTTGCTTGACTATTACAGCCCATCATGTCCAACTTTAGCTGAGGATAAATAGAAAGAAAGAACAAGATAATTGGAGACTCCCAGATGTCATAGAAACAAAGAATGCTTTTGATTGGAAGTTATCTTAAGGATCATCTAGTTCCAACCTTCCTACCACGGGCAGGGACACCTTACACTTGCCCGGGTTGCTCAAAGCCCCATCCAACCTGGCCTTGAACCCTGCCAGGGTTGGGGCATCCACAACTTATCTTGACAATCTGTTCCAGTGCCTCATCACCATCAAAGCACAGACTTTCTTTCTAACATTTAATCTAAACTGTCTTCTCAGTTTGAACCCATTACTTTTTGTCATATCACTGCAGTTCCCGATGAAGGGCCCCTGTCCATCTTCCTTGCAGGTCCCCTTCAGACACTGGAAGGGTATTATGAGGTCTCCATGAAACCTTCTCTTCTCCAGGCTGAACAGCCCCAACTTTATCAGCCTGCCTTCATAGGAGAGCTACTCTAGTCTCCTTATGTCCTACTGTAGAAGCCCTGAAGATAAGGGGCTAATGTGCATGTCTCAAAAACCAAGAGTCAGATAACTATGGAGACAGCTAGGGATTATTGGTAAGAACATGCTGTGAGAAAGAACTGAATGTGGCTGGAGAAGGAGCCCATACAGAGATAGGGCAGCACTTTTCTGGGACAAACTCCTTGTATTGGCTCCTGGAGAAGAGCACAGCACAAGCTGTGGGTTGAGGCGCAGGCATGGACTGTTGACCAAAGACAGACCCAGTGGGGGGGGGGGCTCAAGACCACCAAAAACCCTCTAAGCCCTCTGGCCCATTTCCAGAAAGGCCTAGAAGAACTAACTGCATGATGAGGAATTCGAATAGAAAGCAAGAAACTCAGCCCCAGGACAGGGAAGACCTGTAGGTGTAAAAAGGCATCCCCATGAAGGCCAGATGATGTATCTACATATGGCCATGTCTGATACAATGGCCATGTCTATAGTAATAATCAAGCATCAATGTATTTTATCAGTTCTGGAAATGGGAAAAAACTTTGATCTTCTACACTATTAAACTGTTAGGCTGGTTCTTGGAACATTCGTGACC
This sequence comes from Struthidea cinerea, assembly GCA_013397865.1. Lineage (NCBI taxonomy): Eukaryota > Metazoa > Chordata > Aves > Passeriformes > Corcoracidae > Struthidea > Struthidea cinerea. The sequence goes on along the minus strand of VZTI01001107.1, from coordinate 214,165 downwards.
ATTCCCAAGTTGTAATTTAAAGTCAGTTCTCTAGGAAAATTTGTCAGGCCAAGGATCATTCCCAATAGGCAGTCAGAGTGCAAACACATTTTCTGGAGGCTAAGAAAAAGCCACAGGTTGGATAGGTCAGCCAATCCCACTAAGCCTCAAGACTAGACAACAGCCTTTGGAAATATTCAGTTGTTAGAAAAATGTCTTCAGGCCTTTAATGCAGGATATGTTTATACTGTTTCAGGGAGTTTGGAAGCACAAGACAAAAGACAATATCTATGTCTATCTGAAAAACTAATTGCCCAGAATATGAAACCCAGAATAAAGGTTTAGAATATATGAGTGCTGTTTTACTAGTATTTTAAAATCAATATGATAGCAAAATAATTGAACCTGTGAACAATGATAATAAATTAATTTGCATGACTCACAATATTAAAGGGTTTGAATGATTATTGTCAGTTCAGTAGTACTGCATTTTACTTAATCCTAGACATTGCTAATTTAAATTCAACAAAAAGATTTTTCTAAATGTTCCATAGCTGCCAAACATGCACTATCAGCAAACGAAATATGTTAGAAAAACATCACAGAAAAAATACTTAGTGATGAAATCTCATTCTTAACACCATGTGTAAACAGAATTGTAGAATCATAGAATCATTTAGGTTGGAAAAGACCTTTAAGATCATCAAATCCAGCCATAAACCTAACAGTGTAAAGTCCAACACTAAGTGCACACACAGAGGGAATGCATACTCACTATAAATAACAAGGTTTATAATCTATGTTCCTAATAGGCCTCTTGAAAATTACTCATAAATTTGACAGAAGCTTCTGTTTAATGATAGGATTAGTAAAGTCATTCCACAATTTAATATATTTTTAGTTAAATGTACAACAGTATATCTAGGACACAAGAGAAATTGAATAACTGGTTTATTGTTGTTAGAATTTTGCAAGTTAGTACTTTGCAAGAGTTAAATCACCACAGCGCCTCCAACTACATTCTCACTTGCACTGACCTGGAGGGCTTGTTTCTACTGATAGGGAATTTACCTAAGGCTTTTTATTGAACTTCTTAGCCGTATTCTTAAAAGAACGACAAAAAAAAAAAAAAAGGTAATTAATGCTGCTTATTAGAGATATATACTATTTTCTGTGGTTTTAGTTACCTCCATCAAAATTCTTGTAGGAAACCACAAAATAAAGATTATGGGACAACTATATTTCAGGCATAATGAAAAATCAGAAAGCTCACCATTTTTACCAAGTGTATTTTGAAAAACCTGAGTAAACAGGAAAATGAGTCAATCCTCCTAGATCTTTGGAAATCACTTTAACACTGAATATTAGGCAAGCCCTGTTAGTAGCCCGAGTTCTAGCCATCTGAGTTAAGCTGCAGCAGGTACATGCCGAAAATCTTTTTCACATATGGCACAGAAAAACAAAGTAAAACCCAAAGCCAACCCTTCTACTAGTCAAGATGAGATTAATAGAATTTCAATATGAATTTTGAAGAAAGGATCATGTGGGTTGTATAAGAGAATTTCAGTCTTGATATCAAAATGAAAGAGCTAACAAGTATAATAAAGAAATGAACTTGCAATTCTCCTAAAACATCAACTAAAATGACAGTTGGGGAGTAACCAAGACTCTACAATAATCCTCAAAGGAGGATTTTAGCTGATGGTGGAAAAAAAGCAAACTGTGGATAGGAAAAAAAAATTGTATCAACATTATTCTCCAAACTCTCATCACAAATAATGAACACAATGTGTTATATTTTGCTGACATAAATGTCTTAGTGTTCCTGAAAGAGTATTCAAACTCTCTACTTGTGAGGAAGCAGGTATCATCACCTGTTTCAGTTGCAGAAAAATAATATAGCACAGAGAGTTTTATAAAACTGATGAGGTTGTGCTTGTATTTAATTGCCTGCAAAGATCTGGTTTGGACCTCATGCTGCTTTCATTCAAGTGATGATTTTATTAAACTATACTTGTATTAGTAGTCAAAGAAGAAATATTTATTGGCTCAGAGGCAATAGGATACTGATGCATCAAAATTAATTTACATTGGTATCTGAAATTTGGGGGAGGTTCTCTTAAAGCAACACTGCTCTAACAGTAGATTTTCGATCAGTAAAAAACAAAAATTTTACTCAGAATCTCATAATAACCTCAGAAAATTAATTTCTTACACAACTGTGAGACATTCCTTGCTGTTCACCTGATCATTCATGAAAAAGGTGCAGAGCTTTTAGCTCTGAGGGAAGCACACAGACTGCAATTTTCAGAGCAAAGCAGAAACTGGTTCAATGCTTCCTGCTGAAAGTACTTCATTTTCCCAGTAGGCTTTGGTAAAACTCAGTAGAGCTCAGGGAAAAAAAACAAACCAAAACAAAACAAAACTCTTGGAACACCTGACAAAGATGAAAAAAATCTTTCCATAAATTGTAAAACTAAAAGCTGATAGAGGGCTGCTGACCCCAATGCACTTGCAACTTTGAAACAGATACAACACCTTTTGAGGGTTTTTTTCAGGAGTGAAATGGTTTTGAATTTCTAGGATTGCTAGAACAGGATATTTAGAAGTTAGAGTTGATCAGACAAGAAGAGAAGTATTTTTAAGCAGCATCACTAATACCCCTGTGTAACTGAATGGTATACTCTTTCCTGTGGTCCAGCAATTTTCAGAGGTCTTTTGGATTGAAAAACTACACCATTGTCTCTAGATAAGCTAAAAAAATCAGTCTGTATTTCTTGTAGTCTATGAAACCTCCTCTCTATTCTTTTCAAGAACTTCCTGGCTCTGTTCATGCTTAACAGTCCTTGCTACTGAGGTTCTTGCTCACCACCTGCATTGTAAGAGCTTCTTCAAAGCTCAAACTGAGATGCAATTAAACAAAGCAGCATCTTTTCCTCTTTCCATAGAGATATCTGTATGCATCCATTAGGGCAGGGAAAGCACATAACTTTCTTCTCTGCTGCCCAGCCACACTTATTTTTACATATCATGTAAAACAAAACAAAACACAGTGAAAAAATAAAATTTGCATCAACTTTCAGAAGCTGAGACAGAAGTAGAAACTTATAAAATCAATTGGTCAAGCTGAGAACTATGTAAGTCCTAGAAGCAAACCAGATGATATACTGTCCACCTCTTGATAAGAGTGATTAAAAGAAAATGTTTATTCGAAACTGTATAATTTAAGTACTAGGGGAAAAGTTTCTGGGTTTTCAAGTTTTATTATACTTATTTTGGCATTAAGAATGTTATGTAAAATTTGTAATGAAAACATTGGAAATTTTTTTCTCTAAGTCTAGATTTTTTAGCCTGAGTTAGTAATAGCATCAGTCATGGTGGTGCCTTTAGCATAGAAAGTCTTTAAGAAGACTTAAAACTGATGTTTAACATAGAGCAAACTTGGAATATTGTATTAACGATTATGTAAATAATATCTAAAAATTAATTCAACTTATGGTAGGTAAAATTTCTTCCAAAGCTTTTCAGAATTTTGCACCAACATTCTAGAAGGTATGAAATATATGTAATTCACAATAATTTCTTTTCCACAATTATGTAATGAAAAAGGTATTAGTACAAGATATATTGACTAACTCATCAGGGAATTCACCTCACATAACTGAGATTTACGATCTAATTATATTTATTCTCACTTCTGTGTCTTGTAAGTTTTCTGTTATTTTGTCAGCTTGTTTTGTGCATAAGCATTCTTATTCAAAAGGCAGGATCTGTTTAAAACATTTTGTCTGTTGAATTCCATAACACATTGCAATTCATGAGCTATCCTTGGAGATTTGAATATCCGTTTGAGGCATTTGCAATTACTTTTATTTTATGTATGATTTAATTCATGATCTTGCATTTTGCAATAGCATTACTCTACTTTTCCATCTGTGAAATTCAATTGTCCCAAATTGTTTTCACTTCTTATGGTCCTTTATCAGAATTAAGCATCACTGTGTCTTAAAATCTGCACATCTGAACAATATTTCTTATCTGCTCTCTCAAAAAAAGTAGTGGTTTTGCAAGTTATTTTATATAAAATAAAGCTGAATTTCTGCATTATACAAATAATGCCAGCATATATACTTCTCAAATCTAGAAAATGTGACATTTCAGTAGGCCTAGTCTACAAGTCACCAATTATTTTTTTAATCATTCTTTGCATAGTCTACTGTCATGTGTCATGCAAATGCAGACAGAAAAATTCCGAAGTAAACAGATTTTTAATTAATACATAAATCCTAAGAATATTTAGACAATTTTATTTTGTGAAATGATAGCTGAATTTTTATTGGCTCTTAGGTCATCTGGAAGATTGAAGTGTTAGAATAGATGAATTACTTCCTTGCAAATCGAGATCTGTAGCACCTGGGCTTGGCTCCTGTGGAAAAGACCAGCTATAAAAATGACACCTAAGATAGGGAATCAATGATAGAAGTTGAAGTATTACAGTCAAGGAAGTGATACTTATGTCAACGTCCAGTTGTCGGTTGTTGACAATAGAATATCCAGTTCCAGCTATAGAACTGTCACTTGAATTTAGAGTTCTATATTTGGCTTTCAAAGAATCTCAGAATGGTTTCAAGGAGCCTCTGGAGACCATCCTGTCCAAAACTTCTGCTCAAGCAGAGCAGGTTGCTGGGACTGTGTCCAGTTAGGTTTTGAATATGTGCACACATGGAGGACTTTCACAGCCTCCCTGGGCAAGTCTCCCGAGTGTTCGACCATGCAGTAAGAAAGGATTTTCTTCTGTTTAGATCACTTCCACTGAGGACTGGTGAAGCCACAACTGGAATTCTGTGTCTAGTTCTAGGCTCCTCAGTACAATAAGAATATGGAAATACTGGGCTGGAGCAGAGCAGGGCCACTAGGATGTTTAAGGGACTGGAGCAGGTTAAGTTGAGAGCTGGGGATCTGCAACCTGGAAGCAAGAAGGCTCATGCATGTTCTTATCTATTTGTATAAACACCTGATGAGAGGCAATGAAGAAGTAGGAGACAGGTTCTTCCCAGTAGTCCCCAGTGACAGGACTAGAGGGATCATCAGCCAACTGAAACACATTAAAACAAGCCTCACTGGCATTGTTAATATTACATTAGCCTACACTGGGGAAAGCAACTTATAAAAACGGTATTCCTTAAATAAATAAACAGTATTCCAGGGATGAGCTTTCTGTAGATGAGACCTCTTTTAGGTTTGGGGTTATGTTTCAAGGTTTTGGTATCAGGAGAATGCAGCAATCACTTCTGTGAAAAGCTTCTGGAAGTTTTCTCTGTGTCAGGCCAATGCTGGACCTGCCACTGGCCATGGCCGAGCCCATCAGCAACTGTGGTAGTTCCTCACCCCCTTAAGAAGGAGGAAGAAAACTGCTGTACAACAGCAGCTAGAGAAGAGACGAGTGAGAATATAACATAGAAACAACTCTGCAGACACCAAGGTCAGTGAAGGAGGGGAAGAGGTGCCCCAGGTTCTGGAGCTGAGATTCCCCTGCAGCCTACAGGGAAGACCATGGTGAGACAGCTGTGCCCTTGTAGCCCATGCTGGAGAAGTTCATGGAGGATTATTTCCTCTGGGTGACATCCCATGCGGGACTAGGGGAAGAGCATGAGGGAGCATCAGAGACAATTTGTGATGAACTGATAAGAATCCCCCATATCCCACCCCCCTGTGTTGCTTAGGGGAGGACGTAGAGAAAATCATATTTCTCTCCCTCTTTCAGCTGAGGAGGGTGAGTGATAGACTGGCTTGGTGAATATCTGCCCTCAGTTCAGTATGATTTAAATACAGACTTCTCATTTTGCTCTGCCTTATGAAAAGAATGTTATGGATGTTAAAGAACGTTATTTCACTGAAATTCTTGAAAATAACTAAATTAACATTTTAATTTTGAACAGAAAAACATGTGATACAAATCTCATGCAGTTTTTTACTTTAATTTCTGTATTTTTTAATTTTTTTCTAACTTAGTATGTGTCTTCTCTGTGTCATTACATCTATTAATCTGTACTCATTAAGTATGAGGCATATTATCCCTATAGGTGATCATATAACAAGATTCTAGCACATTGACTCGCACACGTGTAGAAAAAATACCTATTGCCACGTATCTTAACTCAATCTGTAAATTAAAAAATGTTACAGAAAATACTTATAGCAGAGTCAGAAAGTTACTGACTTTTCTAGAAAGTCATTAAAAATGTGTTTACCTGCAGACCTTCAGTGTCTTCCCCCTTTGCCCTTCCCCAATATTATTTCTTCTTTTTTTTTTTCATTTGGCATATCATACTCTCAAAAGATTTCTCTATTCTCACCATATAGTGGTTGAAAGCCTCCTAATTTCCTTACTATGTCTTACTAATTTCCCCCATTTACAGTTGTAATAGATTTCAGAGTAGGTGGGTTTTTTTGGTTTGTTTTTTTTTTTTTTTGTTGTTTTTGTTGTTTTTGTTTTTTTTTTTTTTTTGAGTTGTACATTTGCTATTACACTCTTCTTAGGCCTGGCCTTGCAGATGCATCTTTCAGGTTCCTTTGTGGATATACTATGTCATTACACAGGCACACATTTAAAACTCTTGACGGTTTGACTTCTAAAGCCAAGAAACAAAGACCTGACAGAATTAAGGCTGAAACTCTGGCCCGACACTGGCCTCTTGGTATAAATCCAGTCACACAAGTAATCCTATTAAATAGTTCCTTTTTCCATGATCATACTTGTAGTTCAAATAGAAAATTATTTTAATCCTTTAAGCATTAGAAATACATTAAATTCAATTCTTTCAAATCTATAGTGAAAATATGCAGATACACAGGATAAGTGAAGCAAGGGAAACCACCTGATCATTTATTACAGAGCCACCTCAATTTTTTTGTCATAGGTTGATTGCAGTATAGAATATTTAGAGCAGTACTGACACTCTCTATGAGTGAGAATGAAATGGAAACAAGTGGACTTCTTAGAGACAACAGTCGAAAAATTTTGGTAAGTCATGGTTAGTAACATATATTCACCTGATTTGTAAGCAGGGTCAATAAAAATTTTTTTTTAATTATTTTAAGACATTTAGAGGAGAATCTTCTTCAATAAATATTGTTAACAGGTTAGGGTTTTTTTTCATAAAAAATAAAAATTTTTGCAAAAAATGTAAAAAGCCCCTTAAAATATTCCATTTCATAGTATTTTCCTTTTTCAAATAGTTGTTTCATTTATGGTTTTTTTGCATTTCTTTGCCCCTTTGTCTTTGTGTCCCTTTAAAAGGGGAGAAAAGAGAAAAGTATATGAAAAAAGTAAAATATTTTTGATTTCCTATATATTTTATTTTCATCTATTAATGAAATGACAATAAACCTCCCCCCAAAAAAATCATTAAATACTTCTGTCAGTATTTTGCAAGCATTTGTTTTCTACTAGCTCAATCCCAAAATTGTCATTGGGTTCTAACTATCATCTCATCACCACACAATCAGTGTGAAGCTGAATTAATTGAGAAGTGATGTATTTCTACATTTTTCTTTGCAACAATTAACGTATTTATCAATTTTTTGTATTGGATGTTTAACTATTTTTTTTAATTATATGACAAAATTTCCTATTAGTTTTTTGCTTTTTGAATATTTGAGTAGAAAAACAATTCGTATGGCTTCTCATTTCCTTTTTGCCAGAGCTTACTGTACTTCGCCTTGGCACAACGCACTACCTCTGCATATTAGAAAACAAGTAACTGTTTCAGAAGTAAATGAGCTAGCCTTACTTTGAAAGGCAGGTAAGGTTATTTAATTTTCAAGCAACAAACAAGCCAAACCAGCCAACCAACAACAACAACAAAAAAATTACACAAAAACCCCCCAAAATAAAACAAAAAAACCCCAGCCAAACAAAAAAACCAAACAACCCAAACAGTCCCTTGTAATCATTCAATTTAGTAGTATAGTAAAAAATGAATCTCCTAAATTTCCTGTATCATAAATATCTTGCTGTCTTCTGCATAAATTATTGCATTCTCCCTTGCCCTGTTGTCTTTTTTTTATCCTTCCTCCATTTCAAAAATAAACAGACTTGTGAGAAGTCTTTTGAGGTTCTAAAACAAATTTTTGAAATGGGTATTTTTTTCCAAGTCATACTATTCTTATATTCAGTTTTGTGTTATTTTCTTTTTATAGTATCATTCCAATATGTGACATAGAGCTTGGTACCTATGAAGCACATTAATTAAGCCAGGCAGCTTCTCTAAAATAAAGCTTTGTAGTAGAATCATATGTAGGCATATGTGGCATTTGGAAATAAACTGATGCTCATTATCTTAGACTGAGCATTTAATGCACTTAAATAACCCTGTAACCTTTTCATTTGGGCTTACTGAACAGATGTAATACTGCCTTGTCATACCAGACAGAAGTTTTAACTTGATTAATAACAGTAATAACAGTATAGAACTATTTGTGGCAGTTCATATTTTGACAGCACAAATGTATACAATTTAAATTTTTCCTATTATTGAAATTCCATGGATTTTTCTTAAAGAATAAGTTTTTTAAGTAATGTAGACAGCATATTCTTCAGTGATAGTAGGGGGAAAAACACAGAAATTTCTATTTTTCTGCATAAATAATTTTAGAATCATAGTTGGCAGTCAATAGACCATTAAAAATATCACAGAAAAAACCCAAAGACTACTGTATGCAAGTGCGCTGCTAGCTAACTGTCAGAATAAAGTACCTCAAAATAGTAATATTTCCTTATAAGATAGTTTGATTAAACATCTAATTATTTAGACTTACCTGTTTGACAGTAATTGTTGTACAGGACAGGCCAGTATATTATAGTCTATCTTGCTTTACATCTTTTTTGACTGAAATAGTTAAACATAAGACTTATTTTAAAATTCTGATGAAGCTGAGAGCTGGTTTGTGGCATGCAGCAGACATTGTATAAGAGCAAGCACAACAGCTACTTAGAGGCATTTACCATATAGAATCGCTATCATTCCTGTACTTAAAAAGAAATTCCAAGAGTTAGGAACTTGGTGTACAGCTAGAAAATTTCTGCAGGAATACATCAGTGTTGTGCTAGTTTTTCCTACATTTGCTAAAGAGGAGAGCAAATGAAGCCTATGTGAATGAAACTCTCTAAAAGTAAACATGGAGATTTGCAACACAGGAGATTTTTGTATGGAGAGGACAAAGCTGTAAACTAAGACGTAGAATACATATAAAATTAATAGGAAGAAAAAATGCCCTTTAAGAAAAATCTTGCTCAGGTCAATGCATTTTGTGCAATATTTAGGACTATGTGCTTACTGGTCAGGTCTCCCATTTACAAATCTAGTAGCACCAGTGTCTGTCCGTCATCATCTCAGCACATAACTGGAAAAAGAGAGAGAAAGACTTATGCTGTTTCAAAACTGTCTATTCCGGCCTTTAATGAGTAAACTACAGGGGTAGCAAGCATAATCTTCACAGAACTCACTTTCTCATGATTGTCTGAAGGAGTGCTAATGATGCCTCACACATACAGGAGATCACTGTAAAAGATGAGTTTACAGAGGTAAGTTATAGGCTTTGGGAAAATGAGATTTGATCATTCAAGCATTTCAGGTGATGATCATGAGAACAGTTAATGAATTTGAAAAAAGGTGTTAACTCTCCTGAGATAAGCTTCTAGTAGCTGGGAGGTAATGATACTTATTTGCAGAAGCAATTGTGATAAGGCATAGCAAAAGGAGAGTCAATTAAACTAATTATCAGAAGGGTTCATATATGTTGCTGTACAAAAAATACAAAAATATATTACAAAAGTTCTAAAAAGAGAAAAAAAAACCAAAAATTTGAGGTTTTATAATTTCTTGTCTTAAAAATATGTATCTACTTATAATGTCAAGGTCATGTGTTCGATTTCCAGGAGCCATTCATTTAAGCATTGGACTCATTGATCCTTGTGGGTCCTTTCAAGTCAGATCATTCTGTTATTCTGTAATCTTTTCCCATCCAAGCAAAAAATCATTGCAGGAGTATAATTATTTTTGTTAATAGAATACAAGTTTCAATGTACTGTGCTTTCAGAATAATTCTGAATTCTTGAATAATCCAGACTCATTGATAAGACTCTTGTGGCTGTTCAAAAATTTCACAAATTTTAATAACTGTTCATTTATACTCTGTGTTTATGGAGCTAAACAGTATAAAGAGGACTTTAAACAAACATTTTATTATTTTTCAGTCACAAGCTTTCTGATTCCTATAACCGTGAAGCTGGTGAAAGTCTAGTGTTGAAAAGAGGGTGTGCTTGAAAGTTTGCTTGACAAAGTAACAAAAAGATAAGGAGCCAGATTCTGAAGATATTGTCTGCCAAAAAATAATTCTTTAAATCCATATGTGGAAAGGAAAATGGCCTGATCAGTCGAAGCAGCATGGCAACTAACAATTGTATCCAAGGCTTGACTAACATACAAAGAAGCTCAAACTTGAGAGATATAGTGCTTTTTTTTTTTCATGTTGTCAAGAACCCAGAGGTACTGATTTCCTGTGTTTCTGGACAAATCCACCTTTCTTTTTCCTACTATGTTAAGCTGGAGTGCCAGGCTAGCAATGAGTGTCATTCAGTTAGGTTATATCTTGTCCAGAGACTATTTTTAAATTTCTCATTTTTACAGGATAACCGGTTGCCTAATGTTATCATAGTTTGCTCCAAAATGAAAAGCTGCAGCATTCCCAAAACGTTGCCTATTCTGTTCATACCTATACTCTATAGTAAAAACATTTCTTATAGTTGCGCTCTCAGTGTACAAGACATTTTTGCACTTGTAAGATGGTCCTTGTCATGAAGGTACTTACATTCTAATGACAGAGAAGGAGAAGTTAAGGGGGAAATTACAGGCTAGAATTCCCAAAGAGGATCAAAAAGTAATATAAGTTTACTAGACTGCATGCCTTCCAGCTTACAGAATAAAAGAAATGGCTCCTTAGAAGGCCTGAAACATGATCAGACTAGGGGCCTTGCACAACAAGCCACAGGATCAGGTGCAACACATAAGGAACTGAGTGAGTGAAAGCGTGGGGAGATTCTGTGAGGAGCTGACAAACAGGCAGTCAAGGGTGACAGTCTTAGAACTGAAGATGGGAACTCTTTACACATGGCTGAGCAAGAATAAACTTTGCAATGAAACAAACATAAACTGACAGGATCTAGAAGTTTTTATACATGTTTTTCATAAATAACATTGTTACAAAAAGTTATCGAATTAAATAAATACTGGGGAAAACTGTGGGTTACATATTTTTGGTTTTCATAGCTTGTAACTACTTGAACCAGAGTGGAAAAGGAATTAGTGTTAATTTAATAATAGTGATATTATTTGTCTGATTTGCTAATACTTTGCTATACTACTTTTATTTTCTTTATTAGCTTGTTCAGAAAAAACACACAATTTAAAAGAACACATGCCATTTGATAAGCATTTGACACAATTTAAACATGTATTACACATATGAGAATAAACTTGCAATCCTAGATTCTGCTTTGAATAATGAGAAGAAAATTTTAGTTATTTGTTTTTGCAAGCTTGAAACAGATTTTATTTTGTGTTTGGATTTAAGCGCCAAGGCTTGAATGGTTTTTTTTCATCTTCATATTATCTCATAAATTGTTTGACAGGTAAGCCTCATATGTATAGGCCTGGAACACTGTCATTTTGGGATTCTCTTTTTTTAATATAAATAAAAAGTCATTTTCCCATAGAATTATTTGATGGGAATTCCTGTCCAGCTCATTTTGGCTGGGGCAGAATAAATTGTCTTCACAGTGGCCAGTATGGGTCTGTGTTTTGGAATTGTGCTGAACACAGGGTTGATACTATAGAGATATTTTTGTTACTATTAAGCAGAGCTTACACAGAGGCCTTTCTTGCTTTTTGTAGGGCCATGCTGGTGAGGAAGTTGGGGGTGCATGGGAGGTTGGGAGGAGACACAGCCAGGACAGGTGACCCAAACTGACCAAAGGGATATTCCATATCACATGACATCATGCTCAGTATGTAAACTGAAGGGGAAGAAGAAGAAAGGGGGTCATTTTGAGTGGTGGTGTTTGTCTTCCCAAGTCACTGTTACCTGTGATGGGGTCCTGGTCTCCTGGTGATGGCTGAACACCTGCCTGCCATTGGGCAGTACTGAATTAATTCCCTGTTTTGCTATGCTTGTGTGTAAGGCTTTTGTTTTCTCATTAAACTGTCTTTATCTCAACCCACAAGTTTTCTAGTTTTTACCCTTCTGATTCTCTTTCTGATCCCATTGGTGGGGGAGTGAGCGTGTGACTGCATGGGGCTTGGTTGTTGGCTGGGGTGAAACCACAACAAAACCAGAAGTCTATATAGAACATTCCCTAAAGCCAACAGTGAAAATTCCAACTTTTCCACACAGATAGCTAAAACAGATGAAATATTTGAAATTTAGATTTTAATAGTGCTCACTTTGAAAAAGACTGTAACTGGAAAAGTTGTTTAAATAGGAACGACACTAGGCACCAGAACTTGGTGTAAACTCGTTAGACACTGACTGAGATTTGCTTTAGCACCTTCTAAGGAAAACCAGCTGCTTCTGCACCTCAAAACAGACATTTTCTCTGCTCAGTGTGACAGATAGAGCTGCTGTTCAAGGACAGTAGTTTCCTTAGGAGAAATTTGATTACAGAAAAACATGTGATCCTAAACAGTCCATGACATATAACCAAAACTGTCACCAAAGTGTGATCAACAAAGTCTGCAAAAAATGAACATGAAATTCTGAGCATTATTGTGTAACTTTCTACTGCACCTTAGTCAATTATAACATTTAAAGCAAATTATATCATTTTCTCTTATCCAGATCCAGCTTTTCACTGTGAAATAAATATGTCTGTTTACATCAAGGATTTATTTATGTTCATTGAAGTATTAGGAGAAACAAATCAAACTTACTATTATCTGTATTTCTGTGAAAAGCCTAGCCTACTATGTTTGATCAGCAGTCTTGAAATGACAATGCCATTCTATGGTACCTATTGAGATTCATCCTAGCAGTCTTGAAATGACAATGCCATTCTATGGACCTATTGAGATTCATCCTGAGGGAGCTGGCAGAGGAAGTTGCTAAGCCATTATCCATAATTTTTGAAAAATCATGGCAGTCAGGTTAAGTTTCCAATGACTGGGAAAAGGGAAACATGACCTCCATTTTAAAATGAGAAAGCATAAGACTCAGGGAATTACAGATCAGTCAGTTTCACCTCTGTGCAAGGCAAGATCGTGGAGCAGATTCTCCTGGAAACTACACGAAGATGCATGAAAATGAAGAGGTGAATGGTAATAGCCAATATGACTTTACAAAGGAGAAATCATGCCTGATGAATTTGGTGACCTTCTGTGATGGGGCTACAGCATTGGTGAATAAGGGCAGAGAAACAGACATTGTCTACCTGGATTTATTCAAAGCATTTGACACTGTCCCACACAACATCCTTGTCGCTGAAGTGGAGAGACATGGATGGATGGACCACTTTGTGAATTTGGTGACCTTCTGTGATGGGGCTACAGCATTGGTGAATAAGGGCAGAGAAACAGACATTGTCTACCTGGATTTATTCAAAGCATTTGACACTGTCCCACACAACATCCTTGTCGCTGAAGTGGAGAGACATGGATGGATGGACCACTTTGTGAATAAATGTGGGGGTCGGTGATGCCTTTGGGTAAGGGCGAACAGAAGCATCCCCTGGGATGCTTTGTTCCTTGGTATGGTCTGTCCCGGTTTGAATCTCCCGGTTGGCTGTAAGCCTCGTCACTCCCCTGGCATTCTCCCATTGGTCCCCATTCCCTAATCCCACCTTTCTCCCTGGCCCCGGATAAAACAGTGACCCTCGGGATCGGGTTTCAGATTTGCTTTGGAGTTCGGCTGTACAACATGGAATAAACCATCCAGCAGGATGACAAGCGAATCTCCTTCCTGCCTCTTTGTCACCTGACTGTATTACCGAAAATGCCCCAGGTTCTGTGGGCTTGCAGGAACCCACAGAGCCGGGCAAAAATTACGGTAATAAATAAAGAACTGACTGGATGGCTGCATGCAAAGAGTTGTGGTTAACAGCTCATTGTCTGCATGGAGACCAGTGATGAGTGGTGTCCTGGGGGGCTCGCTACTGGGGTCAATACTGTTCAACATCTTTGCTGGCAAAATGGACAGTGTGATCAAGGGCACCCTCAAAAAGTTTGCTGGCAACACCAGACTGTGGGGTGCAGTTGACAAGGTGAAGGAAAGGGATGCCATACAGAGGGACCTTGACAGGTTTGAAAGATGGGCCAATGCAAACCTCATGAAGTTCAACAAAATGAAGTGCAAGGTCCTGTAGCTGGGTCATGGTAATCCCAGACACCCCCACAGGTCAGGCAGAGAAGCGATTGAAAGCAGCCATGCAGAGAAAAACTTGGGTGTGGTGGTTGATGAAAAACTCAATATGAGCCAGCAGTGTGTGCCTAGAAAGTCAACTATATTCTGGGCTGTGTCAAAAAGAGCATGGCCAGCAGGTCAAAGGAGGTGATTCTTCCCCTCTACTCTCCCCTTGTGAGACCCTACCTGGAATACTGTGTACAGTTCTGGTGTCCCCAACAAACAAATGACACGGAACTGTTGGAACAAGTCAAGAGGAGGGCCAGGAAGTTGATGAGAAGACTACATCCCCTAAAAAGACAGGCTGAAAAAATTGGGGCTGTTAAGTCCAGAGAAGAGAAGGTTGTATGGAGACCTCATAGTAACCTTCCAGTACCCAGAGGGGGCTATAGGGAAGCTTGAGAGGGACTCTTTGTCAGGAACTGCAGTGATAGGACAAGGCATAATGGGTACAAATTGAAAGAGGGGAAATTTAGCCTAGGTATTAGGAAGAAATTCTTTACTGTAAAGCTGGTAAGATATTAGAACAGGCTGGGCAGGGAAGTGGTGGATGCCCCAGCCCCGGTAGTGTTCAAGGCCTGGTTGGATAAGGCCTTGAGCAACCTGATCCAGTGGGAGGTGTCCCTTGCCCATGGCAGGGGCTCCTCGGACAAGGTGATCTTTAAGGTCCCTTCCAATCCTTAGCATGCTATGACTCTGTGATTCAGTGTGCTTTGTTAGGACTATTAATCTCCGTACAAACACTGCAAGGTAAACTGCACTAATAGTTAAAACTTAGTTAAACTAAGAGTTTAAATATCCATGTTTTTAATCAGAAAACCCAATCAAATACACTCCATGGCCTGAATATCACAGTTACGCAATAGAAGTGAAATGTATTTAACTAGCTCGGCTTAAAGGCACATGATATATTTGAAGTTGAGTTTTATTTGCTTGCCTTCATGAAACACATCTGTTGATTTCTACTTTTTCATTGAAAACACACCAGCTGTTTTCCTATTCTATGCTAATTCATAAAAGTGATCCAGAAGCCAGTGCCAGGAAATAAGCCACCTTCAGTGTTTGTTGACGGTGATCCTTCCGCATTGGATTTCATGGGATTTAGAAGATGATGTCATAGTAGCCAGATGCATTTACTCCTTTTTACTGGGAGTGGTGGATGGGTAGGCCCACTAAATTTGTAGGTTGTTCTCCTTTTTCCACAGTGTACATAAAATAACTGATGAACTGGGATATGATCATTACTCTATGGCATCTGCCATAGTCTTTGTATTGACAAAATAAAATTTACTCAGTTGATAATTAGGCCAAGATTATCATATTTTTCACATAAACTATAAACTGACTCTTGATAACAATATCATAGACATGAGAGATTTGGTTTATATAATTTTAAATATTTTTTTTCATCTTGTCAGCAAGGTGTTCTGTCTTTTTTGTGGATAGTGGACTGAATATGATAATGAATAATTGGGTGAATGTTAAGAATGTCAACCTGATTTAAATCTTGGGATAAGCAAAGTTGAACACAGCTGATACCAATCACAAGCCAATTGTAGAATCAAATCAAAACACTGGTGGATCATGAATGTTAATTTCATTTTTAACACAGCTCATTGGCTATATGGTTATTTAATTTTGAGTAGAGCAATACCCAATAGCCCTTGGGTAGACCTGTATAAATTGTTTCTTGATTTTTGTAGAGGCCAGTAATAAATACTTAGGAAACTGCACATAAACAGGGCTCTTTCTGTTATCCCAGCTTTCAGAGACATGCAGCCAAGGGCCAGCATGAGCTGATAGGGATAAACTTTGCATCTTGCAGCTTTCAAGGAATTTTTTGATTTATGAAAGTAACTTTTTAGCTCTCCAAGGCCTTCCTAAAAAGATGGGCACATTTAGATATACATGAATCTATAATTTTATAATATTCTTCTGTTCTTTCTTTACAGTTTCAAATGGAACTAGCTCTACACTAAACCTCTCAGGAAAACATCAGAAAGAAGAATATCAATGTGTAAATCAACTAGTGCTTTTTGGGAGTCAGAACATTTGCATCCCAATATAAAGAGCTTTGAAAATAAATCTCTTTATTTACCAAGGCACAAATACAATCAGAAACTCCACACCTTTTAGATGCCTAGTTACAGTTACGGAATTCATATGCCTGAGCTAAAGATAGAGCGTTTCCTGAAGAAATAACAAGACATAAATATTTCATTTTCATCTATACGATCTACAGGCTTCATACACTACATTTTAAACTCCATTCTAAATAACTAAGCATGTAAGCTTCTGTACTGCATAAGAAATCAATTCTGAATTTAAATCTGAAAACGGGATGCACAACAGATATATAGTCTTCAGTTAAAGGAAGTGTGACAGAAGACAGGAAAAAAGACTGCCCATTTGTCTGGCCCAGACCTTCACATCCTGCATGAAAACCTTCCAGGTAGAAGACTAGATTGAGCTCATTGGAGAGTGCTCTGTTTTGGAAAACCTTCTGTAAGTGGGACAGTGTGTTCAAGAAGAGAGCCTGCAATAGAAAGGATACAGAGCTGGAAACAAATTCAAAGCTAAGGCTCAGAAATGAGGAAAAGAAAGATGCTTTTGTGGGGGTACATGACCACACTTTTTAGCATATAGAGCCTTTAAATCACTACAAGTTTGTCTGGAGACCAAGAAGGTCAGATTCCATAAGAGGAAAATTATTTTCAGAATTGGAGTTAATCCATTTCACCCACAGAGATGAGTATTTCACTATTTGAAGTGTCACCTTTTTCCCATGTATTGATCTCAAAAATCAGAAGGTTGTTGCTGTATGGTTAAAGGTTGTAAGGGTCGTCTTGACATCCAGAACTCAGAGCCAGCTAGTTCACTTATCTGATGATATTACTTAGGCTGAAAGCATGTCTCAACCTGTTGAGGTAGGTCCTGCTATAGAATGAAGATTTTGGATCATATTTATTTAGGATAACATAAGCTTGATGACATAGGATTAATTACATTGTGTAATCCCCTTTGAAAACCTCTCATTTACTCAGGGGGTGCTTGAGGGACAGGTCCCATCCATGACTTGAGTTGACTCCATATGGTCCTTGAAGAAAGTGAAACTGAACATGTTTATCAATTTCCACTAAAAACAAAGCAAAAAAAAAAAAAAAAAGTCACAGTGCTGCTACTGCTCTAAAGGGGATTAGTTATGCTTCTATACTACAGTTTTATATGATAAAAACGTAGTACTTTTAACCTCAAAAGTGAAGTCCATGGTCTGTTCAGGATTACAAATGTGCTACTAAAAATATCAAAATGTCTACAGAAATATTTGTCAATTATTGTCCAGAATATTCTGACAGAGGATGTTAGGAATTTCAAAAATTATATCTGAGATTTACTATTAGCAAGAGTAGAAAAAATACTTTCTCAATTCTTCAGAAGTCTGATCCTCAAAACTTTAAAACACTTTATTTCTCCACTCATGCTTTGGCATTGGAATTCATAGTATACTCTTAATCTTTGCAAGGAAGTGACAATCCAGCTAGTAGTAACGTATTCTGCTCTCTCCCTTCAAGAAAAATATCTGCATCTACTGGAAAAAAAAAAAAAAAAAAAAAAGAGCTCTTT
>VZTI01001107.1:143164-196099 GCA_013397865.1 Struthidea cinerea | reverse complement strand
AAAAAAAAAAAGGATCTCTTGAATAGAGCATGTAAAATCTGCTCTCAGAGCTAGTTTTGCTACCCCTGCTAAATTGTACCACATTGTTAGAAGTCATACCAAAAGCATACTGCTGTACATTTATGAATAAACCAGCCTAGATTTCCTTGATAACAGGACTTTGGGGGGTAAAAATTAAAACCAATTCTTATAATTCTTCAGATTTTTTTATCTCTTAAAATAATTTTTTTCCTATTATAAGAGATATAAATAGAAATACTATAAGTAAAACATTCAAACTAAAAATGTAAAATTAAGATAATATAGAACAATTAAATCAGAAACAGCAGAAAAGCACAGATATTTTTTTTTTTTCTTTTTGAAAAGTAATTTAACCTACACTTACTGAAGAACTGTCACTTACAGATTGTTCCAGTTAACAGACTGTCACACTGAACACTATATGCAGTTCAGCAAAACTGGCACTGCTCCATAATTGAGAGGCTGGTTTTTTAAACCTCTTACAATTATGTAATATTCTCAGAGTCAATAATATAAAAGCAGCAGCTTTTCTCATATGGATGAGAACTTTTACCATGTCCTAAATTAAGTAATAAGTAACAAGCTCTTGTATTTTAAAACCCTCAAAAGACAAGTAACTGGATTAACTGTTCTTGCAGTGAGATTAATGTGGATCAGGTCATAAAAGTAACAAATGGGTTCCAGTGTATTCTTCATATGAACAATTTAATGGATTATATATCTCAGATGCAAAAAGCATACCTAGCATAATTTAGTTACTCTGTATTTGGGAGATAGTCTATATTGAAACCACAAAAATTTTTTGTCTGCATTCATTTCTCAATAACATTTAATCAAGAACTACATTTAACTAATCCTATTTATATGAAATTGAGATTAAGAAACAAAGTACTAAATGGGACATTACAATTCACACTCACAAAAATAAAAGGCACCCAATTCGAGGAATAAACTTACATATACATATCAGATGGCACTGCTGAAGCTATTTCACATAAATGACTTCTACTGCTGTCAAAAATTAGATGCTCATCCTGCTTCTGAATGTACTGCTCATGTCTCTAGTGTTGCTTTTCCCAGAGAAGTTGTAATGCACTGGTTATTTTTTCTTAAACTCTAGAGATATGATGCAAATCATTTAACACAGAGCCACACAGCGAATTATTCAGAAGTTGGAGAATGAGGGCTCCAGTTGTAAGGAGTTTTGCTTCAGACTGAGAATAATAGTATTCAAAGGGAAGCCACCAGGGTGAAAAGTAAATTGATATCCCAGGGATCTCACTAATAAGAACAAAAAGGTAGTAAAGTGTTAACATTTCCCTAACTCAAAATATGGAAAGCATCACTCACAGAAAGAATCAGAACAGGAAGAACTAACTCTGAGGGAACAGAAACGGAAATGGAAAATGAACTGTATTAGTATAAAGTGCATGATTGCTTATAATAAAAGTTTTTATGCATGGAGATTCATGAGTTGGAAAGGGCAATGGAGGACAAAATCCTGTCTGTATTAATTCATCAGCTAGCAGTGTAATGGAGATGTGAAAAAGTCATTTGAGTTTTGTAGGGCTGATCAGGCCATGTACTTGCAATAGATAAGGAGTTGGGCCAAAACACAAGGGAAGTTTCATCTGGAATATTGGGAAGAATTGCTATGACCTAATTTTAGGTTTCCAGTTAGATCATCATTATTATAAGAAAAGTTTGCCTATGCAATTAACAGAAACAAATAAGCTCCAGACTATGTCAACAGTACTCTGAATTCTCATTCTAAATGGCCTGCTTTACAGTTTTATCACATGAGGAAACTATTTTAGATTCCTTAAACAAATAATATGGGCAATACTTTGCTGTATACAGTATGGGTCATTGTTTTAAACAGATTTATTCAGATGCAGAAAAGGAGTTATCATGAAAATAATCAAAAATACTAAAACAGATTGATTTACTTATCCTGGTGAAATGAAGGCTAAACAGGTTTATAATTTCCCATAGATATATTACAGAGTTAAAGTGCAAAGTTGGCACAAAGACAAATTGATAAAAATGCAGCAGAAATAAATTTAGGAGAAAAAAACAGATATTTCTAACATTCAATCTGCCAATGGTCAGTAGAGTAAGTGGGACAAAAATATATTGCAGATTCTATTAGAAAGGTGAATCAATTTACAATATGGTTGCTTACATTATCAGGGGACTGGGTTCCGTGACATGCAGAAATGTACAACTCCTTCCAGAATAAGAGAGACTTAACCTATAAGACACTGAATGACTTTCCCATTTATTTTGTTAAGAGTAGTGGAGAACTGTTTTTTTAAGTTCATGACATAGTTTTAGCTAATATGATTCTTATAATTTGCCATTTCCAGTATTTCAAGATAAATGAATTTGCACAAGGCTGATTTTTCTTTTCTAGTCATACATAAACTTCCACAATACCCTTTGTCATTCCAAGGAGGTAAAATGAAAATACTTCTTTTCGGCTAATAAATGGTTGACGTATGTAAGAGTAGTGTTAGATTATTTTTTAATTATTATTTTTAATTATTACTATTACTTAATCATCTCATTAAAACAGTAATGTGGAGAATTTTCATGAAAAATCATAGCAACTAAATAGTTTTAATTTACCTTTATGGACATTAGGAGTTAACCACTACTACCTGTTGACATAAATAGCCCCATTCTTTCAGTCAAAACACAGATCTATATGAAAAAAAAGGGCCCAGCAACTTAGCATGCCATTTCAATGTTCTTACTGCATCATAAATCATTCATTTTCTCATTCTGAGACTACCTTCTCCTATTCTTTCACGGCGTTATGAGAAATACAGTTTGTACCTGATAATTGTGATGTTGCTTGATAGTTTGAACTGCCAGAAGAAGGGCTGCAAACCACAGCTATTCAGAAGAAAGCCCTGAAGGTACTTTTAAATAAATAGATTTCTTTTACATATACTCTAGGAAATGTGTGCTTAGGAGAGTTTAGAAGAAATCAAAGTGAAATTAAAAACTGACAGGCTACAAATCATAGGTTAAAATGGTGCAATTATGCATATTTTTAAAATTGTAAAGTATATAAAATAAACATGTGAAATAGCATTATGACTGTGTTTTCCCATATTAATAACATTCATCAAATTAATGTGTTACTATTAACTAGACATTAATATATCACTATTAGTGTTATTTCAGTCATGAAAGTTGAAGAATGCAACAAAAAAAAAATTCTAGGAAAGGAGAACATAGTTTTTGATCCTATTTGACATGCCTAAGCTTTCTCTGTAACCAGGTATAAATCTTTGTGTAGCTGAAAACAATGCATCTTGGAGAATTATGAAAAAAAGACAAGCAAGAATAGTTTTCAGACACCAAATGATCAGCCAGAGCGGATATACTGCTCAGTGCTGCTGCAACAAAGCTGTATCAGCCTCAGCAGTACCTGTTAATTTGTTGTTTTCCATGACTAAGTACTCAGACAGTCTAACACCCCCCTGCCAAAACAAGCTTCATTGCTGCTTACACATTGCTCCAGCACAGGAATTGTGCTGGAACTGCTTGACAACTGTGTGCAGCTCAGTAGTTCAATATTATTTCATTATTATATATAGCTTATACACTATTAAACTTCCAGTATGTGTGTGCGTGTGTTCTTGTGTTTATTGGCAGTGATGACCTTGAGCAGCTGATCTGCTGTACAGATAATTCTCAGATAACTGCTGAACTAGAAAATAAAGGTAGGTTTTTGAATGAATCTCTATTTCATGGGGTTCAGTAAATGTTTAAATGCTTACATGCAATTATACCCACCAGGCTTTATTCCCCCAGTAATCCAAAATGGGTGTTCAAAGTAGTCTTGGAAAGCAAGGCGACTTAAAAATATCAGATTAAAAAAAAAAAAAAAAAAAAAGTTCTACTTTCTAGGTGAGTAATTAGACATGTATCATTTAATGGCAGAGCAACCACTAGCAGATTTCTGAATCTAATCCCAATTTGCCTTTGCTTTTCTGGGCAAGATAAAATTCCTTAGCCAATTGAGTCCTCTAAAGCAAAAAACATTTTTATATTTTCATTTCTAATAAAAACCAAACAACCAAATACTGCTTCTGCCTCAGCTGATTTGATTAAAAAGGATCAATTGCATGTGCAGCTTTGACCTTTACTTGGCTTCCACTCCTTCCTTATTTGTAGTTCTTTCAGGAGAGTAACAGATTGGTCATGTCTAGGATTGGATGTGCAAGAAGCACACAAGTCAATTTTTTGTAGTTGTTGTTAGGAGATTTTTGTGTCCCCTAAACAAAGCAGGAGTCATACTTTTATGACTAAATGTACTGCTTTGGCCATCATTATTTCTTAAAAGTCATGAATTTAATCTTAAAATCTGTATTCTGCATTTTTAAGTATACCATTCAGGCCTGTCCCATTACCATTTGTCAAAGTGTTGACTTTCAAATAATATGTACAATTTTTCAAGCTAAAAGATTCAGTTAAGAAGAATGAGTACTATTCATTGATTTATTATGCTGTTACTGGTTATATTAATTCATCAGTAACATGCTGTTAATTATCCTATGACAAAGATTACCAATCTGTACATAAACTACAGAGTGTTGCAACCTACTTTTCTAGTGTTTATATTGGACAAAATTTTGTATTTAACAGTATTTTGGACTTAGTATCTCACAGGTCAATTCAACTGGCCTTTAATTAACTACCTTTTCTTTCCCAAGCTCCGGTTTAACATGTATCTGCATCTACCTTATGGACTGAGAGTGCGTTAATTCGCATTCTTTCAGTCACCTTGATTTCAATTGAATTTAGCTTGTTGACTTCAGTAAAAAAAGAATTTAGGAAAACACATGGGGAAAAGGAGATTTCTCTTTAGTCTCCTGCTCTTTTGTAAATGATCAGATATCGCTGTGATGTACCAAGAACGGTGAGTAACGACACGATCCAAGTTCAGGAAGAAAGTGGTTATTTAATTAATTATAATTTGGTTTATATAACTTGGTTCCCAAAGATGACAGGAGGTTATTGGTTCTTCGACCAGCCACCCCCGGTCCTATAGGCCAAAGCTCACAGCACCTACTTCAAAATATTATTTCCTTGTGTACCATAACAACTCTGAAAAACAGATCCCAGGTGCACAGATAAAAACCTAGTTTACAAAAACCTGTAGCAGTGTTTATCATAGCTTTCATGAGAACCACAGAGCTCTCACAGAATGCTGCAGAAAGCTGAAAAATTTCTCTACCAAAGTTTTCAGCATCTACAATCAGAGAATCACTTTTCTGTTCTTCTGTGAAATAACCTCAGGCTTTTAATGGGACCTCTGTGAACAAATCCATTACAGCTGGTAAATACCTGCACACTACGATAAGGCACAGGTTAGCCAAAGAACAGTGGAGGAACCCATCATTTCACAAATATACTAAATAAACCGTAGGCTACTCTTTCTTATTTAATGGTTCCCATTTAAATGTTCTTTTACTTGACAATTTAGTTTCCAACTTCCTTACATGCTCTCTGTCAGATGTTTTCTTTTCCACAAATATTTTAATTTATTTTCCAATATTTTATTTTGCTATAATCAAATTTTTACCATAATTGCCTCCATTACAACTTCATAAACTTCCTGTTTTCCTCTGCAGTTCAAACAGACATTATTTAATTTCAGACCATTTTCTCATTTCTGATACACTTTCTTTTGTTTTGACTAAATTTATGACAATTTCTTTCTTCATATCAGAAGACAAACACCACTCGGGTTGATAATATCTGGAATGGGAGAAACATTCCTTGTTTCTTTAGTTACTATTGCATTTGTAGTCGAAGTCCACATGGTTGCTCAATATGTATATAAACGTAAAATTCAGAAATAAATAATGACAAGATATGCTGATTTTTTAAAAAAATCAAATGACAGTAAAGTTAGGAAGATAAACAATAAAAATGAAATTGTATTCAAAAGCATATATAATTGTATTTAATTGCGACTCAGCCAGCAGATGGCAAGTGGTGTTCAGTGAAGAAAGACAATAAGGCTGTAGATCTTGCTTGTACTATGCAAATAGTCTATGTATTGAAGATCCAGACAAACCTTTTTTCTCAACTATATAATTATGGAGCATACTCTGCTTTTTTTACTATGAGAAGGAAAAAGGCAATATCTTCTGCACCCCAGCAGTCTCAAGGGTAAGATGTTGAAGTAGTAAAATGATTCCTTCGTAGTGAACCTGAAGGGGATTTTTTTTTTTTTTCATTTTTACTGGATGCTCCAATCTGGAATAGATTAATTTGTTTGTATTTTGGAGTATTAATCTCTATTATTTGCCTGAGGATGCTGAGGGAGTGAGGGAGATGTAATGTGAAAAGAGAGAAGCATCAGCAATTACTAATAACAAATAAAAATAATACCTATAAAACATTAACACTTCAGCAAGGAATTACCAAAGACAGAAAGCATAGCTGGAGCATGAAGTAAATGCTGTAATAAAAATGACAAGTGAACAGAAGTGTGGTTAAAAACAATCTAGAAAAAATAAGGATCAAAGGCCTTTTTACTTTTATAATCCAGCAAATTCTATGTTAAATTTAATGTTGGTATTAGAAAACAGCTTTTGACCCTAAAAATATAAATTACTCTGAAAATATAAAATGTTTGATAGTAATGCAGTTTTATCTTTCTTGGTGATTTTTTTTTTTATGCCATTTAAAATCACTTTTCAAGAAAGGATAATGTCTTAAAAGGCAAAAGTCAGTTTCTTCATAAATGAACCAGCAGCTTCTACGCTGTGTGTGACCAAGAACGTTGCGATATATGCTTACACCCCACAAAAAACTTATGAGAAAGATTTTCACAAAAAAAAAATTTCCAAACAGTGTCAGCCAAACAACTGAAGAATCATCTAGATAAAAGCATGTAGTATTTTAATTAGTTCAGAGGAACATGAAAGTTTTCACCTGACTTCTCACATTTTTCAAAAATACTAATTAATGGCTAGGGGTATAATGTTCTCTTGGCATTCTCTATAGGATGCTTGATGGTCCTCTTTAAAAACAAAATGCAGTTAATCCTACTTTTTAAACATTCTTCCTAACAGAATGTATATTAGAGCTACATAAATAATTCCCATTACATTATATGATTAATTAGCTGAACGGAATCAAGGCAGGAGATCACTGAAAGAGAAAATATGCAAATTATTTTCTTGTTCATTGTTAAAATAATTGTAAGTTTTTTCCTTTTGTAACAGTTAAACACAAATTCTGATGTGAATTCAACATTAAACTGCATGGAGTATAGTCAGAAGACTGAAAGACTGTAGAAACTTGATGTTAATTGGCTCAACAAACCTTCCAAAGCAATTAAAGCAGATGTGGGTGGTTTGAGGATGATGCAGATCTTTGATGGCCCATCAAAATTAGCACAATCACAGACATATTTTGCCTGAGTAGCTCCTGAATGAACCACCCACACAGGACAAAGATTTCAAAAAGCCTCTGTTCAAAAGATTGCAGTGATAAGTGAGTCACAAGAGAATGAAATGTTGAACATTTTTTGGCTTCTAGCACTGGATATAGAATAAAAAACTTGAAAACTTTCACTTATAATTTTTATAAAAAGGAAATGAGGAAGAAAGAACAAGTCTTTTTATTATGATCAGTAATTAAAAAAAAAAAAAAGTTGTATTTGATGGATTTTATATATGGTGCTTCTAGAGAACCAAGAAAGTAAAAGCAAGATTTTATCGTTTATGTATTTTTGAAGCACAGTTTACATTTTAGTCATATTACTTCAGTTGTCTTTGATTGAAAACAAACAGCTTGAACTCTACATTCAAGACTTTTAAAAATTTCTTCAATTTGTGCAAACAAAGATATCAAAGCAGAGTTATTAATGCTCCTGAATGAAGCCACTCTACCAGTAGGTGTAGCAGATGTCAGAATCCATCTCAGCTACTTAAAGAACTTGCCAACATTTGCAATTGCTTCAGTTTCTTTATTCCCATTCTGTTTAAATAATTTAAATGAAAATGTCTTTGCAATGACTTCAAACACTGAAGTGCAAATATTCCATTAAAATATTTCAAGACTTTTCTAGCCTTGTACATTGTATCTTTATTCTTCAGTATCTTGTTTTAAAATCCAAATTTATGGCCTTTAGCATCGTAAGTAGAGAAAAAGGAATTCAGAGTTTGACTTTTGGGACATATATTTTCCTTATCTGTTCCATTAGTCATCTGGTTCAAGGGCCAGATTCTTATCTACTGTAAATCAGGAGAGATTTCAAATAAATGGTTTCCTGAGCCCAAGATCTTGAGGGGAGTATTATTTTCAAGTTATCAGCGCTCTCTTTTTTATGTCCCTCCTGCATGGTGTATCGTAGCACTGTAAAAAATACTTTGAACTGAGCCTCGAGCTAGCTTTATAGTGAAAAATTTTAATCTTAATTAAATTTTAGAATTTTTGATTTTGTTTTATTGAAAGGAAAACCTCAGTCTTTTCGTCCAGAACCATCAAGTCTAATAATCAAACTAACTATCCACAAAGAACCTGGGAAATTCTTTTTATCTGTACATATTTCCTAAAAAAAGTGTAAAACTCAGATAGTTCAGTAAAAAACCTAATTTTCCTCAATAAAATTTTGTGGCTTGTCTTTCTTGTCCATTTGAACAGAATGAAAGTAGAACTATAAGCCTAATATGTACTGGGATCTTTATCATGCTGAAGCTAATACAAGCCCTCTCACATCAGAAATTTCATTAGTTGTTTTGGTTTTAGTTTGAAGTTTGTTTGACAGATTTTTTCTGGTTTGTTTTTTTTTTTTTTTTTTTTTAATATTGAAATAGAATTCACCCATTAACTATATTTTTTATGACACTGCATG
The DNA here is from genome assembly GCA_013397865.1 of Struthidea cinerea. Classification (NCBI taxonomy): domain Eukaryota; kingdom Metazoa; phylum Chordata; class Aves; order Passeriformes; family Corcoracidae; genus Struthidea; species Struthidea cinerea. The sequence continues at coordinate 187,188 of VZTI01001107.1, read as the reverse complement.
CCTACATACTACTCCTTATTTCTCATCTTTAGACCGTGAATTATAAAAATGCACCAAAAAAAATCTGGGGCTGAATACAAAGAGAAAATATAGTTCTTGGTAAAAGTAGATAAAGCTGATATATGCTGCGCAATTATAAGATTATCTATATATCTATATAGAAATTATTGAAAATCCTTTGTTCCAGATATTTTCCCAAGCACTTTCTTTTTGAGGAAGGGTACTGTTCTCTCCTGTCAAGTGCACTTGTTTGATAGCTGCTTTTATAGTTGCACATGATTAATTTTAATTTTTTTCTAAATAAGCTTGCAAGCCTACGTGAAAATGGTAATTAATTTTACTGAAGCACAACAGTTTTAAAGGTACACGGGGTTGAACCAGGATGTTTTGAAAAGAGCTGGAGCTCAGTTTTGTCCACCATTAGTAAAGCTTTTACTGTAGTCATATCCAAAGATTTTATCCTTTTGCTGTCAAAGCAATTTAGCTACATCTCCATTTCATGGGCGGGGATCCTGAAGCAATCTCTAACCTGCAATAACAAATAAATAAAGTCCTACCATTTTACCAACTAAGTATAAATAACGAAGTTAAATCACACATTTGTTGATGTCATGACAAATGAAGTATCTTTTGGTTTTTTTATTAACTACGCATACATGTGAAAGCTTGATTTTTCTTTTTCAGCTTCTTTAGTGACAATGCACTTGTGACATCTGCATCCCCAGACTTTACATCATATTCAAACTCCTTTAATTTCGAAATGTGTAAGTCACAAAGGTTGCATATATTTAACTAATCAGTTAAAACAAGAAGTTTAAAAAATTTAAAATGTATGTGTATTGCTAAGATCTCAAAGACTTTTTTCTATATTTTACCAGTTTTTCTTTGCTAAATTTGGGGTGGTTTTTTTCTTAAATGGATGCAACAAAACCCACCTCAACCTTTGATGCAAGTGTCATATAGATATTACGACTTAGTACTTTGAATCTATTTTGGGATGTGAACGACCATCTACTTATCCTAATAGATTTCCTTTCTTTTACATCTGATGTGTTAGTTAAAGCTAAAGAAGAGGGTAGTATTGTCATGTATTTACTGTTAATTTCTGCTACTTAGTCTAAGTACTAAAGACTAGGACTGAAGTGGTTATACAAACTGGAATCTGTCAATCAATAAATTGCTGTCAGCACTCCAAATTTTTATAGTTCCTAACTAACCTTTCAACACCAATTGGTTGCTACAATGTAGATTTTATATGGCTTTTATGGGAAAGGCAGGAAATAACATGGTTGCTTATTGATGACCACGGTTTGAGCACTGATAATTAGACTCTTGTGAATCTTTTGAGTCTAACATCAATGCATTCTTCAGCAAGCTGGATGACATGAACCTCCTAGATGGCTTCTACGTACACAATAATCATATCTTTAGAAAGAGTATCATTTTGAAACCCAGCTTTACCTGTGAAGGAGTTTAAAAGAGATATAAAATAACCTCTACCTCAATCAGTATTTAAACATACCAAATTTAAGCTTTGCTTTTTAGAAATACTGAATTTCAATAAGATTGTCTGTTTATTTTTTTCTCCTGCACATGAAATGTGGAGTGGTTGAGATTTTTTTCTTTTTCAATGACTTTTGTTTTTAATTACAGTGTTATCAAATAGTATTATGACTGCAACCTTACCAAAATTCAGCTTTTTAGCTTTACATCCTGTACCTTACCTTACCTTACCTTAATCTGTTTTACAACCAGCTAAGCTTACATATTTGTTGGTGCAAAACAGGCAGAATGTCAGCGCAAAGAGAATTATTTATGAAACTTCAAAAGCTATTTCCTATGAAATGTGTATTCAAATGCACAGTGCAAAAAATAGGTAAGTGGTAGAGGCAGTGCTGTTATTCAGAGCCACAAAATGACAAGGGTTAAGTAAAATCTTGGAAACTCAGAACACTTTCAGACAAATTTCTTCTGCATTTAGCTGGAACACCTAAGTGTCTTGACATTATCTGCAAAATGGTATCAGTCATTCCACCATCATTGCTAGTAGAACACACCATGTGATTATTTTCGTTTTTGTTTTCTTTGTTTCGTTTCTTGTTTTCGTTTGTTTGTTTGTTTGTTTGTTTTGTTGTGTGGGGGTTTTTATGTACTACGATTAGGAGCTTGATGAGTAAAAACAACCCAGTCTTTCTGGGTGATGGTGGAAGGTTGTAGCTTCAAAAGAAAGAAAATCTACGTTGACATAAATATCTTTGCATTTTCACAGGCTTCCTGCTTCTGACATGCTTCCAGATTCTATTAAAAATTTCTATGAAATGTTTCGCATCTACTTGAAAGGTTCACCACCTCCCGCTCTGCAGAAAGCATTGTGAATGTAGATATCATTAATGTGTAAATATTTTCTACTTTTTTTTTTTCCTAACATTGCATTGCATCACGGCAATCATCCAAATTATACAGTAGTAGCTTGATAAATGTGATATTTTAAAATACTGGGCATTATTTTTAACAATCACTGACCAGTTTATTACCTACTTCCCTTACCGTCCTGGAGGTGAATTTAGAAAGGTAGCAGAGCATGTGGAGACAGCTTCCTCACCTTTAGTTGTAACAGCTTGTTTATTCTTGACAAGATACAGCTAAATCATTTTATCTCACAGATGAAAACCAGAGGGAATTATTGGTAGGAGAAAAGGAGAGGCATAAATGATAGAAGACAATGGGAACCTTCAGCTAAGAAGATTTTGAATAGATTAATGTAGAGCCTTTGAACACATTTTTTTTCAACTCCTGCTCAAGTATTTTAAGGTGATTGCATATTCTATGATTTTAATGAGGGGAATAAGATTTGTTACTTCAGCGCAGGTACTGAATTGTACCGAATTGGTAGTACTGAATTGTAAAGAGTGTATTGTAACTCAAGTGTCTGATGTCAGTAAACAGTAAAACAGTCTGATGTCAGCAAAACTGAAAATTCTTACTTTCCAAAAGAAAATATATTAACTTTGTAGGCAGTAGAAAACAGTAGCAGTTTTTGAAGTGGAAATACAAAATTTCATCTTTTCATCTCCAAGAACCTCACAGCTTAGTCCTCTGAGCGTCATAAAATTTCTGCTTTCCTTGTACATCAGCCAATCCAGAATGGAAAACAATCATATCCAAAATGTTCCAATTCTGTATTTTTTATTTATGGTCAGATAATGAACTTTTTACTAACTTCTACCTAAAATGTGGATAGAAGTAAAAAATAAGAATACCTGGCAGGTTGTAGAATAAGTCAAACTGACAGAACAAATGAGTTACACAAGTCATCTCTATCAGCGATTCTAATGCTGATGTTAAGGCAAATATAATGGCAATGAAGTTAAGCAACAATGTCATTCAGGTAATTTAGTGAGACTCCTGATTAAAAAGTTAAAATAAAACCCACCAATAACCAGATTAAGTTCTTTTTCTGCCATAATAAATCAAATCTCAAAGTCAAGTTAATTTTTCCCCATGTTTACACAGACTGAACTACAGAATAACAGGCCTCCAATAGCAGTCCTAACTGTATTTCTAGTTTATCTGAAGCACAAAAGATGCCCTGACCCAATACTCACCATTAATCCTTAAAGTAGCCAGGTCAATACGTTGTTACTTTTCCAAGGGTGAAAACCTTGCTTTATCCTACAGGTTACATTTAGACATTTTTACAAATAGTAACAATAGAGACAAAAAAAAAGAACCAATATCTCAGAAAAAAAGCTGTTTAAGATATGGGCAAACAGGATAATCCACTATCTGAAATATTTGTTGAAAAATTCATAATCCTGAAGACTGTGAGTGCCTTCTCATTGTGCAGGTTTTATTCAGAGTTTTGGGATGATAAACTGTGTGTTGTTCAATTTTACTTAGGTTTGTGGCTTAGTGACCTCAACTTTTATTTTCACAGTCCATAGCTTCACACTTTAAGCCCTGGTTTCTATTTTTAAAGGGATTAAATTTCTGTAAAACATTATTCTGCTTCCAACATTTTTATCAAATGAAAATGGATTGGACCCAAGACATTCCTGCACTCCCTCCTGTCCATCCTCCTCCTCCTCCTCCCTGAAGCAGTTTCTGTATTCCAACTAACGACACAATTAAAACTTTTTTGTGAACTCCTACAATGGTGATTTGCCCTTTGTCACTAGGCTCTCAGTGGTCAAATTACAGGGGTAACCTATTTTCTTTAATAACAAAGTATTTCAAAACCTTGGAATGATGAAAGGAGTAAAGTGAAGTATCTATCTATCCATCTACAAACAAAAAAAAAACCCACAAAAGACGGAAAAAATATCAGCAGTTAATATTTTAAAGTCCTATTTTGTCCTGTAGGTTAATTGCAGATGCTTGTTCTATCATACGTATCTTACATATGATAGATAAATTCTATTGTGCTAATTTAGTGGTTTATTAAGAATTTATTACTATGAATTTCTATTATAAGCTAGGGGTTCTTAAAAATAAAATGTCAGAAGAGAAAGACAAAATAGCTAGATTAGTGTGTCATAGGATGTTTAAGAGCCAACTATACAATATGACAGAAAAAAAAAAATCTAATTTTTGGATGTGCAGAGTAGCATCTCCAGAAGAAATGGATAAGTAATAATGTCACTGTGCAAGACCTCAGCTGGCATATTTCCTCCATAATGAAGAAATAAGTCAGGAAAAGTTAACATAGAATTTGCAGCTGTGATCAAGGACATAGGAAACTAAACCATGAATGGAAAATCGAGGTTAGTTTGTTAGTTTTAACTTAGGAAAATAAAAGCTGAAAGGGATAAGATAGATGTTTATAGGTATGAAGGTAAATATTAGGCAAGATAAAGCTAATTTTGGAAATAGATATATATGTACTATAAAAATATCGAAGCAAAATTAAAAAAAAAATATTAAGAGGATTAAGAGGACAGCCTTATCAGCAGAGTAGAAGAAAACTCAACAGGTGTATGATGGAGCTAACATCTTCATTAGATTAGAAGATGCAGCTGGATGAAGTGTCTCCTGGTTTTATATTTCTCAGTACTGTTATCCCATTTTCAAGTTCCATTAGGAAACTGGCATTACATCTTATACAACTTCTCATTAATGTTGGAGCTGTATCAGAGGTATAAGAAGAGAACACAGGATGATCTTGTCTTTAGTCCTCAATTTCTGATACATGCAGAGTGTTCCCAACATGGTCTTTCAGGTCACTTTGTATACAGTTCTTTTTAAAGATAAAAATCCTATCATATTCAGATTTCAATAATTAATCATATTTATTAAGAAGTTTTGAAGGAATCTTACCTAGTCTCTTGTATTTGACAGTTTGAATTGATATTTCCTGCAGAGTTTGCTAAGCATTCACGAGGAAATATGTCAATCCATCCCACTAGGGAAGGATTTCTGATAATTTCAACATTAAAGCTTTAGATTAGATTCTAAAAACAAGTGGAAATTTTGCCAGTTTTCTATGTGCAGTAATTGACCCCATCATTTTCTTTATAATTCAGTGGAATTTCTTTCTATATATTTATCAAAAAATGTATTTAAAAATCTATTATCTAGGTGGATCTTTTCTGAGTTTCATACTGAACATAAACTTTCAAACTATGCACAGTACCAAACCCACAATGAAAAAAAAAAAGGATTGTTTCAAGAAAAACTACCCCAAGGGTGAACGAGTAATGTCTGAAAAAGGAAATGATACAATGGAGGACTGCATTGCACATGATACTAAAAATACTAAAAAATATCTTAAGAGCAATTTTAATGTGCTAAACCATCCTCATCCTAAACCAATCAATAATATATCATTTAAAGACTCTGGAAAATGAATCTAGCTGCCAGAAGGAGAGATTTTGTAATCAGAAAGAAGGTGGGTAACGGTGCAACAGCCATGTGCTCTAATGATGTTCCAGAGAAGTAAAGTTTTTTTCCATCCCTAAACTAAAATAACCCTGTCACAGGTCCAATACAACCTCTTGCTTCAGGTGGAATTTTTTTATTTATTAATTTGGGATCTTCTCTCTATAGAGAACTGCATTTTTAAAATTAATTAGCACTTGGAGTGAATAATTATTTCAAAAGGAAAGTGTCAGATGTTCAGGAAAACCTCTATCTCCTGTCTGGTATTCACATTAGCTCTTTTAAGACAAGTTCAAATTTCTGAAAGAACAGAAATGTCATGTGGGGGTGGGGCAAGGCAGGGAGAAAGAGGAAGAGGAGATATTTGGAGTGATGATGTTTGTCTTCCCAAGTCACTGTTAGAAGTGATGGAGCCCTGCTTCTGTGGGGACGACTGAACGCTTGCCTGCCACCTGGAAGTGGTGAAAGAATTCCTTCCTTTGCTTCGCTTGTGTGCATGGCTTTTGCTTTCCCTATGAAAATGCCTTCATCTCAACCCAGGAATTTTCTCACTTTTACCCTTTCCAGTCTCTTCCCCTTTCCAGCCCCGTTCCCCTTTCCAGCCTGTCCTAGTTTGGACAAATTTGGAGGAGAATATCCTCTGATAGAAGTCAGGTTGCAACCACCCCTCCCCCCAGGTTCGGGAAATAAAAAAAATTTCCTCGAAGGAAAGTGAAAGAGATAACAAGCTATTTATTTAACAAACACACAGGTGGGGAATAGTATTGCTAAATAATGAGATCGATCTCTCTGTGGAGAGAAAACCTGAGAAGATTTCAGAGGTCCTCTGTAGGTGCGGTCTCTCCCCTCCTAGGAGCTGGTCGGCGAGGGGCCACCCCCCCGGGCCTCTGGGAAAATTCTCCTGATGTGTTCAGATGTTGTTGAAACAGTCCAGAAGAGAAGAAAAGAACAAAAAACCCAAAAATCCTAGGAAAACGAAATTCAACCCTCCGTCTCTCGCTGGGAGAAAAAAAAGAGCCGAAGAGAAAAAAAAAGGGTACCGCCGAAACAGAGGAGCGTATCTCCGTGTCCTTGAAACAACTGCTTTGAAAAGTTTTTTGTTTTCTGTCCTTCTCAGGCTCAGTTTAAAGACACAGACAAGATTGGTGGGCATAGGGGAGCGATAGGGGATACACATCATAAAGTCACCCCAAGACACAGCCTCTTCACCATCACCCTGGAGCATGTGAACAAGCAGCTGTGTGCGTCTGAGATGCCTACTGGGGTTAAACAACGACAGTCAGGCAAATGTAATGTTAGACATCACAATCAGCCTGAAACTATTCATAACTATTTATCCCTTAGGCTACATAGAAAGGATATACTTCTAGTCTAAAAGACATAATTTATATTTAATTTTACATACAATAGAAAGGACAAGCAGTAACATTGCAGGAAGCAAATAAAAGATGTCTGTAACTAGTATGGTAAAGAAAGTTTGAATGTCCCACTAAATTCAATTTAATTTCAAAGGGTATCTGAAACACAACTGAGCAGGTTAACAAATACATAAAATGATGACTGTTTATACTTCTAGAATATTTACAGAATGATCATAATATCAAAAATAGGAGTGAATAGAGTATTTTTAAATTACACAATTCAGATATATGTTTGGACTGACTTCTTCAAGTCAGCTTGAAGGTCCTTCCAAAACCAAAATACAGTGCTAGGAGAATGTATGAATTACAAGCAGTCAGAAGTCTCATAGCCTCAGTAGTTCTGACATCCCATTACTTTTATTAAAATAAAAAGGGGTTTTTAGACAGGTAACTGAACATAATACCTAGACAAGAAATATTAAAAGTTCTTTGCATTTGATCGCAATGAAACATCACTTCAAAGATGAAAAGCATAGACTTATTTTACTACATCCAGTTTATGTTTGAAAAATATATCTACTGTATAAAAGAAGTGTGCTGTGGAAAATACGTTTATTGAAATTTTTTTTTCACTGAAATACACTTCCCAGACAAGTTATTTTGAACTGTATGCTATATAGGAAGGAATAAATATTTCAGTAAATGCTCATTAAAATACCTTTTTATGAGGCTTGTGACGGTAAGACAATATGACACAGGGGAATCCTATCAACTTGTGTGAATTATTTCCTGCTACTGTCACAAGACTTTTAAAGGAAGAATGTTAAATCATCTTAAAATGGAAGCCCGGGGAATGAAGTAATTAAAGTCTATGTGCACGGAAAAGGATATGATTAGTAATAAAATATTTGCCCTTTTTGTGCCAATGAAAGTTATTTTAAAAATCTGTGGCTCTGTGCTGTACTTTTCAGGTCTATATTGACATATTATTTTATTGTCTTAGACATGTGATTTAAAGGGTTTTTGTCATAAGCAACTATATCCTACAGTTACATATATGTATATTTAACTGTAATTATATTCTGTGTAGCCAGCAGTATGTACAGATGTATAATTATAACTTTAATCTTTTACTACACCTTGCCAAATAAGGATGCATGTTGTTTTCCAATAATAAAGCAGAACCTATAATATAGATTGATAAGTGAATAGGGATCTCCAGATACAAAATTCTTAAGTGCTGATTTCCTAATCCCTGCCAATGTGTTACTATTTTCTTTGCACTGTAAAGTTTAGGTTTTGTCTTCCATAAAGTTTAAATCATTGGCACCTTTACAAACAATGTAGTCTCTGGATTCCTAAAATGCTTAGAGGACATCAGGGATCTTCAGATTACATGGGTTTAATCTGGAGCAACTGAAGAGCTACCAAAAGTTAATTGTTCATTACTTGCAAATATAGAGACATCAAATATCTTTATGTTTCATTTTGAAAACAAACAAACAAAAAAGACTGAATTCTACTTAAGTATTAAAGTACAGCTAAACACATAAAAGTTTGAAGGCTTGGTTAAAATTTTCATCATCACTAAAACAGTAAAGTTGGTAGAATTGGGAAAAATGTTCTTTATCTAGATTAGATAGGCAACTTCTCGAATAAAAAAGTAGAATATTTAAGTTTGAATCGTGATGACTACCTAAGATGGAGTCAAAACTTACATCAATGTGAAAGGAAATAGATAACAAATAACAAATTTACAAATAAATAAATGAAACTATTAAAGAGTCTTTCAGAGCTTACATGTCTAATATGCCAGACTTGAAAAAAAAAGTTCCATATATTCAGTTAAAATACTCAAATACTCAAATATTAACAACAGAATTTACTTTGGAGATGTATTGAGTCTGGCTGAGGAGTTCATTTTCTCCATAACCACCCTCACAGTGCTGTGCTCTGCACTGGTGGCTAGAAAGGTGTTGATTACACAGCAATGTTTTGGGTACTGCTGAGCAGTCCTGGCACAGCATCAGCACTGTCCCTCCATCATTCCACCACCGTCAGTAGGCTGGGGGTGGGCAAGGTCTTGGGAGGGGACAGGACTAGGACAGCTGACCCAAATTGACCAAAGGGGTATTCCCATATGATGTCTGCTCACACACAAAATCTAAGAAAAGGAGAAGGAAAGGGGGGCATTTCTTATTTATAAGTTTTGCTTTCCAGAGGAACTGCTACACGTGCTGAAGCCCTGCTTTTCGGGAAGTAGCAGAACACTGCTTGCTGATGGGGAAGTAGACAATAAAGTCTTTAGCTTTTTTCTTTGCTTTTGCATGTTAAATCTTTCAGTTTTGCTTTATTAAACTGCCTTGTCTCAATCCACGAGTTGTTTTCCATTTTATTTTTCTCTCCCCTGTCCAGCTAAGAAGGTGAAGTGATAGAGTGGCCTTGTTGGGCATCTGGCATCCAGGCAAGGTCAACCCAGTACAGAAGATTAATTTAATTTGAAACTTTTTTTAATGATGTAATGTGTATTCACAATTTATGGGAATTGTTTCATTGCATTATGAATCAGAAAAGAAAATAAGGTCATTTTTTCCAAGGAAATTTCAGGGAACATTGTTTTTTTTATTAAAACTTGCATTTTACTGCAATCAGGAGCATTTTGGAGAACATCAAGATTTTATCCCATCATTGGAAGTGACATAGACTTATTAATATATTTTTAATGGCTTGAAAAGTTGGAATTACCTCTATACATTTCTTTAGGTTACTAGTATTTGTTCAATACCATAACATTGCTTAGGCTATGTGTAGACTTAACTGAGAATATAAGCTAATTCTATAATATATCTATAGAAAAAATAACTACTAGCACAAACTTCTTGTAATGCAATAAAATAAGACACTATATCCTTAATTGTGCATACCCATATCAACTGAATCATTGAATTTCTCAAACGTAGATATGTTACAGATTAGATAATTTTTAATTGGTCTTCACGTCTCAGATAATTACTTGGGTATTTACCTTCTTAATTTTGTTTCTATTTATTTTCCATTACAAAATGACACCTCAATGTCTGAAGTGCCACAACCTTTAGTGTTTACAAAGAGAACACAGCACTTAAAAAAAAATACTAATAAACTCACATAAACACAAACCTCAACCACACAGCCCTATACAAGATTAACAACAACATCCTCCTCTCACATCAGTGACCTATACATGTCTCCTTAAACATCTGAGAAAATAGATGGAATTTGTACAATGCAAAATCAATACACTATTAGTTCCTTATCCTGACCCACTGTCACACCATCAGGACTGATATACCTTGGCCATGAAGAGAAAATCCTAGCCTCTGGACTCTATGTCCAAAACAAAACAGATTTTATTTTCAACTTTTCTGAAACCCAGTAGAGTTAGATACAACAATCATTTAAACTAACAAACCCATCAGTGCAATCGCATACATTAATTTCTGCCCAAACTAAAATCTTCTTTCCACCACGACAATGTGTTACTTGCTCAAGAAAAGGGGAAAACTATTTCTCCTCCTGCCTGCCTGCTCAGCTTTGTTGATGAATGACATTCAATTTTTCTCCCTTCCAGATGAGATTAAGCCTGTTTTATACAGGACAGTGGGGAAGGTTCCACTTTTGCTGATGTGTGCGTATTTCAGGATAAAGTGAGTTTTTAGTCTCTGTGGAGTATATTTAGAATACCCTCTGAACAGTCCATTAACTAAAAAGTTGCATCCAGACAAATATTTTAAATGGTAATGTTTCATGGACTGACTTCAAATGCAATGGAAAATTTTGCTAATATACATTAAATGGTGACATGACAATATGGAAGATGAAGCTTCTGTTAAACTAGATAACAGCAGGCAGGAATTAAGATACTGACCTCTGGGAAATTTTTAATAGCATATTGCTGTGTTTTATGCCATGTATTCTCCACTGCTCAGAAGAATAGGAATAAATACATGGAACAATAAATTTCTGCCCATGGAGACTGAAGGTTTTTCCACTTTTTCCCTTTGTTTTTCTCCAAGACCGATTTCAGATGCAATTACATGTGGAACTAGAAAGTGTGTTATATTTCCTCACAAAATGTAATCCTTACGTTATTTAAGATGTTCAGTGAGTAAGCTGGTATAATACCCAAATGATGCTATAAACAGTAAGCCTATACTATGCAAATTAACCATATTTAATTAACCACTGTGGATAAAATGTATACATCATATAAAAGCTGTTGGGATTTAAAAGAATTAGAAGGATAGATGAATTATGAAGTGTCTATAACATATGATTAGCTGGTGCCAATTAAACAGAAAGCTAAACCAAATAAGTAGACTTCAGAACAAGAAATGAAGATGATATTCACAAATACTGCATTTATAAAATGTATTGACTTTGGAAGTCAAGTCAGAATACAGAAACAAATCAGAATAATTTTACACAAAATAGCACACAGAGAGAGTGATTTTCCACTTTTAAGTTTTCACAAACTTTTTATGACCACATTTTTCAGATAACAAAATTCAGGAAAGACTGCAAGGAGAAGCACAAAACATATAAAAGCAATGAAGAAAACATATATCAAAAGATTTAAATGAATTCAACTATTTCAGTAAGAAAAAAATCCAAATTAATCATAGTTTTTAATACATTTCACCAGAAAAATCAAATAAAACCAGACAAATTCTAAAGGGCTTCCTAGTTTAGAGAAAAGTACAAAAAGAATCAATGACTTTAACTAAATTCAGATATATTTACTGAAGGAAACGTATATCTAATGGCTAACTGATCCTTTATTAAAAAGGAAATTAATTCTATACACTTTTTGTATAAACATCGCCTGAAACACGTTTGCCCCAGTAAAAAAAAGGAAAGTAGTTAGCCCTATGCAAGTGTAAAAAAATCCATTTACCACATTAATAATTTTCCAGACTCTTGAAACTTAAACTCTCATCTTTTCAGAAGCATATGCATACATACCTACATACATATGTACATACATACATATATAGTCAGCACTTCAAATACTACCTGGATCATAATACCACATAGCAACATGTTGATTATGATATACTGCTATCCAACATAAAGATTAATCGGGGGTGCCAGAAATACACACTTTTGTCACTGAAGGCTTAAATTCAAATCCTCATCAGTTCACAAATTAAATTCTATTTCTTGAGCTTGTCTTAGTCCCTATGTGTCTATATCATTAAAACAGTATGTCTCCCTGAAAAATTGGTTTTGGAGAAAGGAATTTGAAATAATGAAAGTGACAGTGTACTTGTCAAGCTACCTATTCTCTGTTGAATAGGATAAAATAGAATAAACCAGAGCAAAATTGAAATGTTTCAGGCAATATTTTGCACAGAAACTTCTTTGAAATACACTGTCATGTACATACAGACATTCTCTTGTTACAGCATTGCTTTGGCATTTCTTTTAAAAAGTTGTAATCTAAGTTCTGGGTTTTTTTCATTTTATATATATGTGGTCCTTTTTAATAATATGATATGACAAAGTCAATTCCCATTTTTACCTAAAATTATCATGTCAGTTCTTGTTGCAGTAAGTATCCAGCTGTCATGGAAAACAAAATTAAGATTAATGTGACAAGTGTTTGAAAAGCAGTAGTTTAGTATAGATTAGAAAGCAGATATGGGATTGAGCAACAAGAGTTAGAATCCCAGTGGTAAGGAGCTACTTATGATGTATAAATAAAATTAATAGGAGAAGATAGATTAAAATAGTGGCTAAGTTGCTGATCATTTGTAATAACTATGAAAAGATAATCACTGAATCAGAAAATCAGTTAGTTTGGAAAAGACCGCTGAGATCATCAAGTCCAATCCATGACTGAACACCACCATGTCAATTAGACCATGGCACTAAGTGCCACATCCAGTCTTTCCTTAACACTTCTGGGGACAGTGACTCTACCACCTCCCTGGGCCGTCCATTCCAAAGTCTAATCACCCCTTCTGTGAAGAAATTCTTCCTAATGAATATCCAGCCTAAACCTCCTCTGGTGCAGCTTAAGACTGTGTCCTCTTGTCCTGTTGCTGGCTGCCTGGGAGAAGAGGCTGACCCCCACCTGGCTACAGCCTCCTTTCAGGCAGCTGTAGAGAGGGGTAAGGTCTCCCCTGAGCCTCCTTTTCTCCAGGCTAAACACCCCCAGCTCCCTCAGCTGCTCCTCAGAGGACTTGTGCTCCAGACCCTTCACCAGTTCCATTACCCTTCTCTGGACATGCTCCAGACCCTCAATGTCCTTCCTGCACTGAAAGGCCCAGAACTGGACACTGCACTCGAGATGTGGCCTCACCAGTGAAAAGTAAAGAGGGACAATCACTCTCCTAGTCTTCTGGCCACACTATTTCTAATACCATCAGGATACTTGGGAAGGGAATCTGCTAAGTCAAGAAATCCACATCACTGACTGAAAGGTAAGTACTGTCAGGAAACTTAAACTTGATATTAAAACCGCAAGAGAAACATAAATAGCTTATATTCTGTGGGCAAAAGGTTAATGTCTAAGTCCTGGAGGTCCTGAGAGAAGACTCTGGGACTGGGAATATCATGAATTTGAATGGGGCTTAATTTTCAAACTCTTAATAAACAGAGATGATCCTCCTATTTGTGTTGCAAGAATGCTCTTGAAAGTTGTGTCCACTTTCTGTGATCCTGAATACAGAACCACTGTGTCTCTTTTACACAGACAGAAGCAAGCAATAAGAACCCAAGTAATCCATGGAAATTTTTATGGGAAACCTGTCTCACATATAAAATATTAACATGGTTTCTCTGAAACATGATTGAACAAATTTTAATTATTAGATGTGTCAGAGTTCTGGCTTAAAAATTTTAGGAACACCTCGAGATAATATCAAAAGTCATAAGGATACCAGTTGTTTCTTGAAAATGTGATCATAATCAACAAACTGTCTACCGGGCTTAAAATAAATGCTTATACCCTAGACTTCAACTCTTCCTTTCAGCATCGAGTGTCAATGAATTTCTATCAGTAAAATGCTTGAATAGTGATATAATTTATTTTAAAATGCTGGCTAGCTATTTAGAGGAACTTTTATGTAGTGTTCATACTATTCTGCAGATTTATGAGAAATTTAATTTTTTCCTATTCAATGCACCAATTAACTAAAATGAAAACTAAGAACTTTACACATGATTTAGTGATTTGAAGATGTCAGTTTGCTTTATCAATTTTATTACTACTCTTAAAATAAATAAATTCTTGAAAGCACAAACCTTAGGAAAATACTAATTTTTTGACATCTTTTCTGAGATGTTCTTGGAAATAAGAAATATTTTCTATACACTAAGATATATGTATATACATACATCGAGAAACTAGACATTTTTTTAAATTTGGAAAATACACATTTTTTTTTACCAAATTTTCAGAGTCCTAAATAGACATAATGTCTAGTTAGATATTACTGCCACTGGTCTAAAACATACCTCTAACTGCAACATAAAAGTAGCTAATTTTAAAATTATCTATTACGTACATGTTTAAATTTAGGAAAATGCAAGACCAAGCTTTCTCACTGCATTTCACTTAAGTTATCTGAAAATTAGCTTTCCAGGTAAAGCTAATACTGCTGGATCTCCATCATTAATGTAAATAAATAAATGAATATCCACCTCAAGAAGGCGCCTAACTTTTATCTTGGACATTTACAACAGAATGAATTGCTCACTAGAAGTGTCTCCTAGCTAGACAACTTTTCCACAAGCTTACCGACTGAAAGCAGCTGAGGACAAGAAAAGCCTGAGTATACAAACTGATCATGGAATTATAATGAGCTATCAGTGTGGATCAGTGGATGCAAAATAATTCCAAGGTACTTCAGCTAAAACTTTCTCCATAAAAAACCCCAGTGATTCAGCTTTCATTATATTCCGAAATGCTGAATATGATTCTCCTTCCTTATGCTCAAGACTGATAGCATCAAACTACAAAAGCTGCTGACAAAAGCAATGACAATGATAAAGTGAGTAGGGAGCTAATCTTAGAAGAAGAAATGGAAAAAACATGGCTTGTTCAGTCTAGCATAGTATTTCTAAAATACTGCCAAGAGTCAGAATTTCAGTGTTAGAAGCAGCTTGCTATACATATGAAATGTATGGGCTTCCCATAAATGTTTACATTAGCCAAGGAACTACTATTTTGCTAGAAGCTAGGCAGTGAAGTTCTTTGTATCTGAAACAATCTAGCAAAAAGACAGAGAAGGAGTATGATACCCCTCTAAAAACAGATCAAGGTTAGAAGCATCAGAAAATAAAAAAACACTGTTTCAGCCACAAGTCAATACTGACACAGTGGTAGAGATTATATGTTGGCTGTGGAAACATTCGAATCACAAATTAAAAAAATGTCTACTAGTCATTAGATATGTCTAAGCAGTGGTCTAACAGAAATAGGTTTGGCAACAACAAGAAAGAAGGGAAAAAATCAATATAAAGGAAAACCCAACTATTTTAAATCTGGGAGGTGTGAACACTGTACTCACACAGGCTTTAGTTCTGAAGCCCAGAAGCTCCTTTGTAGAGCTATGTTTCTAAATACTTGCTGAAAACGCTATCTTCCTGTATCGAGGCTTCTATTTTCTTGAACAAAAACCCTAAACCCTAAACCAAATCCTTTTTTAGTTATGCTGTAAATTTTATTCTTGTACTTTGATTGTGTGATGCAAATGAATTCTCAATCTTCTTAGTAGCAATCTTCTACACTTCAACTATACATGGAGACAAAAAATGAGAACAATTGTAGACAAGAAAAGAAAGAAATAGTCTTATAAATGAAAGCTATGCAACACATCTCCAGCTGCTTTAAGGGACATTCTTAGTGCACAAACTCATTGATAAGACAGTGCAGCAAACACCTGGAGTTATGAGTTAAATAGTGTAATATACTGTCATTTCTTAATTATCAATTATTGTCATTCATGCCAAGTAACTGTTAAGAACTCATTTTTTTTACTGTAATATTAGCCTTACAGTCACAGGTAAGAAAGTGATCATTATGCATAGGCATTGTACAGAAGAAAGAGAGGTGAGATAGCTGCAAAATAGGCATTAAAACTATTGAACTTCATCTGCTGTCCATGGATCAATCACTTTTTACAGTATTTGAATTTCTCCAAAGACTTACAAAAATACAATACTGTTCATTATGACCACCTCTAATACTGTCTCCATACTACAACTTGTAACTGATTCATCTTATTTGATTAGTTTCTGACTCAGATGTTAAGAAAAGGCCTGATGTTTGCAAGGTTTGTTTCAATTTGCTTTATATATAACAAAACTCTTACCAAACCCCAACCCAAGCCCCAAATCCAGCTACATTAGAAACTGACTGTGCTATTAATACAAGTCATTAGAAAGTTAAACCCCGAAAGTTCCTCATGCAACCTTAGCTCATCATATCCACCAGAATACACGTTAAGATAGTAATTGTTCACCTAATCAGCCTTATTTTGTTTAGCTGCTATTTATGTCTGTTAGCAAAACCACACAGCATTCCTAAAGAAGCCTAAGCTTTGTGGAAATATATACCCTTTAACAGATGCTGGTTTAGATTTATGTTACTCTCCCCATTAAAATACTATTACCTGAATAATTCAAGTATGGCTAAAAAGTAACCTCAAAAATCTACTCCAAGCAAAATTGTGTGTAAAAGTATTACTATAAGCCATTTACATTCTGTAATTTTTGTGTTGACAAAATCTGCAAGTTTCTTGGTAAGCTGCTTACTATAATAATCAGTAAAGATATAAAATAGTTAATTTAAGTGAATGAACAGCCAAAACAGGAACTCAGTTATTTGCATGCGAGAGTGAACAAGAGGACCTTAGAATGATGTTATTCTCAGTACATATAACCAATCTGACTATATAAGAAAAATCATAAAGGATACAAATGGGCCTAGAATAGTTGTGAAATGAAAAGATATATTATGCTGCTATCTAAACAAATAAAAAATTAATATTTCAGCTATAAAAAATAGCTGAAATATTAATTTAAATGAAGAATGAAATACAGAAAAAGCCCTTATCATCATTCATTTCAAATTAATTCTGCACAACTGATGTTTAATGTATTCTATACATAATTTGAACTACAATTACTTAACAGCCTTCATTGTCTGGTGTTCTAAACTCCATTATATCTACAGTACAAGTCACGCATGTTACAAAAGTAAAACATGTATTTGAACCCAGCTCCGCCTATGGAAAGCATTAATCAGAAATTTTCAGAAAAAAAATGTACTGTTAAAAAATTATAGTTGCCTGATTCTGGAACATGTAAGTTGGGAATATGTTATATCTAATCACTTTTGGTCACTTGAAAATAGGACTTCAAGGAACAGAACAGAATGTAGCCCAGACAGATCGAACATTTTACTCGCTGAAGTGCTTTTGAGAGCTGTAGCCCAGACCATCCAATCTTGTTAGTATTTCAATCTCTCAGTTACCAGCTTCGATGATGATCTCCTTTGGGGGAAAAGAGTGAGATAACATTTCTGAAATAACTTTTTGCGCAATTTCCAGTGTTTTTAAAGTGGGGTTCTTGGTTTTGGGTGGGTTTTTTTATTCTGTAATTTAAATCCAATGTTCTTGAGATGATTAAAAAAATTTCTTCAGATCAACACTTTCCAGGTTTTCTTGATACCATATTTCATAATGACTGATTAGCATTTTATGTGCATGTTACAAAACATAGGTTTTAAAGCCAGAAATAATTATGACCTTAATGTTTCAGTCTGGGCCCTCAGAATAGTTATTGACTGCTGATATACTTTTAGGGATACATTTGGGGAAGTGAAATTCAAACTTTACTGATGATATACAAGATTTACTCAGCAGATAACACCTTTTTGGCAAAGAAGACTAACTAATAGATTCTGGAAAAGAAAAGGAACATAACTTACTAAGCCTGTAAGAAAATGAGAGAATAATGGCTAAAAGTCAGACCCCAAGATATGTGTTTTAGATAGTACAAGTTATTTACTCCTGATAACCTTTCTTCCTCTTTGAATTCTACAAAACAACCTCTAACAACTAAATGCTGCAGAGGCATAGGTGAAAAGGCAACAAAACAGCCCTAAAGCTATTTAGTATTTTCATTGTTTACACTTAAAGATTGACAGAGATTCTTCATCGTTTTCCACTATGCTGAAGTTGCATTTTTACTGCTAGAGAGAAACAACTTACTTCAAAGCTGAACTCAGAGGGGCCTACATTTCTGATTGGTAACGTCTGACCTTAAGTGCTGCCTAAGACTTTGCTATGTGCCTGCCATATCTAAGTCATTCTGAATTAGCAGATTAGAGCTGGTCCCAAAATTTCTGAAGGAAAAGTTTATTTTCCTGCTATCAGCATGAAATATTGAGAAAAAGAGTGAATGATCCTTTAGTATCTCAAAGAATTTGCTTTGTAGAAATCTCACCAGCCTGCTGAAGAATGAAGAGCCGGGCCTATGCTATCTGGGTTTTCAAGGCTCACCTATGGATTTCTGGAGAACAGATGCACCTAGAGGTGTCCTGTTGGTATTCATGAGTTCTGATTTGTGCTTGAATCTGAGAGTCCAGGAATTGGAGGAAATCCTTCTAGGGAGAATCATTGGTGCCAATAGGGTATTCAGATAGGATTTCTCATGCAAGGATCTTCAGATCCAGCGCATCAGCTCAACTTCTCCTCCTTGCTCCAGAACAAATATAGGGCTTGAATGTGTGTTGCTCAGTAAACATTCTGCACCAAAGTGTTACATTACTATGGGCAATTGCAAAAATCATATTTATCTAACTAGTTAGTAGATGTTGGGGATGTTTTGGGGGTTTTTTAGGTTGGTTTGCTTGTTGGCTCTTGGTTTGTAGGAGTTTTTTTCTTTTTCCTACTGGCTAATAATTTTTCATTTCTGTAAGTCTTTGATTGCTATTTTCCCTGGTCTTTGTCTAGTCAAGACTTTAATGTTCTATTACTTGTTAAGTACAATTTGCACGTTAGGTCAAATATACAGTAACTTGCAGAGATGTTCTTCTTCCTTCTTAATTAACTATTTGACAATTCCATGGAATCATAGAATAATTTAAGTTGAAGGACAACCTCAGAAAGTCATTTAGTACAACCCTCATTGGCCAGGGCAAGGCCAACATTACAAAGCAAAAGTATATGACTGAATTTCAGAAAAACCTTTTGTGACAGGGTAACGGGTGGGAACGGCGGCAGGAAAAGATGCAAGATCACTTTTCAAGTACCTGGGAAGAAAAATACTATGAAATGGACAAGCCTAAGTTTAAAATATACATATGGGTGTCAATCTAGTTGTTTAAAGACTAGACTAAAAAGATCTCTGTACCATAAAGCCAATAAAGGTTGCATAACAGAAATAAAGATAGTGATACAAATCCTGTTTAAGAGCTTAAGATAAGGTAAAAGTGAAGTGACATAGTTGTGAAGTGATGATGCAAAAAGCATGCAGCAGATTCATAATGAAAATTATCTGGAATTCTTATGATTTACACATAGCTGGAATAATTTGGCAATATTCTAGAAGAAATAAACACCTGAATAACAATATTATTATATGCAGATGGTTCCAGTTATAGCCACATGGAAGTAAATGAGTTTTTGATGAGAAGGGTTGTAGTTTGTCTGAAACACCTATGCCCTTTTCTTTTATCCATCATTCTATATTCTATTTTGCTTTGAAAAAACCACAACAAAATAGAATTTGACAGGAAAAAAATATATAGAATTTACTATTATCTTTTTACAATTTCCGATTAATTCCTAACAGCTATATAGGTGAGTAACAACTTTGAAATATGCTATAAAAGCAGCAAATGTAAAGATTTTCTGGTCTAAGATATTTGTGGTGTTAAAGTAAGGCTGTTAATATTTCTTGAGTTATGCATAGCAAGAGATTCTGCAAATAACCAGAGAAAATGAAAGCACTGAAGAAAATGTGCATGATAATTCTTGTGGGGTTTAAATTGTTTGTTTTTATCATTATTAATTTCTTCACAGAATAAATAAAAAATTCCACAAAAAAGTAAGAAAATAATATTCAGCTGAACAGAAAAGCTGAAATATTTGAAGATACTGAACAAGTTATAGATGCTAAATTAACTTAACAAGGGATGCCTAATGCTTTCCTCCTTTGAAAATCTAAGCAAAAGCTTTCTTAGAATATCTTATTCTATGATATTCTTATTCTTATCTTGCATGCAATTTATGATTAAAAGAGTAAATTTTTTTTGTATGTATGTATACTTTCCCTTAAATTGTATTTGAAGATCTCTCTGCTTTACTGTCTCCTCAAGAATAAAGAAAATATTTAAATGCATAATTTTTGTTGTCTGACTGAAACACTTTAGGCCACTGTTTTTTGGATGATAGCAACATTTACAAATGTCATTAGAAAGTATGTTTATTTTAGTTTTAAAATACAAAAGAATAAACTTTAAGACCCTTTATCTTTGGAAGCAACAGCAGTAAGGATAGGATATTACAATAATTTCAAAATAATCTATTTTGCAAAGGAAACCATCAGTATTTTTAATGTTTGTATAATAAATAATTGTATTATTGTATGGGCTTTTAATTCTGGCAGGATAAAATCCTCACCAGAAAAAAGTCTCTTGGGAAAAACATCTACATAATTAAGTAGCGTTATCTCTTGACAAGGAATTAAGGAAGATGTTTCTAGCCCCTGTCATAGCCTTGGTAGATCATATACCCTTATTTTGGTGGTTTTATTCTTTTTACAGGTTATGTATCCAAGTGTGCAGTATAATCCACAATATTACGTCTGTTGGTTAACAAACGGAAGTTTCTGAAGAAAAACAGCCCAACTTATTCCTCACAAAAAGAAACAAAATTATATTCTACATTGTTATCTTCTTTCTTATTCTGAACAAGACACATTTTTCTGGGTCATCTAAAAATACTTGACAAGCTGCTCTATTATGAGTGCTTCAAGCTATGCTAATTAAAACTGTCTCATTTTTTTGTGTCTTTTTGTTGGTAACAGTGGTCTCTTTCTATATTCTCAGAATTTGGGGCAACCAGAGTTCTGCTGTTTATGAAAGACAGGTGTACTGAACCACCTAACATGTACTTTGCACAGATATTTGAAGTCTTTTATACTCCAGAGTGTGGCTTCTTGACACACTGTACACAACACAAACTGCTCAAAATGTTTTATTTTACTAATTATGTTTAAAAATATTCAGTTTCATTCTTTTCTTGCCTGTTAACAGTATCAAAGAATACTAATAATGTATGACAGTGGCCGCTCACCTACTTATTTTCAGTCAAAATAAAACCATGATTTGCAATATTTGAAAACATTATGGAAATAACAAGTAATTTTCCAATTTACATATTTTACATGTAGTCATACAATGGAATTTTTCATTTTGAATAAATAACAAATGTTGAGGTAATTTTCCTGTTGCATAGAAAGCTGCTTTAAATTTATGGTACATTTCTCAGATAGGAATACAAGATTTAAATCATCTCATTTTGTTTACTTATAAGTTAAAATATCAAGGCGTAACGCAGCGTGCGTGGGTTCGTGAAGGGTAGCTGCCTTTCCCTGAAACGTCCCTGGCTATGGGATCGTCCTGGTGGGTGCAGTATAGCACTCCAGCAAGCTTACTCCTTTCACCCATGTGGCTGTAAAGCACGGACTCTCACATACACACTCAAGCTGGATTGCTCAGCATTACCAGAGGCAAAGAGTTAGGAGGGCTCTCCTGCATGGCATTCCACACATGAGGTTCATTGGTGCATCCACAGAGGGGACCAGAGGCAAAAGAGCGCGGACCATGCAGTGTCCAGGGTTTATATACGGGAGCAGAGGGAGCATCAGGACCAATGATCTGAGGGCACAGGGGCGGTACAAAGGCGGGACTAGGGAATGGGAGCCAATGGGGAACGTCTTGGGGCGTGCAGGGTAACAAGACAGACCAAGTCTGCACAGCTCCACAACGCCTCATGGGAGAGGCTTTTCCTTTCTCACCATGAGATTTGGGGGTGTTCTTAAACCTCGGAATCGGTCCACCAGCGGGCCTCTGCTATTTTGGGGCTCCTTGGCCCCTCAGCCATCACAGCTGCTGGCTCAGCGGCTACAACAAAGGTGTTTATCTTTTGTTTGAAAACATCATGCACTATGGCACTGATACTGAACTGAACCTCCTGAAACGTGATCTGTGTTCTTAAATGTTAGGAAGTTTTGCTTTGCTCCCACATATATTTCCTCCTAAGAACAGTGCTGAATAGCATGAACTGGTAGATAAAATCATAACAGTTGATATTCTAGCTATAAAATGATAATATTAATGCCTGCTGGCATGCAAAGCCGCTTTTTAAAGAAAAATGAATAAAATATCTTACTTGTTACCCTTTCTTAATCAAAAATAAGGTGTTTCCTGAAGACTATTTTTCCACTGGTAGAGCTCTGAAGAGGAAACTACATGTAAAACAGCTGTCCCTCAAGAAGTGCAGTGTGAGACTGGAGGAGATTGCTGGCTTGCAACATTTCAGGTGCATATGTGGGGAAAATGTGCAGGTTAGCTCTTGGCCTGGTGAGAAAATGCTCCGCTCTACAAACCCCACCCCCTCTAAAGCCTACATCCCAGCCCTCTAGTGGCCACCAGTCACTGGGAGGCAATGCTGCACACCCTGACCCTGGAGCCCCTAACCCAGCTCCTGAGTGGTCAAACGTCAGGAAGTCCCACCTGGAGGAAGGGCCCAGAAAAGCCAAAGGGTACTTAAGCCAGAGCACGCAGCACAGACAGGTCTTGACCCTACCTGTGCTTGGATTTTAGACCAACTGGATGCTACTGGAATCAGGAGTGGTAGCTATCGTTGTTCTTTTTTATGTATCTTCTCTTTTTTCTTCTAATTCCCTCTTCTCAGAGTTTTGAGTAACTTGAAATCAGATGGGCTTGGGGTTTGTTAAGTTGAATGGACTAAGTTAATAATTTGTGAAAAGCTTTATGTTGATTGAATGTTGTTCTAAATTTTTGCCAAAGTTATCTGATTTTCTGAAGTTTGTCTGTAAAGTTCTTGTTGTTTTGACATTGTGTATTTAAGAATATCTTGTCAGTATTTCTCCCTCATGTCTAACTCAGGGTACATTAAAGAAAGAACACAAGACCTTTTAAGAGACTCATTGAGTGAGTTCTGGGGTCTTCCTTCTAATGTTCCTTTACCCTGGTCTCCCGGGTCAGAGATTTCTGAGGGCTGGTCTTCTTAGTGAAGACTGATGCAAGCAAGGTGTTTAGTAGTTCTTTCTTCTCTGCATCTTCTTTTCCAGGATCCTCCTTCTATTTAGTAATGAGTTTCCTTACATGTGTTCCTTAGTTTTCCTTTGGTTATTGATGCATTTGAAGAGGCCTTTCTTGCTGTCCTTGACATCTTGGCCTGATATAATTCCAGATGGGCCTTAGCCTTCCTTGCCTCATTTCTACTTATTCTGATCTCTCTATATTTATTCCAAGTAGCCTAACCCTGGTCTGTTTCCTGCGTATTTTCTCCTTAGGCTTCAGTAATGACAGGAGTTCTTCATTCATCCACTGCTGCCCCCTTTGCCCAATTTCTTTCCTTATTGGGATGTATCATTCTTGAGCCTGGTAGAAGTGATTCTTGAATATCAACTAACTCTCTTGGACCCCTTGTCCCTGCAGGAGCTGTTCTGATGGGATTCTTTCAAGAACATCCCCGAAAGGGACAAAGTTAGCTCTCCTGAAGCCAATGGATGTAATCTCACTTTTGCTGCCCTACCTCCTCCTCACCCAACACTGAATTTCACAATCTGACTTTCACTGCAGCCAAGCCTGCCCCCAGTGTTCACATCTCCAACAAGGCCTTCCCTGTTTGTTTGTATGAGGTCAAGCAGCATGCCATTCCTTGTGAGATCCTCCACTAACTTTGTCAGAAATTTGTCATCAGTGCTTTCTAGGAACCTCCTGGACTGTTTGTACTGTGTGGCTTCTCCAGAAGATGTCAGGGTAGTTAAAATCCCCCATAAGAACCAGGACTCGTGACTGTGAGGGTGCTTCAAGCTGCCTGTAAAAAGCCTTATCCTCTTCCTGCTCTTGAATCCTACAGTGCTTAACCTAGCTGTCTTATGACACTGTTTTACTTGTATTGTGTGTGCATACTAATGTATATATCAGAAGTACAGAAAGGTCCATCGTATTGTTGCCAAGGCTACATAAAGCTCTCACATTCTAAAACTATCTTCATGGTTAGTTAGAAAAAAAACTCCAAAAGACAGTGTCTCTGATTTGAGAGAACTTGCCCTTCTCCTTTTGGTGTTTTGCTATTAAAAGGCAAGTAAATCTTGCTTAGTGAAAAAAAATAAAATAAATTGTGCTACTATGTAAAAGTACAGATGGATAGTTACTTCCAGTGCTCTGGTTTCATTAAAAGAGTTAAGCAATGACTTGCCTTAAAGTGTAGTCCAGTAGAACTATGGCTCTGTTTTAAGCCAGCCACAGATTTAAAGCCATGTCTACTATTTATATACAAAGTCAAATACTAAATGGATCTTTTTTATAGACAAGATAAATTCAGGCATTAAAATCCAAAATACAATGAGTATTTTTTCTTCATTCTTACATTTCTTTGTCCCAATAACACTATGGAAATCTTCTCTGGTTTAGGAAGGAAAAATTGCTTTGAAAATGAAATAAGAACAGTGAAATATAGAGGCTGAGTTTAGGAAGAAAAACCTGAATTAGCATGAATAACATATTATTCTAAGTTATGTGGGATTTCATTATACAGCCTTAAAAACATTGATGATAAGGATTATGTCCCATTTTGCCAGACAGCTCACAATTATGGCCTCACAGCAATTGAAGAAAATTTCAGAGGAAAACAACATGAATCTTCTATCATTTATATTTACTCAATGATAATTTTTCTATATTCACTGCCTATGACTGTGGGTGTTCAGTCCATAAACAAAAAATTAATTTTACAAATAGTACAGTATAATGAGACCTTTCCTATAAACTTCCCAGAACTAACTGTAGTGGCAGGGGTTTTCAGCTAATTAGGCTGTGCTAATAGAATGCATATGCACATTTGCAGTAGCTCAGCTGGTGGGCAATAGCTTGTTAAACCACCAACACACAGTAACTTTTGTCCATGTCAGAGCCTTGGGTATAAAAGCATTCATTTCCAAATTTGGGACAGAGGATTCTAACATCTGACTCTCATAGAATCATAGTGGTTAGGGTTGGAAGAGACCTTAAAGGTAGTCTAGTTCCTACTCCCCTGCCATGGGCAGGGACACCTTCCATTAAACAAGGTTGCTAAAGGACCCATCCAATACTTCCTAGAAGACTTCCATAGGTGGGGCGTCCAGCACTTTTCTAGGTAAATTGTTCCAGTGCCTCAACATCCTCATAACGAACAATTTCTTCCTTATACCTAATATAAATTTACATTCTTTCAGTTTGAAGCTACTACCCCTTGTCCTATCACTACAGGCCCTTGTAACAAGTCCCCCTCCAGCTTTCTTTTAGGGCCCCTTTAGGCACTGAAGGGCTGCTGCAAGGTTTTGCTGGAGCCCTCTCTTCTCCAGGCTGAACAGCACCAACTCTCAGTCTGTCTGCACAGGAGATGTGCTCCAGCCCTCTAACGATCATTTTTGGCCCTCATCTGGACTTTCTCCACATCCTTTTATGTTTGGAACTCCAAAGTTGAACTCAGTAGTCCAGGTGGGGTCTCAGGAGAGTGGAGTAGAGGAGAAGATTTCGCCTCCTTTAACCCACTGGCTACACTTCTTTTTAATGCAGCCCAGAATACAGTTGGCTTTCTGGACTGTAAGTACTCATTGCACAGTCATGTTGATCTTGTTGTCTTTCAAGACCTCCAACTCTTTCTCCTCAGGGCTGCTCTCAATCCATTCTCTACCCAGCCTGTACTTGTGCTTGGGATTGCCCCAACCCGTGTGCAAGACCTTACACTTGACCTTATTGACCTCCATGAGGCCCACATCCCTTCCCTCCAACTGATAACTGTGCTGATTGCAACAAAGAGCTTTGTGGGGTTTGCAAACTTGCTGAGGGTGCATCTGATCCCTCTGATGATACTAAGGTAGAAGTTTGCCATTAAATGAGCTTAAGCTATTGAACAGTGTTTGATAATATTTATTTGTTTCCTTTTAAAGCAGGAATCCAGATTAATTATTTACTGTAAGGCAGTAATAAATAAAGGCACATAGATTTTTGAGGAACCCAGGGAATACTGAAAGACAGGGAGAAAGGTCACAAACTTTTGGTATTGGATGCAGGACAAAATAGACTTAAAGTGGATACGGAAGTCTATCTATTGCAACATGAGTAATACAGTGAATACTTCTCAAGGTAGGCTAATTAAGCTTTGATATGATGGGGTTACTTCTTTATTGGTGATTTATAAATCAAGGGGTTGCTTAACAAAATGATGTAATCCAGTGTGCTGGGTTGAACCTGGGTGGGTGCCAGGTGCCTATCAAAGCTGCTTTATCAGTCCTCCTCCTCAGGTGCACAAGGGAAAGAATAGAACAAAAGGCTTATGGGTCAAGGTAAGGACAGGGAGAGCTCACTCACCAATTACTGACTGCCACAGGCAAACTAGACAAAACATGGGGGAAAATTAATTTAATTTATTACCAATCAAATCAAAGTAGGATAAAGAGAAATGAAAACTAAATCTGATAAACACCTTCCACTCACCAGTCTTTTCTTCCTGGGCTTAACATCATCCCTGAATTCTCTACCTCCTCCATGTAAGCAACATAGGGGAACAGGAAATGGTGACTGGGGTCAGTTCATTGCTCATTGTCTCTGCTTCACCTTTCTCCTTAGAAACTCCTCCCACCCTTTCCCTGCTCTAGAAGCCACTGCTGTAGGCCCCTCATCACCAAAACCTGGCCATGCAAACCCAATACATCCAATCAAGACAAAAACTAATTCTATATACTCAAAGTTTTGGGACATTAAAATATAATTAATTAGCAATCATTATACAGTAATGAGTGTTTGTCAGTCATGGTTTCTAGAAATGGTTTGTTTGTTTACACACCATTCTGCAGCATGCTGTGCAAGCACCTAAGATGGACATCTGTATTTGGAATGTCCATGGAGTATGCTTGTACCCTACTTATGATGTTGCAGTGTGTCTCTCTGCTTGTCAGTTCCTCTCAGTGCTCTTGGTATTTCAGAGAGACCTCTGAAAGCAGAAAGGAGGGCAGAAAGGGGTTGTGCATTTTGAAAACACCTCTTGAAATTCTTCAGTTTAGTAGAAAGTAACTTTGCATTACTAATCAAAGGTTTGTACATGTTTACTTGTACTTAAAGGTTCACATCACATACAGCATGGACATGTTAACCAGTGATTTTAAAGTTCAGAGAAACAAAAAATCTCTAAACAGTAAAGCATAATTTCTTAGAAGAAGTCTGAACCCTGGATGTCTGAAATTACATCTGCCCTAGCAAAGCAGAACACACAGCCAGAAGATTCTGAACAATTCTCTTACAATACTTGTGGATTTCTGGAAACCAGGAGGGCTCTAAAATTAAGATTACATAAGACTCATAAAAACATGAAAGCAATTTTGAAGCTAAAGTCTTTATGTTAGAGAACACATAATGTTGTAGAATTTCTAGGAATACAGAAAAGTATGATCTCAGGTATTCCAGGAGGACAAATTTCTCAGGATTCACAGAAAGAGGTGGTAGTTCTTTGTTTAGCTTGTTTGTCTCTTTGTTTTTTCTTGTAAATGTCTGACTTTAAAAAAATGTTGACAGTTCCAGATTTGAGATAAATTTTCTGCTGCTGAAGAAAAGAAATAAGCAGTAGGTACCATCATCACTGACTTAGTGAAGCTTCGTGTTCAGTGAGGATTAGAGTTAGCTGTTGCAGTGAGATCAGCAATACTAGAGGAAAAGTGTAACTTAAATTTCCTTTAAGTATGACTGTTTATGGTCTACAGACATTGTTTCAAAACTGGGTGCCAGACTCCTTACACAGATATGCCTTCACAGTCCCTGGGATTTGGAAAGTGGCTTTCTGCAGGGTAAAGCAAATGGTAAGGCACATATGATGGAGATAAGAAGAAGCCAGGCTTGCTACAAAGATCCTCTGGCGTAATTAAGCCAGTGTAAATTGGATGTCTCTTAAAATAGGTCTGCTCTTCCCTGTTTCAGACATAGAGAAGAAATGAAAACATAACTCATGGAAGAGTGAAGCTATATTTAGAGAGAGGCACTGCCATAGGAAAAAAAAAAGTTTAAAATAAAAAGTTATGAAGAGATCATGTAATCAGAACTGATCTGACCTTTCCTTTCTTGCATCTTAAAATGTGAATGAAAATGATAATATCCAAAATAAATATTAAATAAAGCAAGTGTCTTGCACCAGTAATCTAAGTGAAGATAAACAGGATAAGGAAAAATGTGAGCACATTTTGAAGAGTTGTGAGGCATATACCTAGAAGGCAAACATAGACTTGAAAGAAAAGAGACATTTGCTAAAGGGTAAGTCCCCAAAGCTGTATATGCCATAATAGCTTTATGCAGCTAAACAGCTTTTCAACTACTTTATTTATAGATTAAAAGTGTGGGGGGTTCAGTCTGTGCATTTGCTCTACAGGCTGTCTCCTCATACAATCCAGCAATCCATCACACAACAGTCTGGTGAAGACACATCATCTCAGCTGAAATTGGTAGGACAACAGACTGTGATAAAGAAGTAGTTACCAGAAATTACTGTTAAATGTTAGCCAGTCCTGCCCTAGAAGTCACATTTTATTGCCTTGAAAATGTCAAAGATTACTTGAAAGAAATATTTACTATAATGTTAAAAACATGGGGAATAAATGTTGTTCTACTTATTTCCTTTGTGTAGTACAAAAGCCCCTTGAAAATTAATATTTGGAAATATGCTACTGCTGATTTTAAAGAGCCATACAACATTAATCTGCTTTTATTTAATGCTTCCCTAACATGGTAGATGCATTTTCTTTGCTACTACAGATGTTAATCTTTGTTCTAACAAAATTTTCCCACCTAATCAGCATTATCTCTTCTTTTAAAACTAAACCAAAGTTTGTAGACTTTTGGTAAATCTCCATAAATTCAGATTTTATTTATGACCATTCTAAACAAAAAGCTGCATTGGAGCTGGTAAAAGCATTTTCAGTGCCTCATAGAAAATAACTGTTCTTTCCTTTAGGTATGAAGTCTGAAAATTTTAATCTCAATCTATATGAAATTTATTTTTCATTATTATATGAAATAGATTTATATATCTATAATTATATATACAGAAATTATGAACAATTATTAAAACTTTTCTATAAAAAATGTTTAGTGTTAAAAAAATCCTCCTTTGACAGCAAATAGCTTAGTTAGCAACAATAAGACAAGCCTGATATATAGCTGAAAAGATATCTTAAATATTTTACTATCTTTTTAAAATAATCAGAAGCACCACTTATTTATTAATCACTGTAAGAACATAAAACTGTGGTACTATTTCCAGCAGTGGGCAGAATTAGACCTAGGAAAGATCAATTAAATAATAATTAAAAAAAAAAAAAAGTAGGCATATGGCAATGCATCTTTACAATAATCCCCTAATTCCCACTGCTTTGCAGTCACGAACTTGCTGAAACAGAGATCATAGCATAGCTGTTATGAACAGCCATTTCTATTCCTAAACTTTAAGTAGCTGCCAGGTAAAAATTTGCCTGCAACTTCTGAGCTCTATTCTATTTTTGGGAGGAAAAAAAAAGCCTGTGCTGAGCAAATTTTCTTAAACTCAGTTCTTTTACCTACCAGGTCTTAATTCAGTTGTTGAGTTTTACTCCTCTAGATATAACCTTCTTTTAGAACTGAATCTGTAAAAAAATAAATATTTCTAATCTGTTTTAGGTGTTAAAGGTTGTGAACTCTAACCTAACGCCTTGGGAGGTAATTGAAGATGGAGTTGATCTGAAAGTCCTATTAAATAACAGAGAAAGAAAATGAAGAAAACCATCTATTCTCCTGAGCCTGCTGACATGTAAAAATAGAATGCGTGCATGTGTAAATACAAAAGTTAATCCACTATTACATTAATTAATTAAAATTTACATGTATATATCCGTATGGGCTGCTAAAAGTCCATTTCTTATTTTGTATTAGTGTATGTTATGTAAGCCATGGCTATTTAGCAGCCACTCAAGTAACAATTTCTGAAAAAGAAGACTCTGCTAAAAAATTAAGTCTTCACTGCTACTGTAGGAAAACCTGCAGTAACAGGTTTCAGAAACCAAGGGTGTTTCATTGTGGGTGTTAAAAGACTTTCATGACAGAATTATTTGAAAATAATCCCTTCAGGGTTTTTTGTGTAATTGGAGGCATTTTTACTCTGTTTGTCAGTCTAGTTGTAAGTTCAGGTGGTCCAATCAGGAAAAGCTATGGGCTCCAGACTGGTTTTCCTGGCTGTCTCACCTTTCTTCTGCAGAATTAAGATGAACTGTGCTACAGAGAATTACTGAGTGAAGCAAAAATAGAATCCCAGCTATGCAGTAATGCAGTTCTTCCCTGAAATGTGACACTTGCCCTTAAGCAGTTTTTCACACACTTGCAAGCTTTATTTGGTTCCCAGTTATAGATGAAACATACTAATTTTCTTAATATATACAGAAGTCCGGCCCTACTATTTCTTATATACCAGTTAATTTGTGGCAGTATTGTATGTGAGTGCGTATTTTTGATATTTTTAAAAATTTTATTTATTCTCAGAGGAAACAAAAAAATAGATGTAGATAAAAACCAGAAAGCTCCACTTTTCTCCCCCCTCCACAAACTTGAGAGACTGAGTCCTTTGACACAGTTGAGAGGAACTTCACTTGAAAGAGCAATTGTTAACCTATCTACTCTTGTGTAAGTACACTGACATGATTATAGTTATATTTTCACGCTGAATATGAGGTTGCAAAAGGAATTTTTTAGCATTATGTTATGATGTTGGAGAATGGGGCATGATATTAAAAACAGGGATACAATAAAAAGATTTTGATTGCAACTTCTGTTTTCTTTTTTTGTTTTTCAGATAGTTGTTGCTTGGAAATTGTTTTGGCTGGTAAATCACAAATGTCCTCTGAGTATAATGCTTTGTGTACTACATTAGATTATATGGACACAAGTTGCACTGGATTAAAAGTAAGCCTTATAACTAAAAGCCTTGGTCTTCTAACTACTAAAGAATCTAATACCTCAGTCAATTGGTGTTGTCTCTATTAAACTCCTTATCGATTTCTTAGAGCAGAGAGCTTTTTGAACTACCTTGGGAATTGTTTAAAAAATTCTTGAAGTGAATGAGTAGCCATTTGTAATTAAGAAAGGAAACCTAGTTAAACCTCTTGCTACAACATTCAAACTATCTTAAAATCTTTATTTACAAAATCAATCATTGCACACTAAAAAACTGGTCTAACTTACAGACTTACTTGAGTACATTTAAAGTATGAAACCTCTTGAGATTCACATATAAAATGTGTGTTCATCTGTCTTAATACCAACAATAACAGCAGTGGAGTTAACAGAAAAATCATTAGAACAGAAACTGCATTCTTCTAGCTTGTTTTTCATCATCTGGATTTAGTTTTAACAGTTAAAGGAAAGAAAAGGAACCTGAGTAAGAGTAAACAGTAGAAAGCTACTTGATACTCACAGTTCTTCTCCTATTTTCAAACACAAAACCAAGAACTATGTTGCAGAGACGTTAAAGATTTTTCTGTCAAAAAACCACGTGCTGTTATTCGCAAGCAATAGCTTTATTTTCTATCTATAAATAATGTTATCTGACACCTTTCTCATGAAGATTATTTTCTCTTCCATTTGAATGTTTTTTTTGTGGCAGATTACTGGCATCTTCAGAAAATTACTGGAATCTTATTCTTTCAAATGAAAAGTTTCTTTAAAGTTTTATAATATCCCTACTGATTTTAAAGAAGAACTGATATTCATGGAAGAATGTTGGCGAGCAATAGTGCTTTTGCATTTAAAAAAGTCTAGTTTTTCCTGCCTCTGCTTAGAGCCATGAAACAGAAGTGTTTGATACACATATTTAACTGCTGTACCACAAGCAAATACTCTTTAGGAAATCTGGGTCCAAATCAAAGCAAAAAATCAACTAGGATATGTGAAAGCACAGATACATATAGTAATCTCTTTTGTAAATATGTCAGTAAGAAAAAATCTAAAAGTTTTGTTTGTTAATTATGCAAAAGTATAGAAATTAAAACTTAAAAAATTGTGCAAAAAAGGAACAGATACAGCATGTGTTTTATATTCTATATTTTATAATGAAGAGTGAAAAGTAAAGGATCAAAATATTCAGATTTCCACTGGTCATATCCTCAGTACTGTGTGTATACTAAAAGAATTTAATTTTTGCTATCCAGTCAGAATACAAACATAACATTGCTTTACAGAACACAGAGTTCATGCCTGGACACTCAACAGGCCATCAATACACAACCAAAAAATCTGTGAATATTAAGATAATTATTATTAAAAATTGTGCTATATCCACTTTCCCATTGAATCAGCATAGCTTATTAAATACATAACAAAATTCATTTGTCTAGTCATTGCAGATATAGTACTTGATTAATAAATAAATAAGCTAAATTATCGCATTTTTAAACAAGTAAGTTACTTTTGAACTATGCTAAAAGTCATTTTTATTTTACCTGTATCTTGTTAAGAAGCATGAAATATACTTTATAAAAAGAAAAAAAGAAATTCAGTTTATTGAAATATAGATAGACTGAAAAAAAGTTTCCTTGTGTTTCCTGAGGAACAGATTAGTCATTTATGCCACATAGTAACTTTTTTCATGCAAATATTTTTAGTAACTCTAAAAGATGATTTTATTTATGTATCTCCTATAATGGCACATAAGAATACATGTTAGTGCAGCAAACTCTTCTTTTTTGCATACACATCTTTTAAAAACATTTACAAATACAGTCATATTTGGAATTTCTTCTAGAAGTTGTGCAATTTTTTTGTGTTATCTAAGTCACTGTTTAATTCCTACATACTGAAAATTTTTAAGGAATATGTTCCTATTGTATGGGATCAAAAACACAGTTTATTGTCCAAGATCTTTTTTACAATAGTTCTTTGGTACCCATTGAACAGGCTCAACTTACCTCTCTTTATAGAGGTAAAGGGGCATTTTCAGCTACTGGGAGAAAGAATCATATAGAAAGTACATCTAAACTGCTTTGAACATGAGAAACTCTTTAACAAAGAGCAAAAAGCATATTACATACAAACCAAGAAGGCCTATTTACAATAAACTACTCAGTACTTTTAGAAAATTCAGAGAAAGGGTGGTAGGACCTATCTGGTGTGGTGGTTTGACATTGCTAGGCCAATTAAACAAGCAGGAAAAGCAACTTCTTGCAGTCTCTTCTTTCTTAAATACGTACATCACAGAGGCATTGTTTAATTGGCCTGGCAACCTGCCCATCAAACCAAGTTTCCCTAAACTGCTAAACTACCACAATGGTCATTAGTGGGAATCTAGAGCTTAAGGACAATGAAAAAGAGCTGACTAAGTCTGGAACTGTAGAAATAAGAATTCTTCAGAAGAAAAAAAAACATGACTGAAGCAGACTCAGATGGCATAAACTGCAGGATAAGCACACGTTCTCTAGTTCCTCTTATAAAACCTGGTTGAGAAACCTAAGTAGATTACTGCAGAGCTCAGCTCCTCTTTATTATTGGTACAGTATTATATTATATATAATAGGCATATATAATTCTTCATTTCCTCAAAGGCAGTGTATATTATATCTCACGACTTTGAGAACTGAATCTAAAATATTTAGTTCTGTCTTTAAAACTACTGTATATAATTCCTTTGGACAGAAATAAAAAAGTCTATGCTACTCGTGGTGCTTTCTAATACAGTAGTTAACAGTGATTTCCACACATTACATTTTAAAAAACAGACAGTTAAACATCTATTTTGTTTTCCATAAGTTTACAAAACAGTACAAAATCTTTACAGTATGATTACTAACAACTATATGTCTTTTCTGTAACAAGTTCTAACAGATAGGAAATTAAAATAAGAATAACTTATTTTTCAGATACTTGTTTTTCTAGTTATTATTATTTGGGATACTTTACAGGTTGTTTTTTTTTTAAAGAATTAACATGCAATATAAAATAAAATTAATTTTGATAAAATATCTCATTTGAAATGTTTAATACTATTATAAGTTAACTCCCTCTAAGGGCTTAGATAAGTATTATTTTTGTTGCATTAACAGGTTTATTATAAGAACTAGCAAGGATATGAAAACAATGAAGGAAGCAAGAATATTACAGAGCTGTGGCTCATATATGCACGGAGAAAACACAAAAGACTAAAACTCAATTCAAAGTTGAAACTGGCCAGTGTTGTGTAAGACAAGAAATGCTTTTGTATTGTATTCATTGTGAGTAGAACTTTTTTCCACATTATTTTTCCACAAACCTTAAATTGTTTTAAATCAAGCTAGGAATTACACTAAAGACTGACAAAGAGGTCTCACCTCCCAAAAATAAAGATTTAAAGAAGATCTTTATCTCATTTATGAGTACAGATAATCTCAAGTAGGCCATACACCTTATTAGAAATTTTATAATTGTGAATGAAACATTTACAACTGAAAAATGCAAGAAATTCCATTATTTGAAGATATTTAAGTATTACAGACTTTATGCTTAAATGAACACTAGTTTCTATAGCGTGCAATCTTTTCTGATATTATTTCATATTTTACATCAGCGCAAAATGATTACAATGTATAGAAGAGATGGAAAGTTTATGCTTTTAAGGTGCAATGAAAATAAACACAACCAACTAAAATTTCATAGTACACTTCACTTACATCAACAGTTCTTTGCTTATAATGAGACCTTAATCAGGTATTTATTATGTTGCCATGATTTCAGTGTATTTTCCATGATTTTAGCAAACAGTTTTATTGGATTAAATATTTTATGAGTAATAACTTTGCAATAAAAATTAGTACAATCATTCATGTACTTATATAATTACTTTCAATAACCTGAAGTAAATTCTGTAATCATGATTAATGCTGATTAGGCAAAGTTATTGGTATGGTCTGATTATATGGAAAAGTTGAAACAAATGGATTTGATTTTGTAAAACACAGTCCTCCATGAGTCACACTATTA
The DNA here is from genome assembly GCA_013397865.1 of Struthidea cinerea. Classification (NCBI taxonomy): domain Eukaryota; kingdom Metazoa; phylum Chordata; class Aves; order Passeriformes; family Corcoracidae; genus Struthidea; species Struthidea cinerea. Next base: position 151,638 of record VZTI01001107.1, on the reverse strand, counting down.
TTATTATTATTATTTTTTGTATTATTGTTATAATTATTATTATTCCTACTAATATTACTATTTTCTGGTTTATACCTTTTAGAATAGAAGCTAAATTCTCTTCAAACCAAACCAAACTACTAAACCACAACAAAAACAAGTGGAAAAAACAGTCCACTCAAAAAACCCACTACCCCACTCAATATGTGACTCTATCTGTATCTGTTCATGTAAAAAAATCATTAAATTGTCCAAGTTCTTTAATGTCATCTTGCCATACATTAGCATTAAAGTGGCAATTAAATGACACATTGATCTTTGCTTATTTATCAGAAATACTGAAAATTTTTGAACATTATATTCACACCGGATAATACAAATGTACATGAGTATTAAAGATGGTTGGGAATTTCACATGGAATATTCCCCACATTGGTTAAGATAGGTAAGAATTTAGAATTTTTCTGAAACAGGTAAAGCTTTGTTTGGGAGCACTTTAGCTAAGTGCAAACGCTACTGGAAGTATACAGCAGATCTGTTTACCAATGTAGAAGTAGTAGAAAATGTCATTTTATGTGCTAAACTTTTCTAACAAGTCCCTAGATTATTTGCAATGAGCGACTGTTTATTTCTCTGTCAGTTCTAATAAGCTGGAGGCATTGGATTTATTTTGTGTATTGTCTACTTTCATCTTGTTTTACCTACTTTTAAGTCCTTGAATCATATTATTCCAGTTTTACAAAAATGAATAGTTTCCAAGTTTCATCCCTATTTGCAGAAAGAAAATACTGATGATGATCTTCTTTGCAAAAGCTCTTTGAAATCTGAGTTCTCAAAATATCAGCAGATATTTTGCATTAGTAATATAAATATACTTGTGTATATTGTATTTTTTATCACAAAATATTCTGTTGGAAATGCAATTGTTTGGGCTACTCATATTTTATTTCTTCAAAATTAGTAAAACCCTGGCTTTGCGGATGATCAAAAACGATCATAATTTCTATTCTCTCATGTGATATGGTAATGCTTTCCTGCTAAGCATAACAATGTCAATGAAGGTTATTAAAGGGGAAAGCCCTGCATCTTGTGTTTATTTTGGAGTGTTTTATCACATAGCATCAAAATGTGCATAACACAGAATATTTTCTTCAAGCACTGCCTTGTACAGTGAAGCTATTTCTAATTTTTTTTTTTGTACAGACACACTACAAAACCATCCCTTATATTATGGTCTGACTACACATGAATGCCAGATTGAATAGTCATATATGTAATGCAAACAACCTCATTTGACAGCTGTGAGTTTAATATGTCACAAACAGTTGTGTCTTTAGTAGCATCAATATGCTATTAAGTATCAAAACATGCCTATGCTTCTAGTCTTCAGTGAATTTAAATTTAGGAAGATGAGAGATTACTGAATATTCTACCAGCTGATTTTCAAAGAAAGCGATTAAATCTTTTTTGAAACAATTACCTCTTATAATGAAATCACCCACTTGTGCATGTTACATCAGAGTCATTCTTACTTGCTTAGTTAGAAGTTAAATCTTTGTGAAAATGAAAGCCACTATAGTAAAAAAAACTTACCGATCATTCACTACATAAATCAAAATCTGTGAAAAAATTAATAAAGGAAAAGTTGTCATCAGTTTTCTTCTGTACTGTGCTAATCAGCAATTAAACAAGATTCCCAAAAGTCTAAGTATTTCTGTAATGAATATAGTTATAATTTTATATTAAGAATCCAGGGGGCTGCAAAAAGTGAAAAAAAAAAAAAATAGGCAGATGACTACAGACAATGGTACTCGAATATGCAAGAGAAAAAGAAAAAAAATGCATGAAGCTATATTTTACTCTAAATGAGCAGTCATTAAGCTTCTTTTCCGTTTCTATTTTTATGTGTATGGAATGCTTTTTAATTAACAGACATTATGAATACAATATATTTAACAGATGTAGTTTCTAGAGAATCAATTTGTCTCATATTAAAAGTAAATTCTACCATCTGAGATAGAAATAGAATCATTCTGTTCCATACAGCAATTTATCTTGAGAGCAGCTGCACCTCTATAGTCCTTGAGAGAAGAACATCCTCAATGTCATAGGAGCAACCACTGAACTTTCTTTTCAAATCAGCCTGATCCTAGACAGGTTAAAACAGAATGAGGCAGCCAATCCTTGCATAAGCGAGCATGAAATGCCTCTGTTCTTCCAGTTTATGGATGTGGCACTAGCAATGATTGTCTTCCATGGTAATACTTCAATTTGTAAGCAGTAGTCATACAGTCAACATTTTGCCTTGTTATATTGTCTGTGATCTTACAGTGATCCAGTCTGATGGAACAAGTTCACAATTACAAGGAAAATTTTTTCTTGGTACTTGTATCACAATAGTGTCTTGAAGCTTCCAGTCATTAACCAGAGTCCCATCATGCCAGCCCAAATGAACAAAAGTAAACAGATAGGTAGGCTTTTCCACAAAGAGCTCGTGACTGAGGGATCATTTGAACAAATCACAAAGATGAACAAAGACCTAACTTGAATGCAACTGTTTTCACCTACAATGACTACTCATTTAAAAGGAAGACAAAAACAAAATTTGGAAGATGCCTTTCAAGTTGACACAGAAATGTTTTCTCAGTTCTTTCCATCACCTGACACAATCTGTTTCCTTTGAGTCAGACTACACAGCAAAGAGGAAATTTGAGCAGGCTGTAGAGAGGATTTTTTTTACAGTGGGCTCTGAGGTCAGATCCCTTTTGCTGAATGTGCTTCACAAATTCCAGGGAAGAAGACATTTCTCCCACTTTAACAAATGTGATTTGCGTCGGTCCTTAGTATTTTGGGATATGAAGTCAAGGTGGAAGAGCTGGGCAAGAAGGTAAGGACATCAAGAAGGGTGCAAACATGCAAAAGCTTCAATGAGGCAAAAGCTGAAATATGAATAACATCTACAGACATTGAGTGCAAAAGTCTTTGGTAGACATTCTGATTCTGTTGAATCAGAATCCAGCTTTAACACGTGGGTTATGTAATTCATTGGCATCTATCTGAGATGCTGATAGTTTCAATTTTTATGTGTTTATTTTTAAAATATATTAGCATAAATATAATACCTTATGTATAAGAACAAATATGTTCACCCTTAAAGAAATCTAAAACAATAAACTCTTGATAGGTCTAATCGTAGCATCTCCATCTGCTTTGCAAATGTTAGCTAATTAAAACCCATTTACACCCAGGTGAAATTTTTCTACTTGATAATTTATCTAATATAAAAATACATATTCTGTACCTAAAACCCTTCACATATAACTCAGTAAATTAAGATTTTACATTGCATTTTCTATACAATATTTTGTCCAAGAAAGCCACACTAGTTACTGGAAGAAATAGATAATAATATGTCTATGAAAACATTGAAATCATTCTCAGATATACAGTGAATAAAGCACTTGTAGCTTATTTGCTGTGTGACGACACCCTCTCTCTTCAGGGGCTTTGGAAGCCCCTTTATTTAAAAGATTGATCCAAAAAGTGAAGTGGAAAAAACTAAAAGTAGAAGAGGCTCAAAGTTGGTTTACAAGCTGATTATCATAAATAAATGATATCACTAATGTTTCAGGTTTTGTTCACAATTTTCTGTTGAATGATACTAAATATGGCTTTATTATACTCTGTCCTATACTGATTAGAACTTCCCCAGTTCATCAGCTGATCAGACATGACTTGAGAAAATTACCAATAAAGGGAGAATTCCCTTTTCTGATTACTGTGTGTGCTACCATTTAACTTTTTTGACTTTTTTAACTAACTTAACTTTTTAAACTAATTTAACTTTTAATTGCAGCCAAACCAAAAGACACTGAAGTAGGGATAAAGGTGCAGGCAAAGGTAAAGCATTCAGATGACTTTTAAGAGTATTTTTGTTTCTAAAGAAAAGAGCTATCACATCTCTCAAAATAATTTGGCTGCTAAACATCTATAGAATTCAACAGGTTTTTTCCATATTCAGGTTCTGGTATAAGCATTTCACCTGTGGTAGTTTCACCAACTTGCTATGGATACCCAGTACATCATCCTATTTAATGATCATGTTCAATCTTTCTTAATAAAAGAATAAGGACACTTCCTTACATGGACAACGGGAGTTTCATACATTTCCATACATTTTCAAAGCAAAAATACATTCAGGTTGTAAGACACGTAATTTCAGTGTAGTTATTTTATACCAAAATCATTACTAAATATGCCATCTATATATGTAATAGGGAACATAACTACATTATAAAGAGAAAAATAAAACCACACATTAAACTCAAATGTGCTAGTTCAAAATTATAGTTGAATAGTGTAATGATTTATCACATGAATGCATAAATTTATATACATACACTAATGACTATTTTTCTTGAAGTACTGTCTTTGCCAATTTTTTGAAGTTGCACCCTGTATTTCACTAAAATGAAAATGTACTGGATTTTAATTCTGGTTGTAATCAATACATTATTGCTTATTTTCATAATTTCAGTGTTTAACACACTTATCTATGCTATGAATTTGGGAGTTTTGCTATATATTCCTACCTTTGCATGTGTAGGTAAAAATAAATATTAACCTATGTCACTTTTAAACTATTCGCTAATGTCCATTGGTATTACAGTTCCCTACTTTCTACTGTTCTCACTACAGATGACAGCAAGAAAAAAAAATCTTCATATTTTGTCATCTTTCTTGTGCTTTCTGAGCTCTACTGTTACTGCATTAAGAAGCATTACATAGGGTCAAACTATCCAAACCACCAAAACCAGTTTGAAGCCTGCAGGGCTATAAAAGTTTTACATACTTCTGTGAACTCAATAGGACATGAAAAATTTGGTGCCCTGCCTTTTTGACAAAGATTAACAGGAACAGAAGATGGCTTGGCATGAATCCATTTTGTGACAAAAATTGCCATGAGAATACAAAATAGCACAATATTAATTCATTTTCATTAAAATGATGGTAATGAAAATGAGAAATGGCATCAGCTAAATCCATTTTCATTACTCTGTTATGATTGCAATCTTGTAGCTCTCAGCTAGTGGGCTGAGTGAAGAGATCTATATTTTAACATTTTTAATGTCTTTGATGAGAATCTCCTTGCTGTTATACACCATTTCACTCTATACTTTGAATTCTTGCTTTAAAAAGATTTTACATCAGTTTCAGGTATCTAAACTTGACAGCATATTTGTTAATGATCCTTAAACACAGTTCATAGAAAGCAAAGTCATGGAGCTCTGAAGAAACTGGCATTTCATGACTCAATTTGTGAAAATGCAGAAACCTCCATATTTGTAACAAATTTATGTAAAAATGCCAAAGTGGGGTATAAAACTGTAAATGCTCAGATCAAAATGGTTTTCCTTTAAAAAAATTAAGTGTATTGTTTGGATTCCATCAAATTTAAAAGAATTTTGTTACAAGTTAAAAGATTATTTCTTACCATCAAATTTCCAAGTTTATTCACATGGAATTATTTTTAGTTTCTTTTTTTTTTTTTTCTGAGTAAGCATAGAAATATTTTCTCATTACTGTAATATTTAACTTTGCTTGGTGTGAATTAGGAAGAAACAAGTCAATACATGGCATCGCTAACAATAAACCTATTGTTAAGTTTTTGTATATTAACACAGAGAAATTTAAAATATATACAACTTAATATCCAGAAAGATCGCTCAAAAGAAATCTCCAAAGAAACACATCCTAATTTTAACTATCCTACTTATTAACTCTATTTTTTCCCACCAGCCAGTTTTGTACAGTAAGATTGCTTTGGCTGTATCAATAGTTTTACTTAAACTTACGTCAGCATTTGGTTTAAGAATATAATCATAATACTCATTGAATTATTATTTAAAAGAAAAATATTAGCAAAAGGTAATTATCAATTTATATGCATGTCCCACTCTTTAATACACTTAACACATTTTTAGCTTTACACTTTTTGTGCTTGCATTTTTACAAAGCTTATACAACTCCCTCTGCTTTGAGTTTCCAAGTACTACAGAACCTGACACTCTGAGAATAGGATTGACTACACTCCGTAAATACAGCCCAGTATTTCAACTGAAAAAACTGAGTAGTCTAGCAGATGCACGGCTAATTTGAGCATTCCAGCTGGAACTTGGGCATTACAGTTTTTTGGCTTTTTGAATGAGCTTTCCTTAGTGTTCATGATCTCTAAGATTTCCCGTTCTGTCACTGCAGGACAATCTCTGTAAATGAAAAATCCAGGATTTTCAAATTCTTTGATATTTTGTAAATAGAGAGGACAAAGTGCCTGATTATCAAATTGCCTCAGCATATCTCACAAATCTTGTTTGTGATTATGGCTAATGAATGCCTTCCAAACACAGGGTAGAGACATACGATACTCTCTTTTCACCGTTCTCCCCATAACATCAAGAAATTTGGTGACCAGAAGCTTTTGATAAAGTGTTAACAAGAACTTTCTGCCATGATAGTGTATCACAAGCCTTCCTGAGACCAGGTGACACAAAAATGAGGCAGGTCTATTGCAACCTGTCCATCTCCTGCAGCTCCTTTCTGTCTGGCCTGTTGAATGCAAACTGACCAACATGAAAGTCAACTTAAAAAGCAGGACAATAGACGTCAGCCAAAGATCTGTGTGGAAGGTTTTTCCATCATGCATTAAGCTTGTGAAAACACAAACACCTTAAAGTTTTAGAATACTATTTATTTCAGAAAAAAGGTATTTACTGCAGCTGCAGTCTGGATCCATATGCTCTTCCACCATCTGCTTCCTTTTTTATAAAAATAATTTATGCAAGTTATATACTTAAAAGTGAAAAACAGTGTAAGTCATTGTACTATATATCCATGTCTTGTGTCTGAATTTAACTTTCTTTATGATAGTTTCTGTGAGCTATGGATCATTGTATCAGTCAGATTTTCTTATTAGTTTGAGTGCTGTCTGCCTTTTCTGCAGTGGAAAGCAGTGGTACATTTGCATCAAAACTAAATATAGTAAAACAGGAAAAAAGCACAACTTTTAAAGTGATTTCACATAATAAGAGTAAAAACAATTTAAGAATGATTAACACAGTGCAATTTTGAATTAATCTTATAGTCTTGCCTTGTCCCATACACCTTATCCTACAACATTAAATCTGACTTTTCATCCTGAAATCCTAATAACATTCAGAACTGACCCATTATCTTCAAAGTGTAATCACCATTACTCTTCTTTTTTTCCTCACTGCAGTTTCTAAGTTTTAAAGTAAAAGAAGGCAGATAGTCTATTCAGAATGGTATTAAGCAATAGCTCTGCTCAGTACTTTATATCATCTGAGTAATTATCTATTTTTCAAAAGAAAGTTGTTCCATCTTCACTTGAAAAGTAGTATACACATTTAATTGCAGTGACTTATCAAGCAAGACTAAAATTCTAATACATTATATAATGCCCATTTCAGACTTTTATTCAAAAAGACCCTTGAAATATTAGCTACGTTGGCCTTTGTCTCTTTTCTTATCCATGGAGTCTTTGTGCCATGTCTAGCTATCTATCTGCTTAAAGATGTCAGGATGCTGCCTCATAGGAGCTAGCTGATACAGTTCCCCTAATGAACAAAATGATCTCTCCAGGCAGTGACATCAGACACTGTCTTCAAGGTGATTCAGGCTCTTATGAAGAGTTAGTGCTATAAAATTGAATATATCGTTTCTTGAAAGTCATATCTAGGGCAGTTTTTGAAGAGAGCTGTGCCAGTGTAGACAGCAGGGAATAACAGCACTCAAATCTCAACATAGTTAAAATAGAACTACTTGAACCAAGCAAAAGCTGAGTGGTCTGGGCCGTCTGAAAATTGGTCCTGAACACCCAGATTCTCTAACTGAACTTCTTTGTGTAGGTTCAGTGATTTTTCCAAGGACAGATGCTATATTAAGTTGTAGTGCCCTTCACAAGGTTGCTGTGAATAATACTTGACAAAGTACCATTCTTCTATGTCCACTGTGCATTTTAACACTCAGCTGGTAGCCAGGAGACATGATGGCTCCTGGCTAAAGAATTCACAGGGAACATATAGTCTTACAAGTGTTGTGATGATATGATTGAAAGAGAAACTTAGAAATTATTCAGTTACTAAATTGATAGCATTTAGCAATAGATGAACTTAGGTCTGATACTAAATAAAAACCTAATCCCAAAACAAGAACCAAATGAACAACATAAAAGAGCAAATAACATATATATAGATACATAAATATACATATATATACAGAGAGAGAGAGGGATGAACTTCAATTTTGGAACACAAACTCCCTTAATCCTCATTAGGAAAACAGTATTCTGTATAGAATATGAAAGGCATTTCAGTGAAAAGGAATTACAGGGGATACTAATGACCTCATACAGCAATGTTGCTTCTTTAGCAGATATTAAAACCTAATTTCCATATAAAACTTTTTTTTTTTTTTTT
>VZTI01001107.1:109613-143155 GCA_013397865.1 Struthidea cinerea | reverse complement strand
AAAATTTTTTTTTTTTTTTTTTTTTTTTACAGTTTGGGGAATTAACGTGCATATGTGCATGTGATTAATGATTTCTGATGTAATGAATTCTTTGTGTTGTTTTCTTGTTCTCTGGTCATCCATGTTTTCTTAGATCACCTGTTTTTCCATTAGAAACAGAGGAACTGCTAGTTTTGTATGACTGAATAAGGCTGAGTAGGCTTTGCCTCAGTGGAACAGTGAAACAGGTACAACACAGGCAAAGTCACTGGTCTACGAAAGAGAAATGAGTAGCTGTGTGTTTACATGAAACACATGTAAGAATGACAAAAATATCAGAACTGAAGAAAATTACTTGCTGCTTTTGAGCAAAAGCAACTTTCCATTNNNTTGTTGAAAGTGATGGGAATTGGTCAAAGGTTTAAAAAAGACATCACTCAAAGGGAATCCAAAGAGTCAGGTTTCTGTTCACCTTGAATTCTGTAGCACTGTAAATACTTCTGGATGCACAGGAAAAGGAGGTGATAGTGATATACGTACATACTTGACCATTTTGGTAGATCTGTAAGTTTCTTAAATTGGCTATGAGTGCATATATATATATATAAATATATATATATATATGAGTGCGTATATATATATATATATGAGTGCATATATATATATATATCTATGTGTATCAGAAAATCCACTGCAAAACTGTCTACATAATACTGTTGCACTATATCCTTCCCAAAAGCTTAAAGCAATATTCTAAGGTACCAAGAAAAATGGCAATGCATGTGTTTTGCTACAGTACAATTTCTGTAATTCTTTTTACTTGGGGATATTGTTGATTACTGTTTCAGTGTCTGACACAGGTAAAAACTATGCTTTATGTCTGTTTAACAGCAACTGAAAGGACTGTTCTTAAAAGTGTCAGGCAAATGATGTCCTGTTACACTGGTGACAAGATCTCAGAGACTTTTAGTTGCTCTCTGCCCTGGTTTTCATTACTGAATCTAAAAATTGCTTTACCCTTAGCTGCAGTAGCGTTAGAAGCAAAACAGACCTTCTGATGATGAAAAGCAGCCTTGTTTTGCAGCTTCTGGTACAATATAGTGCCTAAAGTAGTCTCTATAAGAATATGGTTTCCACAAGTATACAAAGTAATTCCTATCCTGCCCATGTGATGGATATAAATGATTTACACCTTGGTCTCAGGTACTACCATTCTTAGAGGTCCAGAAGTACACATGTCCTCTTTGAATAGTCTCATAAAATATGCACACAACAAGAAGCAGATTTCATAAAAGCAAGAAAGAAAAAAAAAAAGACTACCAAGTGGCATGACGTGAGGGTTGCACTAACACCATTAATTCACTGTGTTCAATTTGCACCTGATACAGAAGTGGATTAACACTGACACATTATATCAACTTTTTTGCCAACATGAGCTGCTGCCAGTAACACAGCATATACACGTACCATTAAACACGGTGTAACAGACTTGCTATACAAAAGAAAATCCAATAAAAGGAAATAATTCAGTGTCCTGCCTTAAATACAGGACTTCCTTGTGTCTTTATTTTTAATAAAATACCTTTTGTGTGCAATCCTTGTATCACACAGTTTCTGACTTAATGTGAAAGGCACTTTAGTATGGCATGATTGTTTTGTTACTTCAGGCAGCCCTCCAGCTGTGGGCCAGCACTTGGTCAGACTGATTTGTTCTTGGCAGGGAGCTAAGAACACATAACACTTTCAATTCTACATTATGACTTTGGGGGTTTGTTGTGGGAAAAAGCCAAAAGTGTTATCTTAATCCTTTCAACAGTGTACAGTTTGATCTGCTAATCAGTCACAACCTCTGCTTTTAGAAAGGGGCAGATTAATGACAGTTTTCAGAAAATGCTGGTAAAGTTTACAGTGGTTTGGTAGTCTTTTATCAGCTCCATACTAATTCCTATGACTAATACTTATTCTCATAACAATTATTGTAATGATAAAAGAAAATTGCATATCATGAATCTTCTTGTGATAAGGATTACTGCAAGGATTTGTCAGGACAAAAAATTAAACCCACCCACTTACTAATCTTGAAATTGTCTTCTGCTGTCTGCTTCAAATGCCATAAGGGAGGTGACTGCTTGGACATTATCAGTCACAAAAATAAAAAGCAGGCCTGTGCTTCCTGCAACATAGAGAATCATCATTCACAGATTATACTGTAAGTGATAAAGGCTGCTATTATGCAAATTAATAAACAGGCAAGAAATTTTTAGTTTAAAAACTTTTTAGTCTTTTAGTTTAGCTAAACAAGAAGGAGAGTAGGGATGAAAAACAGACCTTGGTCAAATTGGCATGTTTGGTAAAAATTCCTCTTCTTTCATATTGAGATGAAAATTGTGTAGTAGATCAAAATGAAAGATGCTTAGTTCTTCCTGCCAGTCTAAGTTTTAAAAGAGATTTGCTATTTCCAACATGTGGCTGTTTTTCACCCTCTTCTCGCACTTGTTATTAAGGCTACTACCTGTACTATGTTACAAAGGAAGTTCGAGAACAGTTTTTTGTTTGTTTGACTGAAATATTTTGGCAATTATTGTAAGGGACAATATTTCCTCAAGATAAAGAATATATTAAATTGTTCCAGTTACTATCAACATTATGTGCACAACATACCACAGTCTTTTGTCAACCTGGAAGATGAAAGTTCTGCAATTAGAAAAAATTCATGGCATAGAAAGCATCCTTTATGTTGTAGTCATGGCCTTTTAGGCTATGTAGTATTTGTCAATGAGCATAACTTAACTCATTTAGTCATATTGCTGTACTGATTGATTAGGATGCATTAACACCAATGGGCTAAATTTACAAAAGCTGATAGAGGTGGTTCACAACTGAGTTAGCCTGACATTAGCTTGAAATGAAGCAACTGAAATGCAGAATTGAAGAAGAACTTGACTAAATACACCATTAGTTAAATGATCATCCAAGTATTGCTTGAAAAATGGAAACTGAATATCCTTTCTTTCTTTGTTTATGAGAAATGCACATCTCACAGGACTATGGAAAGCTAGACTAATTTTCCTGTACATCACAACCTTTGTGTAAGCAGCATGTATGTTTTTCATCTTTACATACAGCTAATGGTTTTTAAATACAATTCATAATACTTAATATGAAAATCAGTATGTTCAAGACGATATTTTTGTTATATGGTGCTTCTGATAATAGAAGGGAAGACATTTAAGAGCAAAAGAAGAACGTAGAGTTTTATGGCTTTTTTTATACATACATTTTAAAACTATTGTGCAAATGACGCACAATAAGCAATTCCAGTTTCAGGGTCCAATTGCAGAAAAATCAGTTGTCTCTTAGGCTAAACAGCAGTATTATCATCTATTTTAAAAACAAGAGAATCATTCAAGACTGTGACAAGGTCATAATGTCCTAATACTTTTCTCCTTTAGATTATAAATTCTCAGTTTTGCCCTGTTCTTCTTTTATTTTCTTGTTTTTCGTGAGTCCATTTTACTCAGAGTTTGAATTAGAAAGTGGGAGACGTGAAGTTTTCTTCGGACTTATGTTTATTATTTCTTATCTATAACACAGCTGCACAGAGACTGCTTTCTAAGTTAACAAGGTGGAAAATGGCCATGTGTTTCACCTTCCAAGGTTATTTAAAGCCTAATTTAACCAGTTAAGAATTGCCAAGCAATATGTTTGTATTTCTAATCCAAAAATTAACTATTCATGGTCCGCATTGCAGGACTTTTTGAACCGGAAAACCCAGGTTTGTGAAGAAGAAAGAAGAAAGTAGAAGTACAAATCCACACCCCAAATCCTCCATCTTGTTACACACAGACTATATATTCCATAAACCTAAACTTCTACATTTCTACATATTCCACCCAGTGGCATAACTTTAATTACACAACAGCAACCTCAGTGCTATCACACAGTCTGGTAAGTTTTTCCCAAGGTCTAAGGTCAAATGGAGTATGCTTTTGAGGGTCATTGCTTGTCAGAAATGAAAGAATGTAATTCTCAGAATTCAGGGTTCCAACAATAAATCACTATTTAATTTTCACGACATAGATCCAGCCTGTACAGATGCAAAATCTGACAATGAATGAGAATAAATTATTTCCTGGGTGACAAGTGGGGAAAATATGGACACATTGTAACACAAAGTGATTCATCCATGTAGTGGTACAATGATAAGGACACACAACTTTAAATGATAAATTAGCCTAAAGGTGTCTTCCTTCCATGTACATGAGTATAAATAACTACTCTGCTTCCAGCAATGCATAATTTATCTGTAAAGGAAAAAAAATGAGCTGTAAAGCAGCAGGGTCAGAAAAGAAATTCTGATCAATAACTTTGCATCAGAGCTCCATTATGTTTTGCAAAATGTCAGGAGTGTCCAACCAGGTTTTTACCTAAAGTGAACAGAGGGTAGTACTGGTACCACAAAGACATGATGAGAAGAGCAGTGTCTCTCATGGATATCTTTCTATACACCAAGTTTAATCCCCCCTTCCACAGACAACAAAAAATAAATTGAGATTAATCTGGTAAATATAGAGATCATTATAAAAGGAAAAGTATAGAATGAGAGTGGATCGATGCGGTGTTTATTCCTACAGGGTCCCTCGTGGACACGCTCAGGCGGCACTCCGATAGCGCCTACGCGTGCACACGATCTCACCCTCGCAGATGTACGCGAACAGCCACTCACACACACAGTCTGTGCACGGACCGGAGACGAAGAGGCGAGAGGGGTTCTCTGCATGTAGTTCTGATGCGTTTAATGGCAACACACCCAAAGGGTAGCAGAGGCAAGAAGAACCCAGAACCAAAAGTTCATGCTTGCTTTATCCCAACCACTCCCAAAGGCGGGCAGAGCATCCAGAACCAATAATCTGAGGGCTGGGGGCAGAGGCAAGGTTGAGTGATGTAACACGGGCCAATGGGAAAAGGGATGGGAGGGGGGAGAGGGCCAGTGACCAACAGGACCTAGATGAAGGGAGAACTTTCTGGCACAGTGTTGTAAGGAGAGATCACTTTCAGGGTAACTTGGGGGGTGTAAAGTGGACTTAGCCACCACAACAGAAAAGCTAATGTTCTTATGCAATGACAATGCTTTTTGCTTTAAATTTTTTTTCCTAGGAAAATTTCTAGGAAGTTTTCTCCCCAGAATTTGTAAAGATTTGCAAGCCCCTGACTCCTATAGGTTTCATAACCTTTCCCAAGAATGCTGGATTGAATAAACACAACTGAAAAGGATGAGATGACAAAAGAAGGAAATTACAAAGGTGTGGTAATGTATTTACACTTCCTAATTTTCACTGTTGGTTTGTTTTTTTGTTTTTTTTTTACAGTTTCCCCAAAACTTTATCCCCATGGACAAAGCTGAAACAAATACAGGGTGAGAGGGATGTAGTAAAAACAAAGGCAAGTATGTGACTTCTAATGTCCATAGCTGTTAACTAGCCACAAGTTCATGGCAAAGAGGGAGCATGGTAACAACTAATAGGCTCTAGAATGTTTCTCTGCAGCTCTGCAAATGAAATTTTACAAAAAGGATATAGATCAAACAGAAGGATGCACTACTCAGTAGAAAGACTGCTCAGCTCTTCATTTTGGTTTTCTAAACACAATTGCAAACACAGTAGCGTATAAAACAATGGGAAAGTACAGGGCAATAGCCGAAGGAACAGCTGTGCTACATAGTCTTTACTGTTGGATGAAGAATGTGGTTTTTAAGGTAATATCTTGATTGTCCCTCCTTACAGGGCTTCAGATCACATCACATAGCACATGAGTAGGATTCCTTTCAAATTAAGTTAAACCAGAACATGCACTCCCAGTGTGTAACTAATAAATCCAAATGCTAATAGGCATTCAAGTCCCCAGGTAGAAACTGAGCTAATCCAAAATAAAAATCCTTAACTGCATGACGTGAATACCAAGTCTTCCACATGAATGGTTTTGTTGCCAAGAGCCACTTCAGTTGGGCCACACTACTTGCTGTGTTGTACTGAAGCTTGCTGGCCAGTGCTACCAGAGACACAAAAAGGCAGAATGCCTGATGTTTTGCATACCATTCCCAACACTCTTCCTAATTTCCTTTTACTAACTGTTGTGTTGCAATCAGAAAAACAAATATTCCTCTCAACCATTTATGTTTCCCATTAAAGAGCTCTGAGTAGGACCAGACAGAATTTAAGGTGAGACATTCAGAACTCTGTTTAATTTCTAATTTTTATCTGACAACTTCTATTGGTGGCACTTCTCCTATGAATACTCCTTTTTGTACCTGAGCAGTAACTGTAAAGTATGAAACATATTTTCCTATTTTAACTTTAATTTTTTTTTACACTGAAAATTACATAGTGGGCTAAAGTAACACTTTCATAATAAAAAATGTCAAATACATAAAAATTCTGAAGATATTAAGAAAATATCATTGATTCTTTCCTTTCCCACCCACAGAAACAATTCTTGCTCTTTGTGTGAACATTTTTTTCAGTGAAGCAGATAATCTTATCTGATCTCCTGTTACATTGCTTTACCTTGTATTTCATTGTGTCCTTAGATTTGCCAGAGTCACTCTTTGTAGAAAAAAAAAATCCTGTCCTGTGATGGGCATCAGGTACTGGAAACCCCATTGCTTCCATTTGTTTTTTCCTATTTTCCATGTTCTAGCTTTAGATTCATAGATATATATCAATTTCTGTGTTTTGCACTAAAAATAAATGCTCTACAGTAAGTGAAAAATATTTCACAAATGTGAAATTTTTCTGTTAAAATAATTTAAGGCAACCATTCAGTCTTTCATTTGAAAAGTTACATTCACAAATTCTGTCTGTCACATGCAGTTATATTTTTGCAATTCTCATCAACTCCCTTTCCAATGTTCAGCATAAATGAAATTATATCATTTCTCTCACCAGTGAGAATCCTTCTGACCTATTTTCTTTATTTTATTGTCAATTATGGTGTTATCTACTTCTATTTAAATTCCACATTGGACAGATTTATTTTGAATAAGAAATTTTGTATTTTAAAGTGTCCCATTTTTTCTATGACATTTATATGATGATCGCATCTATTTATTTAGACATATTATAAAACACTTCATAAGCACTTTCAAAGATAATACTGTGAAATATAAAAATGAAATATATAATAGTTTGATGATACAAGCACTGATGTCAAGTTTACACTTCTATCCAGTATTACATGGCAATAGAATTTTGCAGTCATAGACATGTAAGTATCAACACTAATTTCATTGATAGTCTGCAAAAATAAAATTACTTAGAGATTTAAGCATTTCACAAACATTGCATTAATGAAAATATTAAATTTTGTGTTAAAATATGTAGTTAACTAGGACTGGAGGAGCATTATCCAATTTGCCTAACATAGGTCTGAAAGAAGTGGAGAAATCATTCTGTGTAAATTAAAAGAAAATACATCACTGATCATTTATTTAATTTTCTTTTTTTTTATGTGAATGGAAACAATTCCTCCCCCCCCCCCCACGAGGAGAAGCCCCTAATTTTGTTCATTTTAAGACTGAGTATATAATTTCTACTTCAAAATTTTCAAGGTAGATGCTATTACATGAAGGAAGAAATGTAGCCTTTTAGCCTAAGTAGCTCAGGTGTTTTCTAAATTTTCTACATCCTTGTAAAGTTATTTAAATACCAGGATTTGAGGTTTTCTGGGTATCTTGGGGAAGCTAACACAAATTAGCTCCATTAACACATATGCTCCATTCAGGGAGTAAGAAGAGAAAGGCATAACTATATAAATTAAAGGCTAAGGCCCTACTGAAGAAAGTTCAAGAAGTAGCTTAGACCTTGCAGGAAGCAGAAAACTCCTGTCATGTTAATTTCTTGACTATAGAGGAGAAACAGCCTCACAGTTTCAAAATTACTGCCTATTCTGGAAGACCTATTATCATTCTTTTCTTTTGTTACTTTAAAATCTTCCAGGCCCTTTAAATTCCCTCTTCTATCTTGGATGAAGGCCAAGATACATAACTTCCATTTCACACCTAATTTCTTTCCTTTTTTTTTTTCCCCTTTTTATTTTCCTTTTTTTTTTTTTTTTTTTTTTGATAGAACCCACTTGATTCCTTTGCCTAGGAGTGATGGTATGCACTGGCAGTGATCAGTCTGTATGCTGTTAGAAATGCAAGAAGCATCCACTCAGTCTGTGAAGCAACTGGTGTTTAATGAATGAAAAAAGAGGCCATATATTACCTACTTTGCAGCCACTTACTTGCGTGAGCAGCTTTCCATAACCACTGCTTTCAGGCTGCATAGTGTAATTACCCTATTCAAGTCCTGTTGTATTGATACATAAAATACTGGCAGCTACTGTCTTCCAAAGGAAGATTTCCAAAAGAGCACACAGTCTGGGAGTCATACAAAAGTAGGAAAGCTAGTGAAAGACTCGGGGATCAGAAGGGTCCTACAAACACAGCAGCAGCTTGGCAATGTAAAGGTATTTTACAACCTTCATCAATTAATATTGTTCACAAACAAAAAAAAAAAATCTTTGTCTCTTTTGATTTAATAAATAATTATTATGATTTATAATTGTCGCAATGATTGGACCAATCCAGAAAGTCAATGTTCAAGATATATTTATGGCTAATAACAGCTTCTTCATCGTGTACCTTGGAAATTATTATTAACCTTAAATACCTTTCACACTTTAGTATGAAATTTACACTAAATTCATTTTAGGATGAAGGTGGCTTTTACAACAATTCTTGTCTGAGGCATGCTTTGCAATATACACATGGTCATCAGCACTTTGAGTGACAGATTATTATCTAATCTGGAATTCCATTTGAACAGGCAGTTTTCCATTTGATTTGTTAACTTCATAAAAAGTGGGATTTTTTTACAAAATTACTAAAAGCTTGTGACTCAGTATAGAAATGCTGTTATTTTATATTTTACTTCATCATAAATTTGTTTTCCAGAGAAGTGGCTTTGGTTTGTGAAACCAATGACATTATTTTTCTTTCTCTATCAACTTTCCACAGCTAAATAAGCCTCAGGAATTTGGGGTTCAAATGTGATTAATTTGACTGGCACAAGAAAAGGGAAGCAAGACTGACAGCATGCGGAGATAGTAACAAAGTGCATCAGTATGGACATGAAATCCTCATATTACTGCATGTATGACAGTCAGTTCCTATCAGAATGTTTCCCCTATAATAAATCTAATTTTCTTATAGATCTTCTCTTTATCTACCAAATGTTTATGAAAAAAAACCAGAAACCACAAATCAAGACAATGTATGACACTAGAAAGAAAATGAACTCTCCCAAATTTTGGGAACACAAAATGTCTTGGTTTATGTTTGTTGAATATAATACTATCTAATTTTTAACATTCATTACATAGCATTTTCACAAAGAGGATTTCTTTTTAAAAAAGGTAAATGTTACAGCCTACCTATTTCTTCCCTATTCATGCAAAAGCTCACTGATACTATTTAAGAATGTGCATAAAAGTGGATGAATCTGTGTGCAAATAGCCACATATTTTCTACAACATAAGTGCATATAGGAAGTAGAAAAAAAAAAAAATCCCAAATTTGGCAAATGCATTCATGATTTCTTCAAATGTGCTCATAATTCTTTTTTAGTTTGATTGCTTGTCTATAATCTAAAAAAAAAAAAAATTATTAAATAGTCAAGATTAAGATCAGTGAGACAGGGAAAATTAAGATCCAGACCAAGCAATTTATTAATGTTGAAAAGAATAAATTATGTCTCCATCTAGCCTCAAATACCCAACTGTGTTCCTACGAGCAAAATTGTTGCACCAGAAATACTTTTTTTAACTGGATCAGTTGCTTTTTATTTACAGTAAAATGATTCAAGGTCTGACTAGGCACTTAGCTCTAGCAATTATTTTATAAAAATATCTCAAAATATTATTATCAAAACATTGATTATTTTACTGAAACATCACTGCTATAATAGCAAATTGCCAACTCCCTTTTGAAGAAAGAAAAATTTATTAAAACAGTGAGGGTTGATTAACTGTGGCCTGAATTCTACAACAGGTTCTACTGAGGCTGCTGAGTCCTGTGCTGCCCTATGCTGTGAGAACATACAGGGATTTTTACTAGTGTGGGTTACTTAGGACTGTGTTTCTTCTTTATGTGTTCCACCTATGTGTGGTCAAGATGTGGGGATTTTTGGGATGTGGGTTTTCTGCCACTCTTCCATTACCATATCATTGCAAAAGAGTGACCCATGCTGAAGATCTGACAAGTGTGGATTTTTTCCATACCCTGTTCATCCTCAAATCTGTTCAGTGCTACTGCCAGCATAACACTGTGTAGTCAAGGGCCTGCTTATTTCCTACTCTCTTTCTTGCTGGAAAATGTACTAAGCAGATACCTCAACTACATAAACTTCTCTAGTGGGTTTCTATTACTTCTCTACACAGATGTGTAAAAAAGGAAGTGGTATTTTGGTTGTGCACTGTTATGAACCAAAAATACCGCCATGTATAAAGAAGGATCATGTGTCTTATGTTTAAAAAATTTCAAATATGTCATATTACAGTCATGCTATCTTTTAAACATACTTTTAGTAAATATTTACATGTTTTTAATGTGATTATCCTCTCTCTCATATCACACCATTCTTTAGCAAAAGCCAGCTACCACTGATACTAGCTGGAAAAGGCCCTTGGAAAATTACCATGATTGTCCTTACTTCTTCAGAAAGGAGGTTTAACCCTGAACTAGATGAATATTGTATTTTAATGAAATTTCTCAAAGACTTCTTACTAGTTAGCAGAATTATTTAGCAAAATACTTAAAAGTTAAACATGAAATCATAGTTATAATTTAAATGACTTTCACAGTTATATAAAAATTAGTATAACATGTAATGGTATTATTTTAGTACAAAACAAATGTATGAAGAAGTCATCTCTGGAGATGCCTCCAACAAAAGGCAAAAAATATTGATTCTGTGAAAGTGCTTGATACTTTCTACAGTAGGTCTTCATCTCAGAGATGTCCCATCTAAATAAAATATAACTAAACATATTTTCATATGTGTATAAACAAAAATGCTTGCTATACCTGTGTTGCCTTTTTTCTTCAAATCTTCAGAAGTATAAAGGCACAATGTCTTGGTTTCATTTGAGCAATATAGGCACAGTAGCAGCTGTTTGATTCAACCTATGTCACAGCTTTCATACTCACCATGATCAAATTTTGTACACCAAGAAATGACAGTAGTTCAGGCTTATTTACAATGATGTTTTTAAAAATGTATGAACTACATTTTGAATAGATATTGCTTCCATAAAATGGATACTGTATCTAAGAAAAATTCCTTGAAACAATCATGCATGTTTTGCAATCATGCATTGCAACAACAAGATTATAAAAATATAATGAGAAAGAATAGAGAATTAGTAAAATGAAACTCAAAACTCCTCTGATCTGGGAACTCTCCATGCTAGTTAGTTGGGCTTTCTAATGGCTTTCAGAAAATTTGTCTGCCTTAGGAATGAAAAAAAAATATTTTTGAAAGACAGTTTCTTTGGTTTCAGTGAACAGAGAAAGCTTTTATTTAGAATATGCTAATAAGTACAAACATTCAATTTCTAAATTTCCTTCAGAAACATTTTGCATTTTTTTCTGTAAGAAAGCCATACATTTTTTCTGGTCACAGTTTTTAATTACCATTGCATATTTTGAGTGAAAGACAGTTGTCTGTTCTGTGAACACTAACTCCTAAACCAAGTAAACTCTGCGTAACCTGTATATGGTTTGCGGTCATCAGCCTGGAGAGGGATAAGTGTGAAAACAGTAACATCAAAACTAACTTTAAACACCTTGGGAATATGTTCATCCTGTCACATCCATAATGAAATCAAAGTAAAGATTTTCAAGACTTGCTATTTTAAATAAGTACTAAAAGCTATTATGCATTACAAAATAAACTCTTAAGCGGGTGTGTAGGCCTACATATAGCCCAGACTTTATCTTCTAATCTGGTGATGAATACAGCAGGCTACCATCTGGTGTGCGTGTACATCAACAACTACAATACAGCCCTACAATTTAATAATCACAAACTTCAACTGCTACTTACCACTTAAATTCCAGCTACAGAAGGTCTCTGATTAAATCTGTCAAATAAACGTAGAAAAACAGCATAAGATTAACTGTTTTTGTTCCGGATTGGGTTTCAGATGCAGACAGTGAAGCAGGGAGAGCTCTGCTGTTGCTACGGAAACCTGACGCTGAGGATTTAATGACAGCATCAGATGGTATTGTACTAGAGATTGTCTGCTTGAGGGAGTAGACAGCATGCTGCTGATAAGAAATAAGAATGGATCCCAATAGTTTTCAATTTGCTTTATCGGAAGAATCCCTCCATTGCCTCAAATATCTTAATTTGATAGCAGATACAAAGAGTTTATATTAATGTTAGAAAAATATGTGAAACATAATCTGCCTGAAAGCTCTCAATGCAGGTAACTAATCTTCCTAAACCCTTATTCAATATGTAAAGTTTATAATTAATACTGTATTTAAGTCTGATGAATATTTAATTCATTTTTATATATAAGATTCCTCAAATAATTTGTCTTTAAATTGACAACTTATAAAAATGAAGACTTTTTAAGTTCTTGTGTTTTAAGTTCATTAATTACTGCTAAAAAAGGATCCAGAGGGGAAAAATTTCCAAAAATTTCCAGATTCAAAGAGGCTGGAACTATTAAATTTCAGGGATTTATTTCATATTCAGTCATTTAGTTTGGTAAAATTTTTACTTTGTGATAAAAATTTTAAAATACTATTACAATTCAGAAACAGTACTTCTGAACACAGGTTGCATGAAATGCAAAGTATCACCTGTCAAAATGTTGGCTGATGCATGTATTTGGCAGGTCAAAATTTTCTTCTATAAAGTCTCTTTGTACTTCAAAAATCTTTCTGAATTTCATTTATCTCTGGTGATTAGTTGATTGTAATCAGATTAACAAATACAAAAATATTGTCTGAAAACAAACCCCATGATTTTTCTATCAAATATTTCTCTTTTTTTGTTCAGCTGAGCTCCAGGATATTAGTTCATTGGGAAGCTTACATAAATACACAGAAATAATATTTTATATTCAATTGAGAGTCTTCTGTTCCAACGAATTTTACAAACACATTTCCCACTACATAATATTGGAAGGCCTGTTGATCATACTCACAAAAACAACTCCTTTCCTTCAAAAATAAAGCCACTGCAACTTTACTCTCTAAACAGAGTAGAAAGGACTGCTATTTCAAAGGTCTAAACCAAACATCACACAAGGCCATTTGATCAATATGGCTTTGAAGGTTAAAAATTGATTCAGTCCTACTGGGATTTAAGATTGTATCTCCTGGAGTCTTATGTATTTTAAACATGAAGATAACCCCATCAACAGACCTCACCATTAGCATCAAAGGAAATGTCTGACTGTGTCAATAGTAGGGCCAAGCAATCCCTTTACCTACTATCCCTAAAAAAAACCCCAAAAACCAAACCAATTTTATGAATTTCCTTATTATGAATTTCCCAATAATACTTTCTCCTTGGATCCTAAATAATACTTGGAAGAAACTATGAATTGTTGATCCATGGTCAAATTAAAACTTCATGGCTGATAGTTTTTCTCTATTGTTTTTTGAGTAAGATTTAGGAAGTTCAAGATAAAGAGTAGGGTTGTCTTCAAAAACAAGAGCAAAACCAACAAAATAATACTAATTTGGAGTCAATATAGGTAATCTTGGATTAAATGCACTGATGCCTCTTGAAATAAACATTCAAAAACAATCTGTATAAAAATTTGGGGTTATTTTGAAATAAACAATGTTTTGAATGGAGAAGAATTTATTCTTGAATATTCAAAATAAAATGTGTTAACATTTCATCAATGAACTATTTTTGAACTTTTTGGAAAATTCCCCTATATTCTAGTCCAAGCTGCTCACCAATTTCTATCTGAGTTTTTTGGTTTAGAAAACTTTTCCCCAATTCCTTTCTTGGGCAAATGTAATACTTGTCAAAACCAATAAAATATCCCACATTCTTTATGTTGTGCAATAGCTTTGAGGACCTCCTAGGAAAAGCATTCCCAGATTGCACCACCACAGAATATAATACTTTAAGAAATATATGGTATTTGAACATAAAGTTCAAATGCATGTGCATTCACCTTTTTTATCTTAAAGTTTGAAAGAAGAAGAGCTTTGAAGAGGCTTCAAGAGAAGTGTTAAGGAAAATGTAGAAGAAAATTATTCTTAATATTTTTGAACTAGGGGAAATTATTAATGGAAGTTACCAAGCAAAACAAATGACAAAAATTGACACAACAACATTTAAGACTATGTTAAAATGTAAAGGAAATAATTTTAGAGTAATTTTGTCAAAAATACACATCTGTTTTTTGAAATCTTTTTTAGTCCATCATTTGCAAAACACAAATCACAGAGAGGCTGAAATTATTTTATATTAATTTGCACTTTTAATATTTGTGACCTATGGTATCTTGGTATCTTTTTTTTCCCTCTGATTTTCAGAGTGCATGTGTCATAAAGTGTTAGAATGGCTTTATCATCTCTGTAAAGACCAAGAGAACTCACTCCTTCTTGAAAGAAACCAGGTATACTTAGACAATGTCCCAGAGATTACAGGGTTTTGCAAAAAAAGAACACGAAAGAGTTGCAGTGAGAAAGTGGAGGTCTGAATTTTATGCGGAGGCTGAAAAACTGCTGAGAAGACTGAGAAGCACAGAGGCCTCATAGGCCACAAAAAGGCCAAGGGAAAATCATGCAGATTTCACTAGAACTCAAAAAGTCACTGAGCAGTTGAAACTAAGCTTAGCGAAGAGGAAGTCTTAATGGTGATATGCACAAGAAGGGACAGAGCTGCTTATAAATACCTCCCATTTCTATTCTCTTTATGAGTTTTTTTCTTATTCAAAATATTCAGTATATCAGAGACTTTTGAATAATATCTTGTTCTTTTTAGCTGATAGACATTTGTTGGTTTTTTGTTGTTGTTGCTGTTGTTTATGGAACTCCTCAGTCTTGAACCTCAAAGCCTGAAGGATCCTGAAGTAACTGCTAGGTGAAATTCAGATCCTTGTCTTTAGAATTTTACCAGCAATGAATGCCATTATGCTTTTCTGAATCTAAGTTAATCATTGCATTCTTGCTTCAACTCTAAAGGTACCATACATAACTGTAGTGGGACTGTGAGAAATATGACATTGAAAAATATGTTGGAAAGGGTATGACAATAAAGCACACTAAAACATTTTGGTTCTTATTGTGAATATTATGGCTGGATATCATGGCTGAAATGTAAATTGTCCTGCTTTGAAGAAACTACTATTGTTTATTTTAGGTGAAAGACCATTGTGAGACATAGTAAAAATCTCAGAGTATCACTGAATTCATATTGAAAAGGATGAAATGTACTTTGTTAAAATACACAATCACCTGTACTGTGTGACAGAACTGTTCTCTTTTAAAACTATTATACTTCATAAAAATATGTAAAAGAAAACCTGAAAAGTTGTGTTAAATAACTTTAAATATGGTTTTTTCCTATATTGGAAAACCAGAATTGTATCATATTTTCTGAAGCAAGTCCAGAGGAGTACCGCCAAGTTTATTAGAGGGATGGAGCACTTCTCCACTGAGGAAAGGCTGAGAGAGTTGGGATTGTTCGGCCTGGAAAAGAGAAGGATTTGGGGTGACCTAATTGCAGCCTTCCAGTACCTGAAAAAAGCCTGTAAGATGGAGCGAAACCAAAGTATGTAGTGAAAGGACAAGGGAGAATGGCTTAAAACTGAGAGACAGTAGATTTAGATTAGATATTGGGAAGAAATTCTTTACTATGAGGGTGGTGAGACACTGGAACAAGTTGCCCAGAAAAATTGTGGATGACCCAACCCTGGAAGCATTCAAGGCTGGGTTGGCCGGGTCTCTGAGCAACCTGGTCTAGTGGAAGGTGTCCTTGCCCATGGCAGAAGGGTTGGAACTAGAGGATCTCTAAGGTCCCTTCCAACCCAAAGCATTCTATGGTTCTATGATCCTTATATTTGGCTCAATTTACCAAGATAGTTAGCATTCCAAGCTGTATGAGTATCCTAATGTTGTCCTCTTAGGAAATTACTTCACTATTAATTCTTATGTGTATCATGTTATGAATTACTATCATTCAAAAACTTCTGATTAACTGAATCATTTTCTCATTCAGTTTCTCATTTAGAAACTTTAAGGAATTCAGAATTACTACAGCACAGTTATACTAGCTATAGATTAATGTAAAAAATTAAAGTAATAGAGGTATAATCAAACTTCCAGGATAAGCAAGATAATTCAGATACTTCAAGTTTTGAATATGTAGCAGCAGATGATCAGTACTTTGTGAATAAAAGCAATCTTCTGATCTAGAAATTTAACTTGATTTTGGTTTATGTTTCAGCTCCATGAGCACAGTCAAATATATCAAAATGCAGTATAGTAGACTATAGTTTTCTAGTACTGAAACTCACAGCCAGTGCGATATTTATTATTCATGTAATTTCTACTGTTATAGACTCTATAGACACTAAAATAGATACTAAATTACAAGTGTGCGTGTGTATACATACTACTTACATTTGGTCAGAAAACCGATAAATATATTGCTATTTATACATAGAATTACAAATAGATCTTTATCAATCGACAGGCATAGTACCTATGTCAAATGAACGGATATATTAAGGGAACATTAAATTCTTTTGATTGAATACTGTACCTCATGGGTAAAGTGGGGAGATATGTAACATCTAAACATTCTCACATGCATAACCATTTTTCTGAAGTCTACCCCCTTATTGTTACAGAAGTGACATATAGATATATTTGGTGTTTCTCAACTTTCAGTCCTACCCTTGGATGTCTCCTGCACTGGGACCTAATTAAGTATGATGTGCAAATTGTGCCCTTTTTTTCCCCATATATGTGTGGAAATTGTTTGGGGTTTGAGTCACTCTAGTGCCAATGAGACCCGCAGGTTGTTTATACATCAAAGAAAACCATGGCTCTCACAAGGATCATTGAATGACCAGTGTTTCAGGTCTACCACTGATGACCACACAGAACTCTAAGCAAAGAAAAACTATCATTCCATCTTCCCACTGAAATGCCACATATTTCAACAAGACAGAAACATCCAGCCCTACATAGTTTACAAACCATTGGCTAATATACTACAATGATCTCCCATCCTGGTTAAGTCGCATTTCTGAATAAATTAGCCTGTAGTGTCTACTCTGTTAATTCAAATTGAAAGAAAAGAAAAAAAAAAAGGGAAAAAAAAAAAGGCTTTTTTTTTTGTTTTGGGGCTCAGCTTTAACAGCACATCAATAAGAACAAGCATATCAGTGTAAATACCATATGAAGAGAAACTCAAAAATTCTCCCTGCCCATCCATATTGCAGTCCATATTGTCAGTCCTGTGGTTTGCAACAGACATGACTTCTTCCATACAGTCCTCTCCCTTTAACCTCCCTTACTTCTCAAAAAACCCCACACCCGGACTACCTATAAGTAATTCTATTCTCACTTACTATGCACCATTTCTTTCTGGTTTTTTGTAAGAGCTGGTCTCTTTTGGGCAAGGACCATATATTATCTCACTCCACTGTTACATGCATATATTTGAAGCTACATAAAAATGTTAAATAATGAACAATAGAAAGCAATTCAGAACACTCTCTTACCAAAACTTAAATCTGGCAAGATTTCAAGGAAACATTATTGGAAGCAAAGTGGGAACAGACATCAGCGAACTATCTGCAGATTTATCTTTGTTAGTAACTTAGAGCAGACAGCTCTTTATCTATACAGATACTACTTCAGCTCATCTCATCTCATCTCATCTCGTCTCATCTCATCTCATCTCTGTCCTTCAGTATATATACATATATATGAAGTATAATAAATAAAATAAGCACTTCAAGGAACCTTGGTTCATGTTATCATTTTCTGCATTGTCATACCTATAACTGAGACATTGTGTAACATAATATAAATCCTAGTGATATAGTATTTTATATATGTGGCATAGTGATTAGTACTTTTGTACTCTATTTAGTAAGAAGTTGGAGATCTGATAACTAGCTATCAGTTTAGTTATCTTGCAGTTAATAGAGTTGCACCTTTTCATGTAAAGCCTGTAAGAAAATACTGAATATTTTGCTGCTGGACAGACTTTTTCATCACTGGATTGCAGTTTGGTTTGGGTTGGGTTTTTTTACAAAAAAAAACCCTATTGCTATCATTTAAATTTTACTTTCATTTCCATTTCCTGCAGAGAGACTTTGACAAATTAGAGAGATGGGCAATTACCAACCATATGAAATTTATCAAGGGAAAGTGCTGCATTCTAGACCTGTGTCGTGGGGACTAGGACAACCTGAGATGGAATAAAACCAGCTTCTTCTAGGTGACGTCTCTGTACTTTTAGCACAGAGAAAAGACTGGAAGTCTTCTGGAGCTGGGAGGTGGTACCCAGATATGATTTTGTACCTTATCCAATATCATTGGGCAAGTGGTTCACAACAGAATGAATGCAGGCTGAACTTAAAATATACATTCATTTGTCACCATCTTTCATCTAAGCTCAGTTTCACTTGGGATGAATTCAGATGATTACCTGTTCAGCCCCATTCATTTCAAAACAGAAGAGAAA
This sequence comes from Struthidea cinerea, assembly GCA_013397865.1. Taxonomy (NCBI): domain Eukaryota; kingdom Metazoa; phylum Chordata; class Aves; order Passeriformes; family Corcoracidae; genus Struthidea; species Struthidea cinerea. The sequence continues at coordinate 124,391 of VZTI01001107.1, read as the reverse complement.
ATGTTATTTTCTGAGAGGCTTCGTTATTGTTTTGCACTTCCTCTAGTTCAACAGTGTAAAATATAGCCGTGTAATAAAACTTCCTCAGGTTAGAGTTGTATTTTGCCTGTTAAGGTATTCATATTAAGAAAAAAACCCTATATATATATATATATGTATTTATATATATATATATATATATTTTTTTTTAGTTAATTTATGACTTGGCATCTGGTTTATGTATGACTTTATAGAAAATAAAAGAAAAAATGCTAATGCTCTATTTACTGAATGAAAGATGTAAAATAAAATAAATTGTAAAATGCGATAATTAACATTCATTGAGTACTATTTTAGCAATCCAATTTCAAGCAATATATGCTTGAATAACAACTTGAAAATGTGAGAGTAAAAATGTAATAGAACTCTTTATATATGGCACTTAAAAAGAGTGACCCTGATATCTAGGAGATTATTCTCTCTTTTCAAATCAAACCTTTGGACACTGTTCCAACTGTGAGGAGACTTGAGTGACTACCATTAATGATTCAACCTTAAAGAGTACCCCACTGTTTTGGAAGGACAGATATATTTCTGCCTCATTTTCTCTGTTTCAGTTTTACTTCTTGGAACCATTATTCTGGCCAATGGTATTAGGCTACCTGCAAAGAATGGTGAAATATAATAAATTGTCAAAAAATTCAGGCATATTTAAAGCTCAAAAAGCAAATATGCAGCTCATGCACTCATACAAATAGCTATTGTTTTTAATTTAACTTTTAACCCAGAGGACAGAGTATTTGGTCTCAAGGATATTTATTTCTAAAGAGGTATTATGCCATTGTAGACAGCAACATCAGATTCTTTTATTTTTCTTTTATTAAGTTAACTTCAAATTTGCTAGTAGAACACTAAAGAAACCCAAACTAATAAGAAATTTTATATGTGCTTTCTCATGCAACCAGTTATGCAAAATACATTATTTAAAATTTTTCTTGACGTATTATTCCTATCTATACTTTAATTTTTGCTATTAAAAAAGCACTTATAAAAACCATGGTCTGTAATTTTGAATGTTCAGATTCATAAGATATTCTGTCACGTTGCTGCTTTATTTCTTCTCTGACTAGTCTTAATGTTTTTAAGTGCAGTAGGAACTATATGAGGCTTATATCTCTTTTAACATTACTTCAATCCTTCTTCCAATAGTTCATAATTCTTCTGTTTTCACATCAGATCTCGTAAATGAAGAGTCTTTTTACATATAGACATTAGTTGCGTTAATATTAATAGTAAAGGAACCTACACAACAAGCAGAGAATATAAGCTAAATCTATTATTTCTCTCTCTAGAATATACTTCTGTAAATTCACAGCATACAAATGTCTGGTTGATGAACATTTAATTTTACATTTAAGTGAACTAGTACTATATCATGGATTTTAGACATCCATATAACTGTCAGGAGACTGAAAGTTTTTTCCAAGGTATCTTCTAGCTAGTGGAAGCCACTTCCTGTCTCTTCTGCCTGCGTGTTCTTAAATATGCATACATAGCTCGTGAAAAAGGGAGTTCAGATTTCAGTTGAGTTTAGAAAGTCTAGTAGGAAAAAACCCCAAAGTATTATATTTGTTGTGGTTATTAATATTCAGTAGGGAATATAAATACATAGCTAAACAAAACTTGGGAAGTTGTGGTTTTAGTGACAGATGAAGCAAAAATGGCTATGACAGAAAAATCTAAATAAGAAAACTTGGTCATGCCATGATTCTTGTGCACATTTTCTGGAGCCAATTCTTCATCATCTTCATGTCTGGCTTTGGTCACTGTGAAAGGACTGAATTTAAATGTCTAGGTTGTAATGAAAGCTTTATCTCTCCTTTTTTTTTTTTGAAGCGTCAGCTGAGTAGACTGTATTTGTTGGCAGCAAATGTCATGTGCATTTTTCTTGTGAGTGTATCTGAAATAATAAGGAACAACTCACAGGTGTATTCCTCTATAAATTCTGTTAAACTTCAAAACCTCAAAACCTCAAGAAGTTCTTCCATGCATTTTACCAGATTTTTTTAATAGGAAAAATTAAATTTTACATTTTTTTAATAGGAAAAAGAACTGGACATTTTGAAAATGTTTCCTCAGAATTGAGGGGGTGGGGTGGTAGTGTGTGTGTTTATAGAAATCTGAGTTCTTGATTAAATATTTCATAAAAAAGAAAAAAACCCTTTCATATCAGGAACAAGAAAAATTAAACCCAAGAAAGAAGCATTTTTTTCTGCAATCCCTAAACATCTATGTGATAGCATTGCTGTCAAACCTTAGGAGAATTCTAAACTCAGTGCCTTGGACTGTCATTCTCCTCCATGGATGAGGTTCTCCAGACTAGCTGTTAGCCTATTACCAACTGGATTTAAGAGAGGGAAGTTCCATTTTTCAGTAAGAAAGTTGCTTTATTTTAGTGCAGAAATTTATTGTAGCTTTCCTCCACACAGTTTGCAATTTCTTCCCACTATCAAAAACTCATTTGAACCCTATTTGTGTATGCCTTTTGTTGATGGAAGTGTTTCTAGAGCTGCTATTTTAAATGATCTGATTCACTGCCCATGTAAGGCAAAGGAAATCACCTTTCTACAGAGCTAAGAAAGGTGCAATATCTACAGCCAAATTAAAAAAAAAAAGTGTTTTGGGTGAGTTAAAAGCTGTCTTTTTTTTTTCTCATTTCAAGAAGCATTATTATCAGTAAAGAAAGAAACTGCAAACTACTTGGATAGGTCAATAATCTACCCCTTTAATGTGTCCAGTAACAAACACAGATCAAGATGGAGCAAGTAAACTGCAAGGCCAGGTTGGATGGGGCATTGAGCGACATGGTCTAGTGTGAGGTGTCCCTGCCCATGGCAGTGGGGTTGAAACTAGATAATCTTTCAGGCCCCTTCCAACCTAGGCCATTCTATAATCCTGTAAAACTCTGTATTTGCTTTAGAAGGATGGCTTGTCTTCTCCATTCCTTCATTCCTTTTTTATCACACAGGTATTTAGTCTAGTGTGATACAAAGTATCTCCAGCCAATACAGAGAACCATTTAGAGTTTGTTATTCTCATACAACTTTACAGAAAGCAGCCCTTGCTTGATCCTCTTGAACTTTTGCTGTGAGGGGAAGGGAATGCATTAAAATGATCTTTGAAAGCATCAGTCAAAGCGAAACCATCTCTAAACCAGATGCCTTTTCTAAGCTCCATGTACATGTCTGTTTTTATCTCAAAAGATAAGACGATAGTAGGCACAAGAGTTTTAGCACAAACACATAGAATTTTGTACCCAAGCTCTTAGCCTTCATCTTAGGACCTGGCCATCTCTCAAGTTTGTCAATACATTCCACTTTCAGGTGGGGAAAGGAACTTTGTTGCAAATAGTCAGCTTGTGTATGACCTAAAAAAATTCAAAGGCAAAGAGTTATTTCTAATTATAAAAAGGCAAATATACTCTATAGGAATCTCACCTGCCACAATCAAATGCTTTAAATCATATTAACCTTCATTAACATTACTTTTCCAGGCATATTTTAAAATTATGATCCCAAAACACAGAGTGTGTAGTAGGTGTGATTAATACTGCCTTGGGTATGCTGCAGGCATTTGTTCACACTCTCATAGTCTGTTATCAGTCAATGCATTTCCACTGTTGGCATGCTTTGTTGCTTGCTTATTTGACCATTCTTCCCCCATTCCTTTCTATACATGTATCTATATATATATATATATATCTATATCTATATATATATCTAACTTTTTCTGCAGTTAGATATATATATATATAGATATATATATGTATCTAACTGCAGAAGAAGTACAATGCCACTGGTCAAATTTTCATACACATCCTCTTTTAGAAAAGATTTCTTTCTATTTATAATTAGTATTTTGCTGCTCAGTCTCTATTTAAATACAGAATGCTTATCCAATTAGTCTGTTTCCAGCAATATTTGCTGGAAGTTAATATTAGTTAGTCACAATTGTGATCACCAGAGCAAGCCACTTACTATAATATTCCAAGTAAAGATGAGGAGCCACCCACAGGCTCTTTTGCTTCTTTTCATGCATTCCAGCGTAGTTAGGAAGCGGAAGAAGACAAAGAGACTGAGATCAGAGATATCTTTTACTGTTCAAAGTATGGACTTGACTGAATGTTTATCTACTTAAGACATAAATTAGATGTCTTTAGATGGATGAAAGATTATAAAAATAAAGTAGGTGTGCATCAGAAGAGGGCTTCTATAGATTTGAAAAGAGATTGTGTTAATTTTGTTGCCTAGAAACTATTATGGTCCTACATTACCTAAAAATCTGTTAATCTGACCATAATTTTACAGTGCTTTATAATTTGATTTCCCCTCTCCTTCTTTGCTCCTTTGCCATTGTCACTCTCATTTTGACTATGGTAACTTCAAAAATATATATTTGGGGGTGGGGGAAGGTTGGGAGGATGAGAGTTTATTATGTAATATACTGAAAATCTCAAGGAACTTTGCCTTATGTTTCTGTGTATACAAAACGCAGAGGATAAGGACTCTGGATCAGTTGCTGGGTTACTTACAGTGCCATGACTTGTAAAGATGAAAACAGCCAAATGACAACTTCGTTAGGGTAAGTGAAAACAGGTTCTGAGCTGAAGCTGATCAACCAATACAGAAATACAGAAGTCTGGACAATTTTATAACTGCCTGTAATTCATTTTACCACATTATTTTAGATGGAGATACATTTGTAACTTATTTTCCCAACAAGCAGCAATTGGGTGCTCTGTAGTTTCTCAGGCTCACTCTGAATGCAATTCAGCCTGTGCAGATGGCCTGCACGGGGATGACACGTCACGTAAGTCTCAATTAGCTTCTCACTGCAGAATTTAAATGGGATTACATGATACATAAAACCTCACTGGCACTGTCTGAAAAGTGGTGATCTACAACCTCTGAAGTTAAAGGCTAAAATGTAATGAACCAGCAATTTAAGTACTCTTTTTTTTTTCCCCCCAAAATGTAATTATACTGGAATACAGTCTTTTCTTTGAAACGTTATTGAAAAATATTTTGGCACATTCAGAGAGAGAATTCTAGCTCTCAAAGTCTGGCAAATGACCAGAAGAATCACATCCTTACTTGTATTATTCTATCTGTGTTGTTTGAGAGGCAGGCATTTGCTCTGCAGTTGTAGGCTGCAACATATTAGCTTCCTTTCTTTTTTGTCTGTTGTGGTATTTTTAACCCACAAGCAGAAAAACTGAAGCCATTAGATTTTGCCCAACTCAGATTAAAGATCAGTAATGCTAGTTGAAATGTTTGTTTCATGTTCTGGTAAGGACATACATCTCCAGTCATCAAGGTAGCTGATAGTCTTATGTTCTTTCTAGACTGCTGTACTTGGACACATAATAGTTGCAGCAAAAGGCGAAGACTAATTAGCAGAAAGTTTTTTCTGCATGTTACATTTATAATATGGCAAGAGTTCTACAAAGGCACCAATGAAAAAAGAACATTTCTATTCATTGGAAGCTGGATAATACATTGATTTTTAAATTGCCCTCCTTTCTTACAAGATGTTTTACAGATGTATTTTATTGACTGTCTTTTTCCCCATATAAATAACTTGCCCCCCTGTTGAAGTCTACTGAAACAGTGAGATTTACCGTTAAGCTCAAAAAAGAAAATCTGTTAGCATGTTCTTGTGTGGTAGAAATGTTTTCTGGAGGAATTAAACTACCAGTAGGATATATACACCTGTTTAACCCTCACCAACAAAACCTCTATCTCTGCTTCCTTTGAGCCTGTGATGTTCTCTGAGTCTTCTTGTAGATTTATTTTTGGTGCAAAAATCTCTAGTGGTAAACACGTTTTGAAGAAAGTTTGTAAAAGAAAGAGCTTGTCAAATGCTATGTGCTAGAGAAATTCCTTATGCAGATTATCCCAGCTGGTAAAGTTCTTGGAAGCAGAAAGGCCATTAGACTCTAAACACTACATTAGCTTTAATTCCTAGTTTATTGGAGATTCTTGCTTTTTGTATGTGAAGAAGAGTGTCACATCACTTTGGGTAAAAAATATCGAGCTGACTTTCTGCAAATGCTTTTCATTTCAATATAGTCAAATGGACAGTGAAAAGACGTTATTCTGGAAAAGGATTTAGAAGATCATCATGGAAGATCAACTACTCATGGCAGCATCAACAATAAAAGATTAAAGGGATCCATAGAAGTATGAATTGTTAAGCAGGACAAAAAGGAGATGTTACATGTGTACTCAGCATTGATAAGATCCCTGTTAGAATTTCACAGTCAGAAATTCACTTTAAGAATTGATTGAGTTTGGGAACAATTTGCAAAAATGATACAAGAACTAAGATACAGTTTCACAAAAGTTTGGATTTAGCCCTTGCAGGTTGGGTTGCATTGGATGCAACTGATACAACTGAGGTGTCTGTAATGTAGATGTCTACAAGTGAACTAAATGATTAAGCTTTATATTCAGTATGTATTTTAGGAATGACTGAATTATCTATGTGTATTGCCCTCTAGGTATCACTCTCGGTGGTTGTGTCTCTCCTGCATTTCCTGTGTAACAATTGTCATTCCAGAATGGGTATCTCAGATGCCTTAGGCATGTTCATGTTTAAAATGGCATGAAATACTTATAATTGTGCAACTAGTCTGGGGCTTTGATCAATATATTTGATGCATACAGAGAGACTTTTAGCTCATTCTGAAACAGACACATCTACATGAAGACTGCACCAGGAGTGTTTGTGTTGATTAGATCTCCACAGACTGTGATGAAAGCTTAGACATCTATCATAGATACCTACATTACAAATATCTGGGTACAAATGCCTGAGTCCAGAGCTGGATTTCACCCACAGCTTGCATGGGCATTTAGGAGAGAAGATGAAAGAATCACAACCTATCTAAAAACACATGGAGGAGAATGCATCTGTGAGAAGACTTTTCAATGCAGAATATATGAGCAATAGCAAGACAAGTATTGCAAAGTATGCAAAATTAATTTTGACAAAAATGAAACTTGAAATTAGACACATTTAGAGTTAAAACAATAATTCTTGAGCCAGGTAATAGACTCAGAGGGGAGTGATACTGGATCTGATGGTCACCAATGGAAGAGAGCTAAGAGGGGATATAGAGATTGGAGGTGGCCTCCAATGCAGTGATCATGCATTGGTGGGGTTTGCAGTCCTGAGGAATAGGGATCACGTAAGGAGTAAAGTTAGGCCCCTCAACTTTAGGAAAGCAAACTTCCAGCTCTTCTAGGAGATAGTCAGTAGGATCCCAGGGGAGACTGCCGTCAGGGACAAGGGAGTGGAACAGAGCTGACAGCTCTTTTAGGAAGTCTTCCACAGAGTGAAAGAGCTAGCAATCCCCAGGAGCAAATGCACAGGCAGTAGAAACATTAACAAGTAAGCTAGGAAGAGTATAGAAGTGAAGTTCAGTTGTGTAAGGAGGGGGTGAGAAACTGGAACTAAACCTGACAAGGGACGCAAATTACGAGATTCTACAGGTATGTTAACCAGAAAATAAAGGTCAAAGAAGGTGTACCCCTGCTGAAACAATGCTGGAAAACTGGTAACAGTGGATGAGGAGAAGGCTGAGGTACTCAACAACTTTTTGGCCTCAGTCTTCAGTGGCCAACTCTCTTACCTAACCTCTCAAGTGGAATAAAGATTGAGGGAGCAAAGGGCTTCCCTTGTAAATAAAGATCAGGTTCATGACTACCTGAAGATCCTGAATGTACATAACTCTATGAGACCTCATGAGACACATCCCAGAGTCCTGAGGGAACTGGTCAATGCAGTTGCCAAGCCACTCTTCATGACATTTGAAAAGTCATGGTAGTCAGGTGAAGACACAGTTACTGGAAAAAGGGAAACATTGTACCCATCTTTGAAAATGGTAGAAAGAAAGACCCTGGGAACTACCAACCTGTCAGCCTCATCTCTGTTCATGGAAAGATCATGGAACAGATCCTCCTGGGATCTGTGCTGAGGCACATGGAGAACAAGGAGGGGATTCAAGACAATCATCATGACTTAAACATCACAACTTTCCTTGTTTGTGAATTGGAGAGATGGATTCAATGGGTGGAGTTTTACATGGATAAGAAAATGATTGAATGGTCACATCCAGAGAGTAATGGTCAACAGCTCAGAATCCCCATGGAGATCAGTGACATGTGGTTTCCCTCAGGGGTTTGTACTGGGACCAGTGTAATTTAGTATCTTCATTAATGGCATGGACAAAGGGATCGAGTGCATGCTCAGCAGATTTGTAGATGACAACGAACTGAGTGGTGTGATTGACACACCTGAAGAAGAGAATGTCGTCCAGAGGGGCCTGTACAAGCTCAAGAAGTGGCCCATGGGAATCTCATGTGGCTTTACATGACCAAGTTCAAGGTCCTGCAACTGGGTCTTTAATGTTCCTTCCAACCCAAGCCAATCTATGATTCCATGATTCTATGATTCCATGATTCTATGATTCTATGATTCTGTGAATAAAGAACTCAACAGTCAAGGCTTTATGGTACTGTCAGTACTGGAAAAAAACCCAAATCAAGAGTTACTTGACAATTTTTTGCAGGTCTCAATGGTTTTGTAAGAAATATGTAATAGATTAGTAGCAAAAATAATGAATAAAAAATTAACTGCTTGTTGCCTAAAGGCCAGCATTAGGCAAAATGACAGAGTGAATTATCATAACAGGGTTTTTGGCCATAAAGTCTATTGCTACATCAATACAAGTTAATAAACAGGGGCATGAGATTGAGCTCTTGGCCATGACTATCAATTTCTTTGTTAACATAATCTCTGTCACGGCTTTGCTTCAGGCGAAATAACACTTTCCCAGACAATGTGAAGACCCAGTTGAGGAAATAACATATGTAAACCCTCCGTTTCAAACACACATTTGCATGTATTAAACATAGGAAGTCTAAAAAGTCTAATTTTTTTCCCTGCAGAAGTCAAATAACAACAGGTCTGTTACTTAGCAGTATTTCAGTTTATGTATCTTCCTTACCAATTTGTGTTTTCTACATAACTACTAAACTGTTTTCCTCTAAAATGCAAACTATCTTCCAGCAGAACCTGTAGCACATCTTGTAGTTGCGACGCAGCAGAAGTAACAGTGTGCTATCTTTAACAGTCAGGATCAAACAGCTCTAATGGCCATAACAAAATATGAACTGGTGACCTATGACTGAAGTCATGATAGATGCAAGAAGGCTAAGCCTAAGCAATGAAATTTAATGAATTTCCTAATTTCTAGTATTGCCAGGTTTTATATGAAAAATATAGAAAGTGATATATTTCTCTTAATTATCAATATAACATACTTTGAATCTCAGAAAATATTTTACCTGAAAATTGTCTACTTGGTGGATCTGTTATATTATAAAGAGACACATTTTAGCATGCATTTTAAATTATAAGTGTTGCAGTTTCTCTGTAAAATATAAGCATTTCATGCTTTAAAAAATGGTTTTCATTACACAGTGTGCATAACTTCTTTATGTGTATCTGCTACATAATGTGATTTATGATCTTAATGGCATCTATTTTCATACTCTTCCTTTCATAAAATCAAATCAAGTACTATCTGTTTATCTGTATCTGTTTTTTCTCATAAGCAATAATAATTGGAAGATGTCATGCAGGTCTGGGAAATCTCAGGCTGTGCTGCTCTCACACATTGCCGCATTTGGATTTCAGTATTTTACATCTCTGTATTCCTATGCTTCCTGAGTTTTGAATGGACAGGAGCCATGTCACCTTTCTGCCTATTAATCATTCTCAGGAGTTAGACCATGATGTTTCTCTGCTTTTACCCCCTCAAACTAACACCTGTGTAGGAGGAGAACATGAGCTCTTGGCTCTGCAGTGGTTGGAAACACCCCACTGTCTCCCACAGCTGCAGCTGGCAAGGGGAACACACAGCACCACTCCTCAGATATAAATAAGACAGGGTGGAAGCTGTGAGGAGTAGGAGATTCTGACTCATGTGAGGAGATATGTGGGAACATATGAAAGACGAAACAAGCTGAAAGAAGTGAGGAGACACAACAAGGACAAATGTGAGTGAGAACATGGGCAGAAGCACAAAAGAGAACACCAGAGAAGAACTGTGAAGAGGCAGAGTTTTGGAGAAAATGAGGGAGGAAGCAGAGAGACATGGTGGAAAGGACACTGTTGGGCTTACAGCTGGATGTGCAGTCTTGGAAGAAGTTCCATGCCATGAGGACAAATTCTTCTGGGAGGACTGGAGTCATGGATCACCTACACCAGAGCAGGGACACCCCTGAGGAGACTACAGCACATAAAGTAACCCATATCAGTACAGAGGAGCCATAGAAAGCAAGGAACTGTAGAGGTGTATTGGTTTTGAGTAACAAGGTTTTGGTAGTGAGAGGAGGCCATAGGAGTGGCTTCTGTGAGAGGCTGCTAGAAGCTTCCCCCATGTCCAGCAGAGGCAATGGCAGCCAGCTCCAAGGTGGACCCACTGCTGGCCAAGGTTGAGCCCATAGGAGACAATAGTTGTACCTCTGGGCTAATGTATTTAAGATGGAGAAAAAGACCCCTGTGGCACAAACAACAGCAATGAGAGAGAGGAGAGCAAATCTGTGAAATCAAGGGTTCTGCAAACACCACGGCTAGTGAAGAAGAAGGGGCAATATGTGCTCCAAACACTGGAGCAGAGATTACCCAGCAGCCCATGGCAATGCAGACTGTGCCCCTGCAGCCACAGTGGAACAGAAATCCACCTGCAGCCCACAGTAGATGCCAAAGTGTGAAGGGGATGAGTGTAAGGAATGTGTGATGAACTGACCATAACTTCTATCCCCCATCCCTCTGCACTTCTGTAGGGGGAGGGGTAGAGAATTTGGGAGTGAAGGTGAACCCAGAAAGAAGGAGGGGTGGGAGAAAGGGTTTTAAGATTTAGGTTTTATTTCTCATTATCTTACTCTGATTTGATTTATAACAAATAAAATTATTTTTTCCCCAAATCAAGCCTATTTTGCCCATGAGAGTAATTTGCAAGTGATCTTTCTGTGACCTTGTCTCAACCCATGATTTTTTCTACAATTTTTCCTTCCCTTTCCAGCTGAGGAGGGGAGTGATAGAGCAGGTTTGGTGGGCACCCACTGTCTAGCCGGGATCAACTCACCACAGGAGGAAAATAAGTAGGAAGGATTTAACAGAAGAAGGATACAACTAGGTCCAGACTCCAGCTTCCTGTGCTGCCCATCACTTCACCAAAGGTATTGAGGGGCTGAGCATAACACACTCTGAAAAGAGATTTTTATCAATTTAGGACAAACATAGTAAACAAACATGTTAGGAAAAAGAGAAAAATGCCACTTTTTATCATCCAGACTTGAGGAGGCAGGGGAAGGAAAAAAAAAAAGCCAGTCTTTTTTCTACAAAAGGACTTCACCTGGAATAATGAACTATTAAAGATCAAGAGCTTTGCTACACTAATTCCTGCATTATAGAGTGATGGGATTTCAATTTAAAGTGGGAAATACAGAACTAGAAGTGCAACTTCTGGTTAGACTCTGAAAGAAGTTATGAGTCCTCGGTATTACACATAATTCGCAAACTGTACATAGAGAGGTTCCAAGGAACTCTTTAAAATAGAGCTGTTCATTATAGTAACACTTCATGATTTTTTCTCAGAAAAAAAAAAAAAAAGCCAGAGACTGAATCTTTCTCCTAATTTTCATAAACCTGCAGTAAATAAAGGCTGCAGCATTTGACTTATTAACAATTTTTTAATCACTGCACTATCTTTCTTCCAACATACCACTGTGAATATAGTAAGATTTGTTTCAGAGGTTTTGATAGCAGCTAGTTACCTTTCATTCTTTAGAACAAGTTAAAAACAACTCATCTGACTTCTAATGAACAATGAAGCATCTTTTTCTATAGAATTGTTTTTATTCAATGTGGATTAAAAAATCTTGTGCCTAGCTGCAGGTATTTGACTTAAAAACTGTTCATCAGGAAGCTGCAAGTAGCCTTTTATATTCAGAACCACTAGTAATAACAGTTTGAGAGCCAGTGTAAAATCGCAAGTTATTTGGTCAAATTAAATGACTTTGATAAAAAAAAATGCTTGTCAGAGATGAACAACAATGTTGTGTCATTGATTCTAATGCCATAAAAGAAAATAGGAAGGAAAACAGTAACATGAAATTGCAACAAAGACTATTTAGTTCTGTATCTTGTTTTCTCCATCAGTAACCAAAGGAGGAAAAGAGCCTCAGGCCTTAAAGCTACACATAATATTTAAAACTCAGCTTTCTAACAACTCAAGTGCTAAAGCTATTCTTGTCAATCCTATAGCAAAGAACAAGGTCAAATTTTCAGAAGAATGGGAGTGAATATGGAATGCATTTGCCACTTTCAAAAGTGAGGTCATGCCATGTTTTAAGTGTATTTTAAAGGCATTTCTGTAAAGTTTAGAGTATAAATTAGAAAAAAAAAACACATTTTTTAGAAGTATAGATATCATTATCATTCAATGAGATTTAAGTCAGATTTTCAAGGACACACTTTAACTTCCAGGGTACTTATTTTTTGCAATGCAGAGATCATAACATCCAAATTTTTGGAACATTTAATCTCTCATAAACTAGCTATCTGTCTCTTTCATTGGTCACTAGAAAAGAGAAGACAGTTCCAGCAATTTATCTTTGATGAAAAATAAGGAGTGGGTTTCTATTTTTTACTTCAAAAATTGTGGAAGTCAGAATAACACAATTCTATTAACTGCCTTGAAAAAACTGAGAGGCAATGATGAGCTAGTTAAGAATAATTTAAAATCTACATGCCAGGTTTTTCTTTCATATTCTGTCTTGCATGTGTTTATAACAGCACTGACTGTAAAGAGGAGAAAGTAACTTTAAAAATACTTTTTAAGATCACTGAAAGATTTTTGTGAAACTTTTAATAAGAATTGATTTTCAAAATTAAAATATCAGTCTAACAATAACAGAGGGTTAAAATGCGTTGTGACATTCATAATCTTTTGAATCGCATAAAAAGCTGTGCATGCACACATATACACATGGAAATTTTATAGCTACTTCTGCTCAACACCTGCTAAAACATACCTGTTTATTTGCATATGATCTTTCATACTGTCAGGTCCTTCATTTAGTGGAATCTGCCTTTTCATAAGATAAATTATATTCCATGAAACAATATTAGCATACAATCCATTTTCAATACTTACAACACATTAATTTTTTCCCAAATAATTTACGTTAATATATATTGGTTTTCCGATTATACATACTACTAAAATAGCAACATCAGAGAGAGTTTGTTTTTTTTTTTTTTTTTTGCCAGGACCTAAGTATTTGTGAGTTCTTTCATAGATAGAGGAAAAGTTCTCACTGCAGATTAATATTTTTCATATATTGCTTGCCAGCTCTTCTTTTCACATATAACGTGGTTCTTCCCTAATAAGATTTTAGGATTGTATCTTAAGCAGAGAGATCCTGTTTACAGAGCTATCATTTCAGATCAGTATTATGCAGGACTGTGACTATATTTGAAATACAGCCCTGAAGGGTTTGCTTTCTTCCTGGTCTCCCTAGTGATTTTGCTTCTTATACTGACAGTGGTTCTTTGAGTCATGACCTTTACTATCCTATGGTTTCAATAATTACATGTGCCTAATACAAGAAAAACACTCACAGCCTTTAGTGGATCGCAGAGCTTTCTGAACACCTGACATTTCTTTTTTCTTGCTAGTATAGACCATTGGTAACTGCACAGAACAGTAAATGCTATGCTACCCTCAAACTAGAATGAAAGGCGACTCAAACACAAGCACCTTTCAAAGATTCTCATCACCTATTTTATATCAGACATCAAATCATGCCCCAGCCTCTACCATTTGAAACCATTAAATAGCTAGTGGGATTTTCCGTAACAGTAGGAGCTTTAACTGCAGTGTCCTGGACAAATTCCAACACAAGTAATTACACTGTGCCAGTAAATCCCCCTGCATTTTATTTGGACGCTCCATTTCTTTTTCTTCTAGTAAAACATTATGTGAGGTTTGCTGTGTATTGTTAAACAGGTGCTGAGTTTTATCTAAAGTGTCTTCATTTCAAGGATGTATGAAGTGATCTCTGTAAGGTGCAGTAAGGGGTTTGCATATGAATTTGGAATGCACTTTGGTACCCTCTATATTAAATATTATCTAACTTTTTAATTATTTTATTTTTATATTTATGCAGATGAGTGCTGAAGAAATACAAGTATCTTAAACAACTGTAAGTAGAATATTAAACTGTTCTTCAGCAATTCTTTCACTAATTTCAAATTGCATTGGGCTGATGATTTTCTTTCTCTGCATAACTTCTCAGTATCTCAGCAGTATTGCTGTTTTACAGTATAATAAAGATACTGCCTGAATAATTTTTCTTAGCGAAAGTAAGAGTGCTTACATGCTAGAGCAGCTAGTATCTTACAGAGAAGCTCACTTTCTCATTTCAGAGACTGGCATTCAGCTTTCTGCTTATTTTGAACTAGAGTAAGGACTTAATCTCCTCTCACTGTGTCTCTTAAACTGCTCAGTTTGCTCAGTTATTTAAGTTCTGGGTATTAGTTGCTCAATTCTGAGTTCAAATCTTCCCCCCTGCAAAAAGCCTTGAGGGGGTAAAATTCTAAAATCTACATATTTGGGGATATTTTAGTTTGGTGGGTTTTGTTGTTTTGGGTTTTTTTTTT
>VZTI01001107.1:59711-109548 GCA_013397865.1 Struthidea cinerea | reverse complement strand
GTTTTTTGTTTTGTTTTGTTTTTTTTTTCTGTAACCAGCTTTATCCTCAATACTGGAATTATTTACCTGTGCTAAATATTTTCAGATGCTTTATAACTGTTCTGCAGTATTAACAAAAAAAATTCAAATTGTTCTAAGCTTGTGTAGATGCAACAAATGAGCTGCTCAAAATTTGTTACCAATTAGTTACTGTTCACACAGTGCTTTGAATATATTAAATATTTTGGAAATTATTGGCATTATTACATAGGACACAGTTTACTGATGCCTTTAAGAGGCCACCTAAAAACAGAGACTAGACAGGAGTCAGGGAATAAAGGTAGGTATTTATTTGAAAGGCCTTCAAAGGCACACCCTGAGGAGCCAGAGGCTATTGCCAAGGTGGACCCCAAGATGGATGACAGGTCACGAGTTCTTCACATTTTTATAGGTTTGGTTCACTTGCATATCAGGGTTAATTCTCCAATTAAAGCTTCAGTTTAATGAAGTAATTCCCCTCAGCTTGCCCCCCTTTCAGAGGCTTTTGGTTTACACTTTTTGGGCCTAGGACACTCTGGATGTCCTTGAAGACCAGGCCTGGAGAGGCTTTGTTATGTCTAACTAGCAGGAGAGAGCAGAAATTAACAGGCTACAAGAAACTTCAGTTACACACTAAGCAATACAGGATTTGAAAAGTATGAAAGTTAAAACCTAAGCCATCATCACTGCAGAGATAAAAAATGTTTTTACTGTGTGACCTGTGGTCACAATCTTCTGCAGCAGCTTTATATTACTGTGCAAGAACAAGAAAGTTTGTGTGATTTACAGAACTACCTCCTGAATGCATTTCACTGTATCAAAAGTTTTCAAATCATGTAATTCCATCCACTTTGTAAAAGGTAAGTCTAGAATACCAATTGTATAGAAATGAATTTATAAATTTTACAATCCCAGAAAATTTTGGTAGAAGTCTTTTCAAGTAAGGTGTAGATAGTTTTAAAAGATTTTTCTTTGTTTCTTGCTTATTTTCAGGCAGAAGTGACAATAAGAATTTCAGAAATCGATGAAAAATAAATATTTCAGTGAAATTCTGAAAAAAACAAAGCAATTCTAGTTTGTGAACTGGCTGCTTAGGTGGGCTAAGAAACAAGCTCCATCCCTGCCTCCCCCTCTTACTGCTCTGAGGTTCTTTCCCTCTTAGTTGGCTTCAATTATTAAAACCTGGACTCAGTTTCCAGATTCATGACTCCAGCTGTTTAGTGAGATGAAACATACAGATTCCTACTCAGTGGATACCTACACAGGACACTGCTGGGTCCTAATTCCAGCTACGTGATCAATTCCAGGACTTTCTAAGTTTAACTAAGATAAATTCTTAATGCAGTTTTCTGGTGTGCTCAGTTGTTTCTGAGAAACACACTGTTTCTGCCACTTCTTCCTCTTCAGGGAGGACAGTTCTTACACTCTTAGCCTGCTTTAGGATGGGGTCCATCCCACGGGAGATAGTCCTTCGGGAACAGACTGCTTCAGTGTGAGTACCCCTCAGGGACAGAATTCCTGACCGCAAACCTGCTTTGGGTTTCATGGGTTCCTCTCTCCATGGGTGCACAGGTCCTGACAGGAACCTGCTCCAGCTCCCTTTGTACAGGATCACAACTTTTTTTGGGCATCTACCTGCTCCACCATGGATCTCCATGGGCCGCAGGGGGTCAGTTGCCTCACTATGGTCCTAGACATGGACCGCAGAAGAATCTCTGTTCCAGCGCATGGAGCACCTCCTTCCGCTTCTTCTCCACTGACCTTTAGGGCTGCAGTTCTTTCTCACTTCTGAGAGAGTCTGAGTTATATTCTCACTCCTCTCTTGACTGCAACTGCTTCTGCATAGTACAGTTTTCCCCCTTTTTAACTATGTTATTCTGGAAGTGCTGCCAACATGGGCAAGCTGATGGCCAGCAGTCAGTCTGTTGGCTCTGCTGAACAAGGGAGAAGCTTCTAGCACTTCTCCCAGAAGCTCCCGCTGTAGCCTCCCCCCTGGCCCCTCTCTCCCTTCCCCCCATCCACCAAAAAAAACCTTTACCACCCAATTTCAATACAAGTTTGAACCTCTTGATATTCTGGCATGGGTGGAGGGGGGCGGATGGGGAGGTGTAGCCTTAGCATGAAGTAGTTGTGGGAGCATTTCTATGTCTTCCAAATGAGGCACAAGTTTGCACTTTTTGATGTAAAAAGGTATTGGCATACTTCAAACTTTCTTATTCACCCCATGTTTGAACTAGTTTTGTGACTTTATTTTGGAGTATCTCACAGAAGAGGAGTATAAAGTTTAAACCAACCTCTAAGTTCTTTTATCTTAATTAAAACTAATTTTTAACCAAGAGTCATTAGGAAACATTTTCACAGAAATGTGTTGTGGTTTTAAATACTTGTTAACTGATATACAGCCTCTGTATTTTTCCTTTTTATACTCTGAAGCGTAAGAAATGCATTTGCTTCTTCCATTTAATAGTGTGATATAATTGTTCTGACCAAATTTGTGTAATACTCCTGGATGCATTGTTTGCATCAACGTCCTGCAGGATGCAGCAAATATCACATGTCCACTGCTTTGTGTACCCTTTGATATGATCATGTACTTTACCCCACTCCTTTCATTCTATACTCAAGAAAGTGTGATGCTGGAAAATGGATTTTTGTCCTCAATGTTTGACTCCTGAGGTACATTTCTTCATGCATTTTAATAAAGCTACTACTAAGATTATTATTACCGCTGTGATTACTACCAAACAGAGCCGATTTAGTAAAATACAAAGCATGACTAAATAATTAAGTGTCACAGTATGTTGCATTTTTGGAAAATGGTAAAGAATTCCAGGTCCTCTTAATTTCTTATTTATTTTCATTCTGCAGGATCTTAACTATCTATACTGTTCAAGAAGACAACATCAGAAAAACATACTATCTATATGTACAAGCAATTATATTTCAAAATACGAATATACGGAATTGTTTGCCATCAGCTGCAGAAGTGAATTAAAATTCACATTTGCCAAAATTCAATAATTTTCTTACATGAATGTGAGCTTTAAATCTTTAGAGCTGTCAGTCAAAATAATATAAAAACATAGAGTTAATTTATGAAGTCATAATGCATGAAGAATAAATAACTTGGGGAATTATTTATCAATCAAGGAAAAACATGTCAAGCATAAATAATGGAAATTTTTTTATTTCTTCCATACAACATAAACCAAGTGCTCCCCTTAATTAAGTCTATTGTTTGATGTAATCTCCTCTTTTAAAAGGATATTTCTCCATCAAGGTGGAATTAAAGACTTCCCAGCAAGTGAAATGCAATAAAAGGGTTCATTCCACTTCTTACTTTTTCAAAGTCAAGCAGAAAACATTTATATCATTTTGTTGCTGAGTATAGCTATGCTGCCTAGCTTCTACTTAGAGGAACTCCTTTATATATATATAAAATATATTATTTACTTAGAGGGTTTTCTACATGTAGCCTAGCCTCAAAAATCAAAATGGAACATGAGTGACTCCAGAGTGGATCTGGATCCAAGAGCCAGTTTTTGAGGTTAGAGAAGTGTAGCTCAGAAATTTCAATAAGCTTATGCCAAGCTACACCAGCTGCAATGTTGAAAACCTAGGAATTCTCACAGAGAAGTTTGAAAGCATTCCAAGTAAACAAAAATAGCAGAGTAGAGTATAAACAGTTATCTAAACATAACCATAGATTTAACTAGCACTTCTTTGAAAGAACAAAGAAGCATTCAAATATAATTGTAGTATATTGTGTACATTTTATGCCGTGCTTATTACTGTTGAAGTGCTCAAAGTGACTCTGTATTTTGAATGTCTTATACTTTGATCTTAATCTCTGTTTTTATTGCATATTCAAATCATATAATTTCCTTAAGTGATTTTTCTTTCTCTTTCTTTGTTCTTCTTTTTTTTCATCCTGACAATTTTAAAATGTGTTTTATTTATCTGATAAAAAGTAATCTTGAAAATATGAGTAGGTAATTCCTCTTGATGAGAAATAAAATTTTTCACCATTTAAAGCTCTCCTTAAAATTATTGGAGGTGTGGGTTTTGTTTTAGTGGTGGGAAAAAATTATTGTTATTTTCTTTTCATGTGTACTTCAGACTAATTGATAAGAATTAAGTTCATTTAGTTCAAACATTTAGGAAAATGACTTCTCTTACCTTGTGAGTAAGGTCATTAATATTCTAATACTCACATTTTCTAGGTTATTTGTTTAATTCATTTAAATTTTATATTTTTATTCTGTTATTCACAACATGGATGGTAATATCAGAAGAGATGCATTATAGCATGAATCTTAAAATAGAGTGGTAAATGTAAATAACTTGCTCAGCATACCTTAACGTGAACTATGAGTATTACATTTAAGGCATGCTGTTGAACTGTGTACAAGAAACTAAGAAATTATTTATTATATTTCTAATCAAAACAACCTGGAAACACTTGGGCATGGTGAGAACATTACCAATTACAAAGCTGAATATTGGTCTAGCTTTTCAAATCATTGAAGTCTGATAACTCTCTTTCCAGAAAGAAAATGATAGTGACAGAAGATTGGGAAGCTCCTTCAGGGGATTTCTGTATCAGAGGCACCCATACAGTAATTAATCATTATGACAGCATCGTAAACAATGACATGGTGAAACTGGCTGATTCACTGAAGCATTGGTTACAAATTTGAAAATTTCATAACCATGGGATACAGGCATAAGAAAATCTATGCATATACTGCTGTACAAAGAAAAAAAGTCTGCTCAGCAAAGCTGTTGCTTTTTTTTATCATTGTGTATGTGGCAAACCAAAGGAAAAAGTTCCTGTGAAAACAAAAATGTTACTGTTATCTCATAGAAACCCTAGGCCATTCTCCAAGTCTTACCAAGCACAAAATAAATTTTACAATAAATAGCATTTGTGGTGACAACAAGTATTAAACTATGGTAAATAGAGTCAGAGTTTAATTTTAAGACATCTAACATGGCATGACTATAAACTATGGTAAATAGAGTCAGAGTTTAATTTTAAGACATCTAACATGGCATGACTATAAACTATGGTAAATAGAGTCAGATTTTAAGATATCTCATATGGCATGAATATAAAAAAACCTGTAAGTACATGCCTACTCAAAGAAATACCTGACTTCTGAATCCCAGAAATATTGTAGTCAGCATTCTCAAAAGTATCCAATTATTTTTGTTATTGCCATTATGTATATCCAGTGACATGGTATTTTCCTTTGAGAATGAGTACTTGGATTTTTTTACTAAAGAACACAAAGTATATATAAACTGAAAAATATTCTATTGGAAGTGATAGTGCCTTACAAACTCAAATTTCATAACTAAAATTATGTGGAAGAATAGTTCTCAGTTTGGTGTTACACATATGTTATTCCACTGAAAATCAGAGACAAGAAATACATATTTTTAGTAGTTATATAATTGCATTCGGTTAAACATGATACAAAATTTAGCAGCATACTTGAGTTATTTGGTGAAGAGTTGGATGACTATAACCAAAAGCTTTGATTGTTAATGTTATTATTGTAATAATTAATGAAAAATTACTTTTGGAAATACTGTTAGCAAGGCTATATTATTCTCTTGTGTAGGCTACTATAATGCCAACAAAAACCCACAGTTGGATTTATTTTCCTATACAGGCTAGCTGTTTGTGGCACCCTTGCTTCTGAAATCAGTTCAGCTTCTGAAATGCTCTTTTCAGTTAATTTTGGAGTATTTTGAAACCACATTTACTTCTTCAAATTGGAATCCCCTGATGAAATTTGGCATGTGGTAGAATATGAAGATTTATGGTAGTATAACTCACTAAAGAAAGTCTTATGTAGACATAAATTATGTCAAAGTAGCTGCAATTCCAGCTTAAGTAATGATGCAGTCTCAAACCGTCCAAGCTGCTCAGTATTCAGGATGCAATATTAAAAACTTTGCCCAATTAACCAATGTATCTGCTTGGTCAGAAAAAAAAACCCAAAATCAAAAACAAATGACCAACTGAAACCTGTTTTGCTTCTCAGGGAAACTGATTAACAGCATGGTTGGCACATTTATCAAGAGACAGGAAAAAACAAACTAGAACGTTCTGGTTGTTATTTTTTGTTAAATCTCCCTCAAACTACAGCAAACAGCTAGAAGGCTTTCCTGCTGTCATTACTGACATCCTCTCAGCCCCACATCTGTGTGGCTCTGCCACGCAGTAGAGTAGTAACAAGATAATGAGGAGGATAAGGCTCTTCAGAAATCCATGCCAGCATGTACTAAAATGGAGACCAGGCACTGTAATTGATACAGGTCTGCGTCCTACTGTACATTGATTCCTTCTAATTGTTTTCCAGTATTGTCTTAGGAAAGTGAATATGGTTACCTTAGTATTTTTAGTGTTACAAAACACATAAAATAGACCTGGAAAGGTACTTGAGGTATAATGTAATTGAATTCTGTGCCCTAGGACAGAATCAGCTGCAGACAAGGTATTCCTAACTCATTTGCTTTATCTGTTTTTAAGAAGATGTCAATTATATGGATTCTAAAAGCTCCTTGGACAATGTATTACAAATCTTAATTACCCTTAACAAAAGATAAAACCTTATCTTTTTTTACATCTAACTTAAATATCCCTCCTTGCAAATTAAGCCCATTACTTTTGGGCCAATGGAATAAAGAACAATGAATTGTCTTCCTTTTTCCAATAGCTTTTTATTTATGTGAAAGCTGCTACCTTGTCTCAAGGTCTTTAAATTTTCTTGAACACAGAAGTAATATAAGAAAATAGAGCTATGGGGCACATTAAAAAGTAAATTGATGAGAAAGTGGTAAAGATATCTTGGAGTAAGGAGTAAATTTTCTATGCATTCACTGTGCTTGACTAAACAGTTTCTTGATATGAAGGGTTAGTAGGTCGAAAATTATATATACACATACGTATGTCAAGGCAGAGTCAATTGTATTTTACTGAATTACTAAATATATTATAGAGAGACTATCCTCTGTAGAAATCTTCTATCAGATTGAGGTCATTTGTGATGATGAAAGGAGACACTGGTTGACTTTATTCTAGTTGCATTATTGTATTTCATATAAGGGAGACTAAATTTAAGAATACTAATGGAGAGACAGGTTAAAAGGAAGGATTTTGTTCTATTGCTCAGATGAGCATAATTCTTAGAACACAAATAGAAGTAGGTTTGAATTTTCCAGTACTAAAATATGTTATCAGCAACATTCTGTTTTTAAAAGTTTTTTATCTGAGTAAAAATAATTCTTAGTTTACGAGGAACATTTTTAAATGCTTGAAATATTTTTAAAAATAGAAATTAAAAAAAAACCTCAACATGGGAAGGCTTTACTTGTTGACTGGCTCTTCAGAAAACAATTTTTTCAAACTGTTGTTTTTTATCTCAGCTTTGAAATCATGTGTATATCCAATACATTGTTTACCTTCTCTTTCTATATCTCCCTGAACAGATTAGAAACAAAATATTCAAGAAAAAGCTTTCAAAAGTCATATCAGAAAAGCTGAGACAATAACCCAGACCTGAACAATAAGCAAACCAAACAAATCTAAAGTAGAAGAGTCATAATAACCCTCCCTTTCTTTTTTCCTTAATTGTAGTGAAAAATAAAGAATACAATGTAGTTAGAATTAGCATTGATATCACAGGCAAAGTTGTTTTTTAATCACCTGACAGAGCATAGTTTGATTTTATTATCTTTTGTATTCTTAAAATTACAAAAAACAGGGATTAGGACACTCACCAGGTCATTAATATGAACCAAAAAGTTTTTTTATTTCCCCTGAAGTCATGCTTTTACTTTGTAAGTGTGAAGTCACTATCACATTCACTGTATTTTAATGTATTTTTTTCCTTTATTTTTATTAATTATCAGAATGATTGTAAAATCTTTTTTTTCTAACTGATTCCTTCAAGACTTTTCATACAGAGTTGATCATGCAAGTCTTATTAAAATCAATCAAACTAAGGACCCATTCCTTAAGAAATTGTTACTTTTTTTGATTGCTCACAACTAAGTTTAGTAGGTGTCATTAACGAAAAAAAATGCAGAGAAAACGTAGATGAGAAAAACCCTTTCATCTGATTGAATATTAGAAAATTTGAGTCAAAGACAATAAAATATCAGCATGATTTTAACAGTCTTGGGCTTACTGTTGTGTGCAGTAGAAGGCCTGACTGACCTTCGTTACAGATGGTGCTTTTTGAATTGTTCTTTTCCAGTTTATTTATCTTTTTGTCAGTTTGTTTAGCTTACTGACACGCAGCTTCATTGACTAGCTATGAATGTAGAAACAGTAAGTGTTTCTGAGCTAAAAATGATGGATCTAAGCAGCTGAACTTCTGCTAAGGACACACAAGTTTCTCTTTGCCTAAATCACATCTGAGTTTGACCCCAAGACTTTTCATCCATAAAAAAATGCTTTCGTTTGATCTGCAGGCTGTTACAACTCCCCATCCTAACAAAGAAGAGCTATGTGTGAGGTACGTGTTAAGACATGAAACTGCCAATTCAAAGGAATTCTGAGTATGACTCCCATGGCACTGTGGCAGTGCTTAAAAGCCCCTGTTCTAGAAAAGGGGAAATGGTAGGGTTTTTGACTTTCTTTAAACCAAGATCTAAAGCATAACATGTTGACTTCTCTCAAGAGGCTTCATTCTCCTATAATTGGAAGAATTGATGGTTATAAAAAGTAAGAGAGGACAGGAAATGTGGCCAGAGCGCACTCATCAGGGAAATACAGACAATGGTATTTGTATTCCTGGTCCCAATATCAAGTAAGAAGTGAAAAAATAACACATAGGAAGCATTTATTTATTGTGCTGTTTCCACACTTAATGCATAAATCAGTGAGCACAGCACATCAGTAAGAGATAGAAATCATTAAAGGTGTGATTATAATCAGACAGGGAACTGTGAAAACCCTATGTGGTACTTCAAACTGGCTTGCCTTCAAAGGCATCCCTATCAAATTTCCTTCTGTTTGATTAATTTAGCTGCTGAGCCCATATTTCTTACTTGCAATTTCAGCTTTGTAAGTCTTCATTCATAATCTCCACAAGACTGGCAGCTGAGTGAAAGATATGTTAAGCACGTACTAACTTCCTCTTCCTCATATGTCTTGGTCTGGAGCACAGTCCTTAAAAAGAAATGTGTCTTGTCACCTAATTGTGATCAATTACGCAAAGCCTTTGTTTTGTCATTTAGTACAGGAAATAATTGATTTATTCTAGTCTTCAAACACGATATAATTACTAAACCAGAACTGGTTAAAGACAAACAAATGCAGGACTTGGGAATATAAAGAAAAAACATATTACATTTACACAGTGGTTTTTGTAACTTTTAAGTTATTTCAACTTCTGGTCACCCGCAGATTTACCAGAACCAGGGGAAAAGTATATGGGCCATGAAGTTTGGAAAGGTTAAGAATCAGGCACACTATGTGTTTTTTGTTTAGTCTGATCCCAGTGTAATGCAATGTGGTCCCGTAGCACGGTCCCTCAGATCAAAGGAAGCAAAAGGGGCAGGAGTTATGCACGCAGATGTTGTTCACAGATGGCCGTGAAACTTTGTCATGGCACTTGCCTGGATGGGAGATATCCATGAAAAGTGTTGGACAGCCGAGTGCAGATGTAATTACAGTTCTTCCTTCTGGAGTTCTACAGGATGCGGGTGTCCCAGCGCCAGCAGCGGGGGCTGTGTGAGGGTAGGCCGGGGCTGCCCCAGCCGGGATCAGCCGGTTCCAGCTGGATCCAACCACGCACCGCAGGGCGCGGCTGAGCCCACGGCCGGGGCGGGGGCAGCACTGGGACGGTGTGTGTACGAAGGACAGGGAGATAGTGGGGGGAGTAATTAAGAGTGAGGAGCAACAGAGGGAACAGCAAGGTGAGGAAAGAAGGAAAAGGAACAAAAAGTCAGCAGTGGAGAGTGCTGGACCAGCGGAAGGGAGAAGGACAGACATGCAGAGGGAAAGTTCTGCCTCCTGAGCACAACACACCTTGTGCCACTGGTTGCCTGACGGAGGGACCGAGTGTTACCTGAAGTGATATAAAAGGAGAGGTGTCTGGGGTGATGTGGAGCCTGGGAAAAGAGGAGAAAAGGTGCTTTTCCCAGCTGTGAAATGTTTGTTTCTTTTTTCTTTTTTTTCCCTTTAATTTCAAATACATGAATCAATAATTAAACATTTATAATAATTAACAATAAATGAAGCTAATTCCCCAAAGCGGAATCTATTCTGTCCATGACAGTAACTGGTACTTGTCTTCTGTCTTTATTCCGTTTCTTTACCTTAACCCAGATGGTTTCTTGTTCTTGTTCTCCTGTTTTTTCCCCTGAGTCACTGAAGAGAGGAGTGAGAAGCAGCTGGGTTAGAGTTTGGCTGTTAGCCAAGCACAGCTTGCCACCACAAGCACAAATTTTGTATCTGTGTATGCTGCCAATAAGAAGCAAAATAAAGTAATTTGTGTGTAAATATTGGCATATTTCTATATGTATTTATATATGCTGTATATAGTTAAGGAGAAATCAGAATGTTAGTCTCTTAAATCCACAGGACAGTTTTACAAATACTGCTACAGACAAAAACAATTTATTTATGTCTTATTAGCACCAATAGAGGAAAGCAGTAACAAGTATTGTATCAAAGAGAGAAGCTAAATTGCAGTTTGTTTGGTTGGTTTTTTACAGATAGTCTAGATTAGGTGGTCGAGGCTCATGGTATTAAAGACCTCATGAGAAATACCACCTCACTTGTGTAATGATACCGTCTCAACAAATATTACTTCAGTCTGGATAATTCAAATGTTTGCTTCTTTTCTTCTAGAAAGATGATATCTTTTATTCCTAAGCCAATATTTACAACTATGAACAAATTCAGAAAAGTTGTCAATATAAATTGAATTCATGTTGATTGTGGATGTATTTAAGTCCAAAGTTTGTCACAGTACTAGCTGTAAGCATACTTGCTAGTAAAGCAAAAGATAAATTTTGAAGCAATTGTAAAAGCAAATGAAACCTAAACAATACCTCATTGTATTTGTCATAAGGACATACATGTCATGGAAAGAAATATTGTGCAGAACACTGAAATCTTTTTTGACTTGTAGTGGTTTAGGTTTAAATTCTATTACATACTTACTTTTTTCTGTGAGATAAGAATTAGGAGAAAGCAAAGCAGGCACAAAACTTACAGACTATTGAGAAGTTTATTAACAGATCCAAAAGACAGAAGGAAAAACTGCTGTGGTGTAGTACATTTCTTCCATGAATCTCACAGTTCTTTCACACTGCAAGACATGGACCATCACATGGGGTTATTAAGCATGAATTATGTTGCCCTGAACACGAAGGTTTTTTCTTGCCACCAGTCTCTTAAAAGCTTTCCTCGCTCTTTGCCTTTAAGCAGCCTGGCATGGGCACTCTTCACGACCTTCACGGGCCACACATGAATGTCCATCCCACCATGTACTTCAAATGGTTTAAAGAAATGCACAGTTCGATATTACAGTTTTTTACCACGGCATGATAGACGTATTTTAAACTGCACGTGAGTAGTGTGGCACCGCCCTCTCTTCTCCTCTGAAGCCATCTTATCTCCGTCCCACGTGACGTGACTCACTTTCTCTCTCTGGCTCCGAAACCGCCATGATACTGCTTGGCTCCACGATGGAGAGAGCCCTGCTCTCTCTGCGCTGCTGGCCGCACGGCATCCTCTTCAGTTCGGAGCAAAATGCACCAACTGCAGGCAGGAGGCTCCTTCTGGCTCTCGCTGGCTCAGCATGGTGCATTAGTGTGTTGAGGAGAGGGTCCCACTGGTCCCAAAAAGCTGCCCAGACAGGCTCAGCCACATCTGCAGCTCAGGGATAGTTCCCCCGCAATGACCCAGGGTCCATACTGCGGCGCTGGGGGAAGGGGGGGGATGGGGGCAGAGACCCCGGCCCAGCCCGGCGGGGCCCAGAGGCTCCGAGGCCACCCCCCCACCTTTCGGCAGGCTAGCTGGAAAGGAAGGCCAAATCCCGCCTTCCTGCACAGTTTAAATATGTAAATTTAGAGAAGCGTTATTGGTCTAAAAGGTTGCCTGTCACTTCAGGGTCAACCCACTACATGACTACACATTGTTTAAATTCTGGAATGTAATTAAATTATTTCCTAATTCTTTCTAACTTAAAAAAAACCCAACCAAAAAATCTGTTTCTAGAGAACACTGCTGTGTATTGCAGGAAAAAAGAAGTCCTCCAAAATTACACACAAATTTACAAACCAGAATTCCTTTTTGAATTTAAGTCTTCAATTGCATAAATATGCCTGGATACATTTTTTGCTTTAAGGTCATAGAAAGCAAGATTAGATGACTCTTCTCAGAAATCACTTGACCGTTTGGATATGCTGAATTAGAAAACATTATTCAAAGCTTTTGCTTGGATATGTAAAATACCACGTTATGAACAGTTTTAATCTTATCTGTTTCATGCATGGTATTGGTAAGTCAATGCAGAATACAGAAGATGCATTTCAAAGACTTTGCAGTCTTTGTATTGTAGTTTCCAAAATCTTCCAACATACTAAGTCCATGAAGTTAGTACTGCAATTCCAAGTTATTGAATGGAAGAATCCATCTCCATTCAATTCATACTTAAAAAGACCCAGAAGTGTCATGTTTCATGCATCCCCTCAATACAAAATTCAAAACTTCACCAAGGATGAGACCTGTCTTTTCCCTAAGGGAAAAATATTAGGTTCCACAAAGAAAATGAAAGCTTTAGGAAAAGTTTTATGTCAGTTAAAAACTGCTCTGCAGTCAATCTGTAACCATGAACATAAGTGCCATAAAACTATTTGACATCTCTGTATGATAGAGGAAAAGAACAAGAAAAAAATAGTAAATGCAGGGGTAACACTCTGCACTAATGTGTTGGGATGCCCCTTAAATCATCATACCGGGCATCCTTTTGGTCCCTGCACAGACCACCTCCGGTCACCCCAGTCTACGCCCTCGAATGGGCGGACGATTCCAAATCAGAAGGTGGGTCCGTGGGCAGCTCCTAAGTTTAAAATTCCTCCCCCTGAGATTTTGTACCTTCCCAAATTTCCAGAACATTCCCCGTTACTCGGTCCCCTATTAGTCCTTGTTCGATGCCTCCTCCCCAGTTCAACTCCCATTGGTTCTCTGTACCCTAGTCCCTCCGCTCTGGTCCTTTCCCATTAGTTCCCATTGTAAACTCCTCCCCGTTTGCTTCCTCTTAAAACTCTCTGCACGGAGCGGTTTGGGGGGATTTCCCTTCCCTGACTTCAACTGCCAATAAAGCCTGTCCTGGTTGCACCAAGGGAGTCCTCCTCCTCGTTATTCCTTCGCTCTCGTGGGCCACAAGGGAAGGACGCAGCCTCCCGTTCTGCCACCTTCGGGGACAGCGAGCACCCGTCGTCCGGGCTGCTTCCCCCGGCAGCGGCTTCCCTCGCGGCGGCGGCGGTTCCAGCGCTCCGCACGTGTCTGGAGCCCGCAGGAGAGATCGCGGGCCGACACTCGTGGGGGCCGGACGGAGCCCCCGAGATGGACAGTCCTGACCGCAGGGTCACTAATGTGTGTTAAAAAAGCTTACCAATTCCTAATGATCTTCAAGTATGTTTTGATAAGGACACACACATATTAAAAAATAAAAAAAAAAAATAAAGGAGTATTCTGAAATAAAAATAGAGCAGTTATGTAGAAAAAAATAATCAATTGCTTTCTGGAAAGTTTTTAGGAAGTTTGAGATTTCCGCTAAATTGAAGTGCCTGCTTGCTTTGGAAATGACAGTTCTGCCTCAACAGTTGAAGAGCCATCTTCCATCTGCCATTTTCAAGCTCTTGATTCAAGAGATATAAGATGTACTCCTTCCAAATGACATGTGCTTTAGTGTGAAGTATTACAATTACTGATCAACATATTCCTACTTGTATTTACAAACATATCAGAAAACTTGTCTAGTAGATGAAAGCATGTAACTGTTATTGATTCCTGGTTAATACCACATGCAAAAGTGTGCCAGGTTCTCTGAGTGGCTAGTTCACCTCAAAATTTGTTGTGCCTACTGCAACATTCTGGAATTGGAAACAAGTTCTGTGAATAGCCCTTTACCTTTAAAAAGGAAAAAATTTATTCCCTTGGATTAGCAAAAACAATGAAAAATGAAGAAAAGTTTCCCATTCTCCACTCACAACACACCCTTACCACTAATGGAAATGCTGAAGCTATTGAGGACATGTCCTGTTTTAGTTTTCTTAAAACTAGTGTTGGGTAGTCTTTTCTCGGAAAGTAAATCTAGGTAACATTGCAGGCAACTCACACAAGCCAGTGACTGTCAAAAATACTTAAGCTGTTAAAAGTTGCAAAAGCTAAGTGGAAAGAGAATAATATGGAGTAACATTATAATACTGTTACAATCATTGAGTTTACGTCATTCCCTGAATAGTAAATAAAGCTGTATTTTTCAAATTTATGACTAATGTCCAGTGAAGTACAAGAAAAGCACTAGAAGCATGAGAGAGGTAACTAAACTAAAAAACTCTGTATAAAATTTAGCTTTGGATGGGCATTTCACAAAATCTCTCTAGAGAGCCAGAATCATCTGAAACAATATATCTATTTATCCTTTGCCCAAGAGCAAAATAATTTTTATTGCATTTAATATCTCCATACTAACACAAGAGAAAGGGTTCATTCAAATAACTAGAATACTGATCCATTTATTCAGATTAGTTTATATTTTCTAAATAAAGTGTTACTATTTTATCTCCTAGAAAATGCAAAGTGTTGTTTCCCTTATTTCATAAAAGTATTTTTAGCAAAATTATCTTAATATAAAGGTAGCATCATAGTGATAATGGTTGTATAAAGTCAACTTTACATCAATTATTTCTAAGAAAATAATAATATATTAATTTTTATGTTTGAAGATTTTACTCATTTGTTCATTCATTCAATTCTGCTTTAATATTTTTTTTTCTCACTTTGAATCTAGGGAGAAAAGCTGGACATTTTTTCATACTTTTCTTGGCTAAACAAAAGTGCAGATGGTGAGACCCAGAGAGAGATTTTATGTAAATGTTTTTCCACAGTTTATAACATGGAATAGTAGTTTATTTTCTAGGTGTTAAAAAAAAAAGAAAAGTTATTGCTCAGTTTATTAACTCTAAACATTCATTATTTAAGTACTACAACAGCAATTTTGATTTTTTATGTGAATATTTCTTATTTTATAAGAGCTGAAGTAAATTTAATGGTATAAATAAATGTGTGAATTACTGAGACAGAAGACACACAAAAATCATGTGCAAATGCAATTTATTTTACATATGGAAAGTGTAAATACACATAAATACATATGAATTTGATCAGAAAGTTGAAGAAGTGTCCATTTCAGAAAGCTGTTAAAGGCCAGACATACATTAGAGAGATTACTGTTAGTTTTGATCATCGTTCTTTGAGTCACTTCACCAGAGCTCAGGTGATTGTAGATTTTAGAATTGTTAATTAAAAAACCACATCAAATAGTTGCAAATAGACCAACCTCTGTCAAGCACACTATCAGCCAAGGAGTGGAGATTTATTTCTGAACCTTGTTTGGAGGTTTTGATTCTCAAGAATGTCAGCTGGAGGAAGGGCCTGCTTGGAGAACTGTGCTTAGGCAGACCAAGATTATTATTTCTCTGAAATGAGGCTGACTTTTTGTTTACCCACATCCTTCCAGTCTAGTACAGATCAAATAAAAATCTTGGCACATAATTTTGGAAAAAACAAAGCAACAAAAATAAAAATTTTGCTTTGGCCTAGAATCCAGTGGGACTCAGACACGACCCATCAGGCCTGGCCTGATCTCTGCCTGCATGAGTTTTCGTTTAAACAGTAAACATTTCTTGCATCAGTTCAGACTGTGCCAAGCAAGAGCTTGAACATGTGTAGTTATTCTAGAAACTAGTGGGCAGCTTTCTGGGCTTACCTGTTATTCTGCAGTAACTTGTTGAATTTCAAAGCCATTACATTCTTTCTTAGTTTCTTATCTGCAGAAACGCACTTAACAATGTTTATTTATTTACCTGGTAAAAGTTTTGTGTAGGTAATACACTGAAAACTTGCAGAGTATCCCAGATCAATTTTAAACCAGAATCTGTTACAAAACCTAAGATAGCTAAATTTTTCTTCCATGAAAACTACAGATTTTCATAGAAACATGCAATTTTCATGGCAGACAGATAAAAAAGTTGGTAGCTAAAAATGAGGGAGTAACCTTCTGCAACAGATGTTAGATGTGAGACTTACCTAGGGAATGGATGACCAGTATCAAACCTTGCTGCTTACTACTACACTGAAAGTAGTCACCCTCTTAATACAGGCATAGTCTACTGGCCTTCTGTGTGCTTTACAATGAAAATAAATTACAAGAGTTCTTAATTTTATTCAAGAAAAGAAATAAATGCAAAATCTCAAAAGCTTCTCTAAGGAGAATTTTCTTCTGACTTAGTAGGTTAATGATTGTCTTCTAAAAAAACCATAGGTGGATACTGCACATTACCTTGTAACAGCAAATATACCTTCACTAAGGACCCTTCTTGGCAACAGTTAGTCTGTAATTACTCTTGAATTTAGAATGCTGAGTGACCTGAGGCTGAATAGAAATGAAAAAAAAATAAAAAAAAGAGAAAAAAATTATACTTTAAAAATAGCATCAGTACCAAAAATACTGGAAAAATACTTTTGCAGGACAAAAATATATGCAGAACACTTCAACTTAGATAGGAGACTATATAAAGTTTAATAAAAGTAAAATAAAATAGTTCAAATGTTTAAATAATGATAAAAGATTAAATAGTCTTGTAACTCAGTTTCTGAAAAAGAGGTAAGAATATAGAATATAAATTCCTTTATATATATACATAAGACACAGAAGTATAGATAATAATATGACTCATGTAGGCAAATGCTTGGAGTATATTATCAAGTAAAAGGACAGTGGAAATGGAACACAATCATTTTTACTAAGCTAAGATGATAATTTGAAAGATCATTGATCCAAATCTATAACCATTACATATTTTTTAAATTAAAAAACACATTGTGTATTCAATGAAAAAAAAACAAAATCAAACAAACCAAATCCAACTCTTAATGTTAAATTAATGAAAAATTTGTGGCATTGTAATTTGTCACAAGAGTTTAGACAGATAATCTTAACTTCCCAAGGGTCTGAGATGTTCAGAATCTAAACCAAACAAGGTTTCAAGTAACTTTTCTCTTAGTAGCTACTTATTGTAAAATATGAGAGCAAAGCCTCAACATCAGTTCTTTTGCAAGGTCTCTATGACAATAGTAAACCCCAATAAATTCTGAAGTACTTCAAACAGGGCATTTTTTAAATGATTTCCAGCTCTTCAAAGAATAAACCTTTCCTGACCTGAAAGTTCTCAGAAAACTTTCATATAGTAAATTAGCCAGTTTTTCAGGGAGCCTCTGGCAGCAGTATGTGGTTAAAAAGGGTCACCTTCAAAATATGGAAAAATACAAAATCAGTTTCAGGTGCAAGAAATTATTCCAAAAATCCCTTAATTTATTAAATCTGTGAGTAGAAATTCGTCTCCCTTTCACAGTAACCTGCTCACCCACTCAGGAATAAGGAATATTTACATGGTAATGAGGTAGAAATAGTTTCCCCAAGGCATTCTCAACAATATTCTTTAAGCAGTGTGAATTTTCAGAAAACAATTTCTCAGTCAGAAAAAGGGTGTTCCCATATTTATACACCTGACAATTTTTTTTTTAAATAAAACAGTATCTGGAAAGTAATGTTGAAAATCCACATAGATGGCAAAAGAGTAAGCCTAATGTAATTTAAAAGCATAAATATAAATAGAAGTTCTACGGTCAGGTTAAATGTCTGGGACTTGCACAATAAAATTTTCAAGGGTATCTCAGTAAGAAAAGTAAAATAAATTAGCCTTAGAATAGCATTCTTATTGCCAAAATTATCTAAATATGCCGATAAGGGAGTATGTGTGTGTGTGTGTAGAAACCCCTAGTATGAAACAGATTTTCCTGGTAAAACAAGGATTGAGAAAAGGAGTTTAAAAGAACCAGAAATTCCACTCGCTGGTAAGAATTATGTATTCCTTATTATCATGTGCTCTTTTTATTCTTTTGTGAGACAGCCTCTCAGATCAACAACAATAGAAACAAAACAGGAAAAGATCAGGAACCTTAAACTCTGCTTGATACCAAATATACTTAAGAAGTTTTGCCTGTGGAAACTCAAGGTGGATAAACAGCATAAATTAGTTTAAGAGAGGAGAGACTACTCTTTGAGAGGTGTGATTCCCTGCACAGGTCTATAGAGCAGGTCAGGAGAGAACCCTGCAGAGAAAAAAAGGTATCAGATTGTTAGTTTGCATTGTTTCAAATCAGGATAATTTAATTTCCTCTATTATGACTTACAGCAGTGCATGTAAGAGAAGAACTAGGACTTCTGTTCCATGGCAGGAGGGTTGGAACTAGATGAATTGTAAGGTACCTTCCAACTTTGACCATTGTATGATTTAACATCTATTCCCACTCAGCTATATGGGATCTCCCTTTACCTATACATAACTCTTTTGGCTGATAGATAAACAGGCTTAAATTAGTGTCATATGTGGGAATGAACCTTGCAAAATTTTGAGTACATAAATGGTACTACTGATGTTATTTTGTAAACACTGATGTAACTAAGATCCTCATATGCTGACTTTCAAAATATTTCTTTGCATACACATCTGTAGAATATGAAAATATAAATTTCCTTTTAAACAAAAAAAGACAAAACATGGAAATGGCTGTTGGGTTGTGTTGCTTCTGTCACAGTAACATGGTACAGTATTGTGTGTACCACTTGCATTGGGCTCTTTTGAAATGTGGGTGGACTTTTTTGAAGGATCCTAACTTGTTGAGTGGAATACATTGGTATGAACAGAAGAGAGATTATGGCTATTTCCTCCCAGAGAAACGAGAGAAGAAATTAATTAAAGTGATCTTTGTTTCCCTTTTTTTGTTGCATAGTTTCAAACTTTGGAAGAAATCTTCTCTTTCCATTAACAATAATTAACAGCATTAAGAAGAATCCCTGGAGAGGGCTTTTCTAATTGAAAGGACCACATTTATGTGGAAAGAAGGTCATTTTCAGGTTTTTGGTGTTTGTTGGTTTGGGTTTTTTTATGAAAGCATGCATGTATGGAATTCACTTGGACACTTTTTCTGTATGTCAAATGCAGTACCATAAATCAAGGTGCTGTTCTTCTAAAATGGATAAAACTGTTGTTTATCTTAATTTTGTGACAAAATCAAATATACTGTGTAGCGTGGAGTGTATTAAGATAATGATAAAATACGCATGCTGAAGGGAAGGAAGGGGGATAGTACGAGGTACGGTTCTTTGTATAAACTCAGAAAAAAAAAGACCAAATTAAATGACTTCCCAGGCATATTTAAAATACAGATCTCTGTGACAGTGTCTCCCTGGAATGATACTGGCTTGGTTCCTAATCAATAGAGACTGTTGGTATCTGATTGATGTACTAATCTCATTCTTGTGAAATTGGTTTTAATTTGCTGAGGATTTAATTGCATTTATTATATGATTAATTGTGGCAGGGTGCTTGGAGCTCCGGACAGGCTTTTGTAGTAATTTACATCTGATTAAAAGAAAAATAAATTAATAATATTTTAGGAACTCAAAGCAATTCTTGCAGTCTGGGGGAAAGATTGTATCTCTGCTCTAGGAAGGCTCCTCTGTACAAGAGACATGAAGCTCCCTAGAGCAGATCTATTGGAAGGCAACAAAGAGGATTAGGGGACTGGAGCAAATCTCTTACGAGAAAGGGTTGAGAGATTTGGGCCTGTCAGTCTTGAGAAGAAAAAACTGAGAGGAGACTTCACCAATGTCAGTAAGTATCTGAAGGGAGTGTGACAAGAGGAGATTTCCAGGCTGTGCTCAGTGGTGCCAAGCAATAGGACAAGAGGACACAGGCAGAAACTGATGCACAGCAAGTTCCACCTGAATATGAAGAAAAAGTTCTTTACTGTGCAGGTGACTGAGCACTGGAACAGATTGCCCAGGGAGGTTGTGGAGTCTCCCTCACAGGAAGTATTCAAGAAGAATCTGGACACAATCCTGTGCCATGTGCTCTAGGATGCCCCTGCTTGAGCAGAGAGGCTATAACAGATGACCCACCATGGTCTGCTGTGTTCTCTTCCATGCTTACCCATTCTGTGATACGCATTGTTAAAGAATCATTTTTAAATTATTTTTTTAGTAAAAGGTAGTAGCAAAGTTTGTGTTGAAATATTTGCTGCAGAAAAGCTCTTGCTACTTAGCAATCATTGAACTAGCATAATGTTTTAAGGAGCCTTATGCTTTTTTAGCCTTCCTTCTGCATATTTATTATTCCCCCAGTACTTTAAATTGTCTTTAAGTGGAATGACTCTGCCAAATCAAACATGAATTCACAAATATGCATATGGCATTGGAACTGGCTGGGATGGAGTTAACATAGCTCAGAGCAGTCCATATAGTGCTGTGTTTGTATTTGTAGCTGAGATGACGTGGATAACACACTGGTGTTTTAGCAGTTGCTAAGTAGTGCTTGTGCAGCATCTAGGCTGTCACACACACACCTGTACACACATACACACTATCATAGGCAAGTAGGTGGTGGGGCAAAAGTCTGGGAGAGAACATGACTGGGATATGCCACGGTGCTCTCTCCGGCCAGCACGCTGACCCTAGCACCGGGCAATCTCCCACCTGCCCTGGGTGGGGGGACGGAAGACAATCACAGCACAGGAGGGCAGGCAAAGCTCCGGCTCGAGTTCGCCTTGCCCACCGATGGCAAGGTGCACGAAGGAGGTAGGAATGAGGCAGGGGGGTTTCTTTGTGAGGGCAGGGAAGGGTTTATTAAAGGACACAAAACCCACAGGGAAAGCCACGAAGAAAAGCCCAAGAAAATGAGGCTGGCGTGGGGTTTATACCCCTACATAATGGGCATGGAGAACACATAATAACCAATAAAATATCAGTTAGGGGGTGTTACAAGGGCGGGGAGAAGGGATTAGGGCAAATGGGAGAAGGAGTGGGGGGAGCGGAGTAATAGGGGCCAATCAGCTACTGAGTAACGTAGAACTTTCTGGAGAAATAACCAAGTATGAAACATAAGGGGAGGGGAGGGCAACAGCCAATGGTCAGCGTGTTTTACACAGCCTTTTGTGTGCTCACTGTACCTTCAAGCCCTCGAGCTGCGGAGGCATCAAAGCAGCGGACCTTTTGGTCTGCTTGGTCCAGCTGACCATGGCTCTGGCCATGGCTCACCGCAACAGGGACAGTTGAGTCAAACTGACTGATCCCATACCATATGATAACATTCTCAGCAATAAAAGCTAAGGGAAAGGAGTGAGAGGAGGATCACAGGGCATTTTGTTATTAAGGTGTTGGTCAACTGAAGAAACTGCTACATGTGCTGAATACCTACTTACCAGAAAGTGTCTGGATGTCTCCTTCTGATGGGAAGTAGGTAATAAATATTTTCTTTTTTTTTTGGCCTTGCATCTGTGGCAGCTTTTGTTTCTTTATATTAAATTGTCTTTATCTTGACCCATGAGTTTTTCATCTTATTTTCTCACTTTCTCCTGCTGAGGGCAGGGAGTGAGAGAGTGGCTTTGTGGGCATTTCACAGCCAAGGCTAATCCAACACGTTGGTAAAAAAAACAAAAAAAAAACAAAAATCCCAAAGTAATATCCACCTTTACATCCTACATGAAATTCACAGATTTAGGATTACCCATGATACCAAAAATGGAACCCTTTGAGCACTAGTGGGCAGAGACTGTCCACCTGCACTGTTCTGTTCACTAAGAACATAACGCTTGAAATCATCAGAAGCAGCCATTTATGGAGTTGGAAATCCACAGAATACTGTTCAAGATATGAAAATTAACCATGAGGCTTTAAAATCCCTGCCATTTCCATTCTCTTATGTCTTGGTTTAATCCAGCAGGCAGCTAAACAGCGCTTAGCCACTCATTCATTCTTCTGCCCTTCTGCGGGATGGGGCGAGAATTGGAAGGAACTAAAAGTTAAACTTACGGTTTGAGATAAAAATGGCTT
This sequence comes from Struthidea cinerea, assembly GCA_013397865.1. NCBI lineage: Eukaryota > Metazoa > Chordata > Aves > Passeriformes > Corcoracidae > Struthidea > Struthidea cinerea. Next base: position 87,316 of record VZTI01001107.1, on the reverse strand, counting down.
CATAGGACAGAAAATTAAGGAAAATAATGATAAAACAAGTAGAATATACAAAACAAGTGACGTACAATGCAATTGCCCACTGCCCACCAGCTGATGCCCAGCCCATTTCCAAGCAGCAGGTCAGCAGGCCCTGGGTCAGCTTTTGCCGTAGTTTATATGCTGAGCATGACATCATATAATTTGGAACGTCCTTTTGGCCAGTTTGGGTCTGCTGCCCTGGCTGTGTCTCCTCCCAACTTGTTGTGTACCCCAGTCTCCGCAGTGGTGGTGTGGGGTGGAAAGCTGAAGAGTCGTTGACTTAGTGCAAGTTCTGCTCAGCAACGACTGAAACATCAGTTTCATCAACATAGTTCTCTTCCTAAATGTAAAACACAGCACTGTACCAGTTACAGGAAGAAAATTAACTTTATCCCAGCTGAAACTAGGACATCTGGTCATACCACAGATGCAATGTCTTCAGGGAAACCAAATTTGTTTGTCAGTCTCTCACCTCCATTCTTTATCTGTGAACCCATTCATACAATCAGATGAGATTGATTGTGTAATCTCTTCCCACTTGTGTCAAAAGAAGTAACCAAACTTTTCAATTATTTAATTATTTTCAGTTTAGTTAAATCTCATTTTGAATGAATATCAAGTCTCCATCAACCCATAGAAAACATAGTTTAATTTTTTTTTTTTATTACCCCTTTGCAAATGTAAATAGTACATACTTAATTTCAGCACAAAAATATACAGAAAACCCTACATGGGTTCTGACAAGGAATACAATATTTACCATTGTCATGCCATGTAAATCTCTGTACTGTTTGATTTTAGGTCCAAGGCACCTACAGTTTAATCCCTTGAATGCTAGAGACAGAATGCACTCAGTACAATAAACATACCTCAAAATTTCTTGTTATGCACACTCATCCAGTCAGTTATTCTTCTTGTTAACTTTCCGTAACTTTTGACTCACATTCTTTCATTTTTTTCATTTGTTTCATTTTTAATGAAAAATGCGCTGTGATACAATGTAAGGCAGCAATTTTGCCCAGTCTTCCTTTTGTTTGTGAGAATAGTTTGACATGTCCCTCCTACAAATCTCTTTGATATGGGTTGCAGATCACACTTGTCACTGAAATCATTCTTTCAGTGTTCTATCCTGGTGTTATATGTGTGGACATCACATGTAGAGTTAAAATAAGAGGGTAATAAAGACACTTCACTTTAGTGACATTTCCCTCCTAAACCCCTTTAATAACAAAAACATACTGAAAAAGTTAAAAAAAAAAAAACAGCAAACAAAAAGAACCCCACAAAAATATCAAAAACATAAGACTAAAAAGACTCTACAGAAACTATGAAGAAATTAATACAATAGTAAGTAAAGAATTCAGATGATTTTTTCTTCAAACACCCACTATCTTCCATGTACTTAATTTTAAAATCTGTTTTATTATAACTTTCTTTGTTCTGCTACCTTTTTATGTTACGGGTTTTTTTCTTTAGCCAGATTTTACCCTAAAATCTTCCTGTTTTTTAAAATGGTCTTTTTGCACAGCAGTATCATAAGTCTTCAACAGGCTATTAGTTCACGCTCGGGCTCTTCCCTAGTCTCTAAAATTCAACCTGTTCAAAGTTGGGTGGATTCTTTTACATAATGGCCCAAAGACATCTTTTCTATGGGTCCATCTCACTACTAACTTTGTGAATCATTTCTCATCTTGATCATCTAAAATATTGTTTCCACTTACCTTCATGAAATGCAACCATGCCTTTCTGATAGCCAGCCAAAAACCTAATACAAAGCTTTTTTCTTAGTCTGTCACTTTAATTTTATAACTCTTCTACACTGTTCTATTAGCTGTTTTTCTGACAGAGGAGTAGAAATCGTCCCAGTCAAGGATCTTACAGACAGTATCAGCTCCCAATTACTATCCAATGTCAAGAGGATGATTCTTGTTTATGACTAGCAGTTTAGTCTAGCTTCATGAACTTGGAAAAAAAAGAAAAAAGGAACAATGATAATTATTATGAGACAGAAGCTACAGGAGTTCCAAAAGGAGGTGGGAAATTACTCTAACCTACTTTGCTGATGTTTTAACAAATTATTCCCATGAGCACCTGCCAACACATCACATAGACTAACACAGTAATGGGTTTGACTTTCCTTCTGACTAATTCAGTTTTCATGAAATGGGAATTAAGTCATAAGAAATAAAATATGCAAGCTCTTTGATAAGTAAAAATAGTTTAATCTTCACCTACTTTTAAATCAACTGTGGCAGTACATGACCTGCAAGATAATGTTTGCTGAAAAATGTTTTGTTTTTCTAAATATACTCTGTGAAATGGAAACTCTTCTTTTCTACTGCCATCTTAGAGAAAAAAGAATTCCTGGAGGTATTGCTCTAGTTCTTTTTCCTGTCCATTATATATTTTTTATTAATATTATACATTTAATCACTTATTTAAAGAAATTACTTTTTTTCTTTTTCCCTTTTCTTAGGGCTAATAGACTAGCATAAAGAACTAATGCCCCTTATCCACACAGGCAAAGTGCTAGTTGTTGACCATGATCATGTACTAGAAAATACTCAGATGCTGAAAGTTGTTTCCCCTTGAGATTTAAACTGTCAACAAACTATATCATCTCTGTAGCAAAAAGAAAAAACAACCAAAAAACCACACCACCCAAACCTATGCCCCCCAAAATTGCCTGAATTCTTAAGAAAACCCTGGCACCAAATTTACTACAAACACAGAATGTAGAGTTTTAGATCATTTGTCATCCTGGTAACTGTACAAATAAGGTGATTTTAACAGAAGCAATTTAACAAAGAGCTATTGTTAGTTTAGGGGAAATAGTAGTAATATTTAAATATTGCAAGGCAATGGAGGAAAAAACATTCTTACTGACTTTTCTTAAACAGAAAGAAAAAACCCTCTCCATTTTTTCTTTGTTTTGGAAATCATGTAATCCTAGAACCACAGAATATCTCAGACTGGAAGGGATCCACAAGGATCGTCAAGTTAACTGCCTGTTCCTCGCAGGACACTTAAAACTAAACCATATGACTAAGACTGTTGTCCAGGCACTCCTTGAACTCTGACAGGCTTATTGCCATAACCACATTCCTGGGGAGTCTGTTCCAGTGACTGACCACCATCTGTCTCAGGGAAGAACTTTTCCTTAATGCCTGAATATGGATAGAGTAGCTGATATCCTACTTGTGTTAATCTGTATAAAATATTCTTAGATATTTTTTCTTGTTTTAGCTGGATATTAACTAATGAAGATAGGTTTTATAGCACACAGAATGCTTTTCAAACTACTCTATTTAATTTTTAAAGGTTATCACTCCAGTAGCTATTCCAGATCTCATAACTGACAAGCAGGCATCTGACCCATTTGCAGGAGAAAAATGCAATTGTCATAACTGCTGGAAAAATACAATTTTTTTTTTTCAAAAATGGTTGTTTTATGAATTACACATGAATTATTATAAATATGGATTTAAATGCTTTACTGTAACTGGAACACATTTTTCTTAAAATTGAAAAATCACTTGGAAATTAATACAAACTTCTAGTGATGAAGTGTGATAGTAAAGGAGACATAAAGGGGTGTGTGATGGACTTCTCTTTTTCTCAATCTTTAATATTTAAAATCTTCATAACAATTCAATGTACTATATTTATTAAGGGAATAATTATAGAATGAAAATTGCATATTTACTACAAAGTGAATTCAGAAATTTTCATCTACCTCAACTTTCAGATAATTTGAGCATCAAGAGTTAAAAGTTCATAGTTTGTTACACTAATTATTTTTAATAATGATATTCCTGCTACAGTACCAGAAAGGTATCCAGAGGGAGCTTTTATAACAAAAAAAGACAATGAGCATAATCCTGTAGTGGAAAGTTCCACATTTATAATCACTCTCTGAAAATAATTGTGAATCTCTACATTGTTTGTATGCATGAGAAGTGCACAAAGATTTGCAAGGCATCTGAAGTGACACAATTTTAATTCAGCTCTTCCATACTACCTCAATAGTTTCCATACTCTTAACTATTAAAAGGGGACAATTTTTTATGTAATAAGCAGTCATTAGCCCATTAGGGCCTTCTTGTTCTGTAAAAAATATGCTTTGTATTACATCTTGGGTATGTTGTAGAACTGAGACCAAACTGTTTTTTAAGGAAGTGTCGTAAACTTTGGCATAAGCATTAGGTTCACTGACAACATGTGTACACCATAGAGCTCTAAGGTCCAGGGAAGTAACTGGCATTTTAAAGTTTTGCTTTTCATTTGCTAAGCCATCAAAATTTCTTTGAAACATCAGATTCTTCTGACTCCTAATGAATAAGTCAATTCAGGGTCAACCCACTACACTTAAATATAGAATTGCAATATATATATGAAGTTATTGCAATATAGGTGAAGATCTAAAATACTCCATGTGATTATCTTCAGGTTATTTCTGTAACACTATGGGGTAAAAAGTGAGTTGCTTTAGAGGAGCAGAGAAAAGCATTAAATGTTCCTCAAAAGTGATCTGTGTATAACAGAAAGAATCATGAGGGATTGTTTTTTTGTAGAAATAAGCAGAAGGTGAAAAGAGGAATTAAAGACGGTGTAAACAAAAATGACAAAATGAGAAATACATAAGCAGCTTGTTGCAAACCTGGCCCATCTTGTCAAATTCAAAACTTAATAATTGATGTGGGTTTAAAACACAGTGGAAGAGAAAAAACCCACAAGACACTGTAAGATGCATGGATATTGCTATAACAACATTAGATGACAAAAGAAATGTCCAGCCAATATGTTGCACATAGTGGACTGTGCAAGATAATTATCAGAACCTGAGAGACAAACAACAGAATTGTATCAACACTGAGCATTATTAATATCTATAACCAAAGAGCTTCCTGATGCTGCAGAAATTATAGAACTTAAATTTTCAATTCTAAAAAAGGCCTGCTACAGTAGGCACAACAGAATCTGTTCACATCCACTACTTTATTTTTATTGCATTTTCTTCATTTGCTTCTGCTTTCTTTGACTTGATTGATCTCAGCTCTGTTATGCTGAGAGTTACATTAGCCAAGGACCTGGACCTGAACATTTTACAGCTGGCATACGGCTGGCATAGGTGAATACCGTAAGATGTAGAAATACATTCTGTTTTCATTAAATAGCAAAACTATCACTGTTTTCAACAGATTCAGGGCTTTGGTCACAGAAAATTTGCCTTATCAACATCATTTCTGTGTATAAAAATCACCAGACTGTGACATAACAATACCTGTTAACAATCAGTGTTACATTACAATGAATAATTAAAGAATGGCCCTTTTTTTCTCTTCTTTCTCATATTGCATTCCCAATCAAAAATAAGAACCTTTGAATTTCATAGTTAAAAAATTATCTCATTTTTAAAAAATTGTTTTTACTATCTATTCTGGAAGTTTCCCTTAGAAACCACAAAGTAAATGTCTGCTGCTCCATTAAGAAATCTACACTTGTATTCTGCAGGCATCAGTTTTGCTTTACTCTCAAATTCCTAATGGAGTTTAAAATTAAAATTAATGTTTCTGTTTACTTTCCAGTATATTCAAAATCCTAATCAATGATGTCAACACATCTCAGTAATAGTGTTTCTCTATTAATGTCTGGTATAGGCAATAAAGGAAGCATGGGGCACTGTTCAGTAGGCCAATCACTGGAGGATATTTTTTATGTTGTCAGCTGTGAACCAACTGAGCTGTAATAAATAGTACAATTAGTGGAAATAAAATAGCACGCTGACAAGACTGAAATGATATTGAGCAGGACACTTTGCAAATGCATAATCTTTTACCCAAGATGATTAGAGTATGAATAGAAAGGGGAAAACAACAGCCTACCCAGAAATTAAAGACATTCCTGGTCTCTCAATCCCATTTTACTTTATATCTTCTAAAGCTCTTTATCTCACTAACAGTGCAGTGTTCTACCTTCCATGAGTGCCCTTCTACTCATATTTTCCTGAATGCCTGCTTTTGATACATTGCAGCATTCACAAACATTAATCCGTTATCACTTAAAGCTTTTCTTAAGATAATCTTTCACGTGTACTTCTCCTCCCGAAGCTGTCACTCCATCATTTAATCTTGATAGCACTATATATGGACCATTATGTCTCCTCCATTGAAATTCTTATGCAGCAGCTGTTTTACATGAGTCTCTTTTGTTCTCATGGTCTTTTCTGTCACTAGCACAGCTGTCTCAGTTGTACACTGCCTTTGTTGATTTCAGTTTAGTGAGTCTGTTTAAATCAGTTGATAATCTGGATCTAAACCTTTGTGATCAATGTAAGACAAATATTTTCCAGGGAAAAAACAAATAACAGGCACTTAAGCATAAGCCTTCCTTTTAAAATACAATTTTAAATATAATTTATCAATGAATTTCATTTGGAAAAGAAAAAAAAAGAAAAAAATCTTTTACCTCTTTTCTTCTACACAGCAAATTTAAATCATGAATCCCTAGGGAATTTGACTATGTTGTGTTGTATGTACATAAGAAGCATTGTAAGTTTTTAGATTTTACTTCATTGTTTTGTGAGTTAAACTTTTACATTCCCATCATCTCTAAGTACTACGACTGTACCTGTCACTTCAAATAGATTCCTCTGGTAGTTTTAGGAGTTGTGCTTTTTTTCCCACGAATCTTAAGTTTAGAGATCTTTTAATTTACTGATACAAGTCTCCTAGAACTTATGCATGAATTTATACTGTACATCAGATTCAGTTTGTGGTATCATTTCCTGAGACATATGAATGCTGTGCAACATTCTCATGACATTAACACAATTTACAAGGTCAGAATACTATTCAGCTGTCATGATGGCTAAGGAAAACAACCCCCATTGATGGACCCTTTAAAAGTAGCTAAGTGCCAGAGAATTGAATTATGTAGCATGCTCTTGACCAATATGCCTGCTGGAAATAAAGCCTTAAATACTGCCACCAGTACATTAATTTTCAACCCTATTAGGGAAGTCTTACAAAAATGTTCATGAACTTTACTTCAGTGGATTGCAAACCAAAATCTAAAAAGAATGTAAAACATAATAGATGACTGTTTGTCTTTTAATGCTGAAGTGTATTGATATTCTAATTAAATTTAATCAATAATGTAAGCACAAAACAACAGCACAAAGAAATTAATTATTTCTATACAATAAGTAATTGATGAATATTTACATTTTATAGTAAGAAATACTTATAAAAGTATATATAAAGTTTAAAACATATTCAATCTATATAAAACTAGTATAAAACTGATATCTACTAGGATTGGATATTTATTCTGAAAGAACACACTGCAGCACAATACAAAATAAATCACTAATGCTTTTTAGCAAGGTATTCAATATAACTGGGTTCTCAGCATAACTTATACTTGTCACATCACAGCTGACAGAAGAAAATACCATAGATCTCGAATCTCAAGAAAGAAAGTTAGGAAGTGAATGTTAATATGAAAATACAAACAGCACTAATGATACTTAGTGAAATTTTATAACCCCATACATGAAATATTTCCATTTTCCATTTTCAAAATAGACCTCTCCTAATTTCAGTCAGAACTGAAACACATTAGAGGAGAAGAAAATCAAGATTAAGTTGCTACTGTGAGTCCCTCTTGCAGGTCCAGTTTCCATCTACATACTTTTATCATCAAGATCACTTGTTAGATACCAATTCTAAAATTAGTTAGGTAACAGTTACTAAATCTGGTCTTTTTTTACTTGATTATTGCACAGAGTAAGTGGAAGTGCTTTCAATAAACAGAACTATTCCCTTGATTAATGTGCAGTGCCTGTGATTTGTGACATGATTTACTTGGTAGCCATGTAAGCAGAATTAAACATAACAGTTCTGTTTATTGCACAAAGGAATCTTCTTTCTTTGTTCTGATTTTTTTTTTGTACTATTTTCTATTGCCTTTGTATTTGGATTAAATCTATTTCATCTGATCACAAAAAAATAAAAAAATTAGAAGAATGCCGCATCTTATCAAAACAGGAATGTAACCAAGAGAGAATTATTCCACCTATGTCTTTGTCACCCAGACATAAACCAATACATTGTTTAGCTGGGAGACTAGCACAGTCAACTGTGATTAGTTGCATAATTGTGACTTTCGTGCTCCATGTCAACTCTAGGATTACTTTGCTTAATTTATAAAAACCATTTCTTCATGAAGAAGAGAGTATCTCTCAATAACCTTTTTAGAAACTACGTATGAATTCAGTAACCCTGAGCTCTACTCATTCCTTTGGGCAATAACATGTGCAACTCATGTCAGAGATGCTGGGACCTCAGCACCTTTCCTCATTTTATTTAGATCAAACTGAATCAATCTATATCTTATGACCAAAAAGAAGAATGCAGTAGAAGGGTTTATACTTTACAAATTATTAAAATCTCAGCCAACTTCATGGATCAATGATTGACAAGACTTTAGTTAGATAACAGACTTGCAGTCTTATAGAGACAAGCCAGGGACACATCTGATAACAGAAGCCAAAACGGAAACACCAGAGAAATATCCCAAAAGAATTAAAGGGTGCTCCTCTATGAAGGTGACACAGCCAAGAGCCCAGCTTAGGTGCCTTTATACCAATTCATGCAATATGGGCAGCAAACAGAAGGAGTTGGAAGCTACAACCATGCTGCTAGAAAGCTATGACCTTGTTGCCATTACTGAAAATTGATGGAACGAATTCCATGCCTGGAGTGTGACTATTGATGGCTACAGGCTATTTAGAAGAGGCAGGGGAGGAAGGAGAGGTGGAGGAATTGCCCTCTGCATCAAAAGGTGAATTGGGTGTGAAGAGTTGTCTTTGAAGAACAGCCATGAGCAGGTCAAAAGCCTGTGGGTAAGAATCAGAGACTGAGGCAACAAAGGAAACTTTGTGGCCAGCGTCTACTACAGGCCCCTGATCAAGGGGACCCTACTGATGAAGCTTTCTTGCTCCAGCTACAGGAGGCATCATATTCACAGGCTCTTGTCCTCCCGGGGGGCTTCAACCACCCCGACATCTGCTGGGAAAGCTGCACAATGAGCCGTAGGCAATCCAGAAGACTTCTGGAAAACATGGAAGATGACTTCCTGACTCAGGTAGTAGACAGCCCTGCCAGAGGGAATGTGATACAGGATCTTATGGTCACCAGTGTAAGAGAGCCAGCTGGGGACATCAAGACTGGAGGCAGCCTGGGCTGCAGTGATCCTGCATTAGTGGGGTTTGCAGTCGTGAGGGAGCTGACAAGAAAGAAGAGAAATTATTTACAAGAGCATTTAGTAAAAGGACAAAGGAAATGGCTTCAAACTGAAAGAGACTAGGTTTAGATTAGATATTAGGAGAAATTCTCTATTGTGGAAGTGGTGAGGCAGTGGAACAGGTTGCCCAGAGAAATGGTGGATGACCCATCTCTGGAAATGTTCAAGACAAGCTTGGATGGGGCTCTGAGCAACCTGATCTAGTGAAGAGTGTCCTTGCCCATGGAAGAGGGGTCAGAACTAGATGGTATATAAGGTCCTTTCCAATCCAAACCATTCTATGGCTCTGTGTTAATGCTGGAAGGTCAGATCCACCTAGGCTTAAATGTTTATTTTTGTCTTCCAACTCTTGTTGCTAAGGCAGTAACTCTAAAAAATAGCCTGGGAAGAAACCTCTTGTCTTGTACACACAGTGCTGTTGATTTACACTGGCAATAAGTTTTGATCTTAAAAAACCCAGGAAGTTTATGCTATTTGCACTAAGTTTCCAGGAGGGATAATAAACACTTGCTTTTAAATGCTAGTAAGTGATTTAAAAATCTCAACACATTAAAATACAAAATACTAAGTTAAGCTATTTATTAAAATCTTTATTGAGGAAAGACTCAACATCCACTTCCTATGTATGCATGCTTGGCAGAGATTTGGATCTGAGCCAGTGGAAATCTGTTCTAATAGTCCTGAAGGAGATAAAGTTGTCTATAAGGATTTTTCTTTGTTTGTTTGAGTTTGAAATAACAGGGCAGTGATCTCCATTGAATATCTGAAAGATAAATTGGTCTTTTCATAAAAAAAAAACAAAACCCTCTGGATGTCTAAATAGAGAAATTAATCATGTGAATTCCAGATTGCTTTAAATTGATATAAACAATTACTGCTTGCATATCAACTTTATTCTGCAATTGTAATTCTGCTCTTCACATATCTTTATGCTTGATATTTCAGGATGATGACTGCTACAAGATTTTCAGAGTATCTCACTATTGCAAGCTAAGAAAATTACTCATTTTGCACTTGAGAATCATTGCATAAATGCAGGATAAGGACAAGTAGCAGTTTTATAGAAATTGATATGAGGAAATAATTAAGCTACATGTAAGTCAAACTTTTATTTACCCCCATAGAAAGACAATCAATGTATTGACACATAATTTGGAAAAAAAAAAAAATGTCTACAAGGTATGGAAAGGGCATCTTCTTCTCTACCCTACATTGAAAGGGCATCTTCTTCTCTACCCAGGGTCTATCCTGGGGAGCTGCATTCAGATCTGCACACTGTACAGCCCAAAAGTTCATGGATCAAAATGAAACTAAAGTAAATTAGCAGTTGTATAGAAATGAAATGTGTGAGAGCGGGTTTAGAAAGGAACTTATTTCATTTCTAAAACTTAAGACTGAGTACAGAAATGTTGATGCTCTCCCAATTCATCAAGGTCTACTGCTATGAGGAAGGGAATAAAATGTTCTTTACATCCATGTTTAAGTGGTTTTCAAACCAAGCAAAGCAGATTCAGATTACAGTCTAGAAATAGCTTTCTGATGGTAATTGGAATATTTTGGTATGAGTAGACTGTGGACACCTTTAAACAAAGGTTAAGTAAACACCTATAGGTAAGTTCATAGCTAGAGCTAATATTGCCTTAGGTCTGGAAGGTTGACTAGGTGACATTCCAATCCTCTGTCATTCTATGCAAGCCATTCAGAAACTTACATAGAAGAACAGAAGTTTGCCTAAGTGTATTTAAGACAGATGGGGTGAGGGGAGAGGGAGTCAACCAAAACCGGTCTAGAAGATGTATTAACATATTCTATATGTCATGGCTCACATTTCATTATCAGATCGTTGCACTTCTGCCAGTGAAAACTGTTAGTATTGGTGACTTGTTTGAAATGTAAGAATGTTTATATTTATATAATAGGCACATGATGGTAAAATAAGAAAAATATGTAGTGGTAGGAGCTACAGTAAAATAAATCAGCTCCCACTGGCAAAAGGATTAATGGTTAGATACTTAATTTTTGCTAGGGGTTCTTGTGTTCACATAATTTTTTAAAGAGCTCTATTCCATCTAGATATGATTTTATTTTTACATAGAAAAGTGTTAGACAACTGCATTTTCCTTTTGCTGTGTACCTTTGCGAATTTGGCCCAATCTCCAAATAAATATAAATCTTTCCTACACAATGGTTAATACAGCCAAAGCACAAGTCGAGGCCTATGCAACAGTAACTTTCAGATGGTTTTGAAATGCTTCAGCACTGAGCTAGACTTTATTTCAGGTATAAAATAGATAGAACAGGTGCTATCAAACAGTTTTATTTCCTTTGTGACATAAAGCCTCAAACCCGTGAATGACAGCCTAGGTCTTTCCAAATAGTAAAGTTGCTGAGAAATGGATTGAAGAGGTTTACAGTGATAACCTCAAGGCATAAAGGAGACAAAACTATAGAAAGAAATATGGAAAAATCTAGCCAAACCTAATGTGGAAACTAAATGGGAAAATTCTATATTTTAAGTGGGTTTCAGGGAAGAGAAATTTCCCTATCATACAATTTTTCCTGATAATGGAAACTTTAAAGAACAATAAAGCAAATTTCACAATGAAAAATATTTACCTAAAAAAACCCAAAAAACCCCAAACACTCTAAATGCTATAATTCAAAATGTTTAGAGGAAGGAAAATAATTTTTCTTCAGTAATTCTGCTTTATTATTTAATTTGATACACCTTAACAGAAATGTATAAATAAGAAATTAGTTCATCAGATCTTACTGTTATCCTTGATCCTATCCCTGAGGAGGAAGGAGCAACAGAGACAATGTGTGATGAACTGACTGCAGCTCCCATTCCCTGGCCCTCTGCCACGTGACGGGAGGAGGTAAAGAAAATCAGGAGTAGCATTAGGCCCAGGAAGAGGGGACGGGTGGGGGAAAAGTGGTTTTGTGTTTGTTTTTGTTTTTTAATTTCTAATTATCCTACTCTGATTTTATTGGCAATAAATTCAATTCATTTCCCCAGTTGAGTCTGTTTTGCCCGTGACAGTAAGTGCTGAATGCTCTCTCTCTCTCTTCTTATCTTGACCCATGAGCCTTTCATTATATTTTCTCTCTCCTGTCCAGCTGAGGAGTGATACAGCAGCTTTGGTGGGCGCCTGTTATCCAGCCAAGTTAAACTCACCACTCTAAGATAAGGTAGCTTTGCTTTTGGTGAGGTGGTTTTTCGTTCCACTCAACAATTTATTCAACTTAGGCAACACCAGCAGGTTTAACAAGGTCAGACACTACTGTGTCTCTCCTTCAAAACTATTTAAGTGTCTACAATATTTATTAAATATTATATATATTAAATATTATATATATTAAATATTATAAATATTGTAGCTGGATTTTGATTTTAAAAATACCCAAAACAAACAACCAAACAAAAATGAACAAAAGAAACAATTGAACAAAAAAGTGTTGGTTTTTTTTTCAGTTGTAAACACTTATTTCAAGAAAATAAAGTCTAAAAGCTGACAAATCCAGAAAATGGTTGCCTTTAAAAACAAGAGAAGCACTGTCTTTCACACTGAGTAAAGATTTTAATCCTGTACTAGATGAAATAGGAAAAAGAAAATCAGGTAAGAATCAAATCTGGAAAAAAAACCACCCGGAAGAAATATCATTTATCTTGTTGTTTCCAGCCAAACAATTGAAATAGTTAAGTAGTGCAAGACAGGCAAGATAATGAAAATGAATACAGGGATCCATATTAATCCTATCTAATTTTGAGTGCATGAATAATGTACAAACTTAAGAACTTCTATGCCTAATGTTCTGTACAAAGTCCACATAGAAAGATAGACTCCTGTACATGGTGCTTTTCTTCATTCCAAATCTTAAAACACTTCATGAAAGTCACGTCTCTTGCAAGCTATAGTGAACAACTGGGACAACCAGTATTATCTAAGCATAATGAGGAAGAAGGCCTGCATTCAGATCAATGAGAGCTAAAGAGAAAGGCTAGGAATAAGGTAATTAGAACATCTTTATCAACAGGGATGAACAGAAATGATTCCCAAAGAAGGAAAAAAAATAAAAATTAAGCTTCACTGAGATGAACAGATGTCTGTATATGACTTTCAATTGTAAAGCTATCCAAGATCTCAGCATGCAGATTTACAGAGATGTGGCCCTATTGATTCAAGACTATTAAGTAATTAGTTTGAGTATTCAAAGTTTTTTGGAGTTTTATGGGATCTCTTTCAACTGCTTAAAATGTCCCACACCTTAATTTACAAAGCTTGAAAACATGGGAAAAATATGATCCCAAATAATAGGGAAAATGCTTGTCAATATTTTACACTCCAAATTTATGTTTGTTTATACTATAAAACTTATTCATTAATTTATATTCTTTCAAAAAAATAAAAAACCAGAAATTTGAATATTGAACCCGAAATTTATTTCAGCTATTAACATTTATTATTTCAGGGAATTGTTTGATTTGTTGGGGTTTTTTTATTCTCCACATTTATAGTTGATAATAGTACTGGATCTGCTTTTTGATTCTCTTCAGTTTACAGCAGGTCCAGCAGAGTAATTGGACTGTTCAGTAGATAGCTAGGACTCCATAATTTCTTCCCTTTGTTCTAGTTCCGGCAAAGAGGGAATATTTTAAAGACTATCTACTGTCATCTACTGTCAGAAGTTTGCAAGAGAAAGTCTTCATTGCACTTCCTTTTTCCTCTAAAATACATGACAATTCATTTTTGAAACATGAAGAATTTCTCAAAGTGGAAGAATCTTCATCTCCACTTCCTTTGTACTACTGGAATATAAACAATACTTATATAGTACCTATACTGGTGTTGCATAACCAGGTTTTGTGGGGGGAAGTGTGAGGCTACAGGGGGTGCTTCTGAGAGAAGCTGCTAGGGAGCTTCCCCATGTCCAGCAGAGCCAACAACAGTTGGCTCCAGGATGGATCTGCTGGTGGCCAGGGCCAAGCCAATCACGAATGCTGTTAGCGCCTCTGTGATAACATATTTAAGAAAGAAAAAAATAGTCATTGGCCAGATGTGATTATGGCCAAATAAGAGTGGGGTGAGAACATGTGAGAGGAACAGCTCTGCAGACACCAAGATCAGTGCAGAAGAAGGAGGAGGAGGTGCTCCAGGCGCCAGAGCAGAGATTCCCCTGCAGCCTTTGGTGCAGATCATGGTGAGGAAGACGTGCCACTGCAGCCCATGGAGGACCTCAGAGATCCACCTACAGCCCATGGAGGAGACCCATGCTGGAGCAGTTTTCCTGATAGGATTTTTGACCCCATAGGGGACCCACACTGGAGCAGGCTTTGCCTGAAGGACTGTGCCCGATGGTAGAGTGAGCCATGCTGCAGTAGTCTGTGGGGAACTGTTGCCCATGGGATCATCTCATGTTGGAGAAGTTCATGGAGAACTGTCTCCCATGGGAGGGCCTCACACTGGAGCAGGGGACAGACTCCTCTCCCTGAGCAGTGGCAGGAACAACTTGTCATGTAATGACCATAACCCTCCATTCCCTGTCTCCCTGCACTGTTGGGGGGAGGAGATAGAGCTGGGAAAGAGGGAGGGGTGAGGGAAAGGTGTTTTTAAGATTTGTTTTTACTTCTTGTTATCTTTCTCTGATCTTGTCAGTAATAAATTCAATTCATCTTCCCAAGCTGAGTCTGTTTTGCCCGTGATGGTATTTGGTGAGTGATCTCTCTCCGTCCTTATCTGAACTCATGAACCTCTTATTATATTTTCTCTCCCCTGTCCACTTGTGAAGGGGAGTGATAGAGTGGTTTTGGTAGGTGCCTGGCATCCAGCCAGGGTGAACCCACCACAGCACCTTTCATTACAATATGCATATTATTATGGCCGTACATACTGGATTGTTTTACAAATTTACAGATGATGTTACCAGTTCACCAAGAAAGGTGAAATTTAATCACAGTGATACCAAATGGTATTTTAGGGTGGAACAGCAGTTTCCCCGAACAAAAGAAAAGAAAATAAGAAGGTTTAATGCTTAGTCTTAACTTGACACAAGTTAGCAGAGTGTGGGCATCTGTCCTGGTTTAAAAGAGAGATGTCTGCCAAGGAAGGTGGGAACTTCCTGGAATGGAAAGATGACCTCCTCCCTCCAAATTATTATAACGTCAAAATTACAGGGCTTCCAGGCAAAAATATGAGAAAAGGAATAACGGCTCTTTACTAAACTAGATAGATAGATAGATAGATAGATAGATAGATAGATAGATAGATAGATAGATAGATAGATATAACAAGACCAAAACCACAACATCAACAGCAACAACAGAACCAGAAAACCCAATAATGGCCTTTTTCCGCCTGTCAAGCACTTTCCCCTTCGGTGTAGTTATGACCACGACCGGCAGGGGTGCTGTTGGTTTGTGTGGAGGCAGAAGGGCTGCGGTGACTCCCCCGTGGCTCCAGGGGCTGCTCCTGGCTCCCGGTGAGTCAGAGGGGCTGCGGTGGTTCCCCTGTGGCCTCAGGGGCGCTCTGACACAAACTCAGCAGCCTCTCCAGGTGATGGTGGGAGCTCAGGCAAGGGGGAGGATGGGAGATGGCTCCTTTCGCAAAGCTCACAGACAGCATCTGATCTCTGCACTGCTCCCGGCAGCAAATCAAACTGCAGCAATATCCCTGGAACAGGCAGCGGGCAGAAAAGGTGGACACAGGCAGACCTGGGCAGCAAGCTAAACTGTAGCAACACACCGGGAAACAGCCACACACCCTCTGTAACACGCACAACCAGTCTTTTTGACCGCAGAGCTGAGAAAAGGGTGGAAACCAGACCCCCATCCCCAGGCAAGAGTCCCAGAGTCAGCCCCAATACCTCTCGCAGTATAACGCTGCAGCTCCCGAAAAACCCCAGCAGGAGAGCCCATCCCCCAGACAAGACTCCCAAACTCTCATTCCCCAGGGCCAAACCATTACAGAGATATGGGACAGCTCTTGTGTAACCCTTTTGTTTCTCAATCAGCTTGAAAACCGCCTCCTCTCCACTTGTCCAGCATGCAACAAATGGGAAGAAATTAATTTGAGAAATCTAACCCACAACAGCATATTACACATGCTTTTCACACTTCTTTCTTTTAATTTTACCTGGTTTCATAAAGAAGAGGATAAGACTATTCCCAAGTCTACAAAATTATGATAAATCATATCTTACCAGTGAATTTAAGAAATCAGTTTTCTGTTCGCAGTGATTTCCCTTTTTTTAAAATACACATTTTATTCTGATTTAATTTTATACTGATGTGTTCGAAACATTTTCTAGCCATACTGACAACTTGACCACTGACTTTTTAGGTGAGTGTGACTTAACTTACATGGCTCCCAATGCAGTACCATTTTAAAAAGTATGATGATAAGAATTTTTGAAAAATACTCTTACTTTTTATGAGGACACAAATAACTCAGTACTTTTATGTATACATATAATATTTCAAACTTAATATTTCATATTAGAAACAGTTAATTTTTGTGATATTTTTGACAGGTGAAGGAAAAAAGGAATTTTAGGGGAGTATGTGGTAAGTTTTGGTAAATGCAGCAAGCACAAGCAAAAAAAGAATACACTGCTTTGTCTTGATGTACTGGGTTTCTGTAGATGAGAAGGAAACCAAAACAGCAAAACAAGCTAAACTTTCTTTGATGGCACTGTTGAATATTAGAGACAGCGAACTAAACTTTGTTCCTTACATGAGTACAACGGTCACCAAAATCAATAAGAATCCTGTTCTGTGTGGATATTTGGCCCTTAGTGGCTGTGAGGAAAGCATTGTGTGGCAGTGATGCTCAACAAGCATGGAAATGACAGCTGGAAGATGAATATAAGAATAGATTGGAAGTGACAGTAAGTCTGACTATATGTACAACCTTTTTTGAAGAAATGAGCTAAAAGTAACATCTACTAGCAGCTATTTTTAGGAATCCAAAGTAATCAAAGTGGTCTGTAGGTCAAATATTTCTTGGAGAATAAAAATGGAATTATTTCCTGAAGCTGAATATGATATCCAATTTACAGTACCAATAACAACACCATATGATCTTAATGCAGAATTTTGGGCACTAAGATTCTCAAGGAATAATACAATAATACTAACACTATCCATCATTTCTTGCTAGCTGTGAGCAGACACCTGATTTCAGTTTGGGAGAAGAATAAGGAAATACTTCAGATACATATATGTACATAAGCAATGGAAGAGAATCAGAATTTAAGTAGCTTTAGACTGTGCCATTCACATCATTCCGTCTGGAAGTAAAAATGTTTCTAACATTTGTTGATCCAGAAAATGTCTGAGGGGAAAGGTATTTTGAGTACTTTAGATATCCTTGTTGCGTTGTAATTCAGGTGTTGAACAAACTTAAATAAGAACTTCAAACAATGTGTAAATAGTTTTGGTCCTGTTTAGATGCACTGTGTTGATAGTCAAATTAATTTTCATTTAAATTTTTTTATTTTTGGGGTTTTTTGGTTGGGTTTTTTTCAGTTGGGATTTTTTTCTGAAAAGATAATGTGATAATTTTGTAAAAAGGATTCCCTCTTTGGAACTTAAGTATACATAGTTTACCCATAAGTCGCCTAAGATACCTAATATTGTTGAGCATCTGTACTGTTCATATCACTTTTACTGCATTTTGCAACTAAGCAAAACTAATTATTGTGAAGAGAATCAGCAATATAAATTCAGATGGGAATAAAAGTCTCAGACTTTTAGTTTCTAGGTCTCAGACCTCTAAGGAGACCTATTAAATTAATATTTACCTGAGGCATTTTGAACTTTGGTCATAAATCTTAAAACAAAGAGGCATTATCTATTTCATGGATAACAAGGGAAGTTTGCTTTGGGAAGGTTAATAGTTCAGAGAGGGCCTTTGAGAATGAGTAATTTTCATTTTTTTCTAATTCTTGAAGAGTCAATTCCACCTTGTAAGTATATTGAAAGTTTAGGATAGGTAAAAAGCAACTCTCAGGCAATGCGGAACTTGAGTTTCATGTGGAGAAGGGTAGGCAACAGGACTTTTCTTCTTCCTTAAAGAGCAGATCCTTAAAGATCTTTGTAAGACTGACCATAAGGCTAACACTTGACTAATGCTCTTGTGAAAAATTTTTTCTCAGCATTTACTGTAGTGACAAGAAAATAAGAGGATATGCTCAAAAATGTGTGAAAGCAGTTTTAATAATACAAATATAAAAATCCATTTCAGTCATACAGAACTGATGTGGGTACCTGCAAGAAGTGAACAGAATTTAGACTGTTAACATCTATTATTAAATAGATGAGAAATAGAGAAAGGAGACAGAAAAACAAATCAAAACCCCCAAAACAACCAACCAACCAACAAACTTAAACAAGCAAATAAACAAACACAATGAAACAAAAATACAGCAACAAAACAAACCTAGACACTAAGTTTCCAAAGGGTTTTCAGGAAGTAATCTCAGCCACAAAATAATTTCCTACATTAATTTTGAATGCTGAGTCTCTTTGCTTTTGTAATAAACATTGAAGACTTCTGCTATTGCTTCAGCTCTTTCCTAAAATACTGCAATGCGTGCTCTTTAATAAAAGAGCTCTGAAATAATATTCCAGTTGGCAAATTTAATAAAGCTCTAGGGTGCATTCTGAAATCCTTCCTCCAGTATGCAAATAAATGCAAGCTGTTCATAAAATTCTAAAAACACAAACCTGGAATTACATTGGATTTGAATGGCTGTTGCTGAAAATACTATTTTACTTTAAAAAATATAATTCAATTTGTACATTAGAAAACACTGTAATTACTTATTAGCTAGTGAGTGATAATTTTCCTTTGTAGTATTCCACCTCAGAAAACATATCTCTGTTTCATTGGCATAGTTCCACAAATTCATAAAAGTAACAATGTTTTTAAATAATAGGTAAAACCATGAAATTCTGAATTTGACCCAAAAATATAATATTCTTTTTTGAATAATTTGCAAGAATCATGGAATCATAAAGGTTGGAAAAGACCACCAAGATCATCGAGTCCAACATCTGACTGAACACCACCACATTTACAAGATCATAGCATTAAGTGCCACATCTACTCGTATCTTGAAAACCTCCAGGGATGTTGACCCCACCATCTCATAGGCAGTTCTTTCCAATGCTTAACAAAACTTTCTGTGAGAAATTCTTCCTGATGTTCAACTTGAACCTCCCCTGGAGTAACTTAAGACTAGGTCCTCTTAAGACTTTTTCCAGTCACTGGTTGCCTGGGAGAAGAAGCCAATCCCCACCTTGCTAAAACCTCCTTTTAGAGCATTGTAGAGAGCCCTAAGGTCTTCCTTCAGCCTCCTTTTCTCCATGCTAAACGACCCCAGCTCCCCCAGCCACTCCCCATAGGATTTACTCTCTGGACCCTTCTCCAGCTCCATTGTCCTTCTCTGGACACACTCCAGCACCTCAATGTCATTCTTGGGGCCCAGAACTGGAAACAGGACTTAAGGTGTGGCCTCACCAGTGCTGAGTACAGGGGGACAATCACTGCCCTGGTCCTGCCGGCCACACTGTTTTTGATACAGGCCAGGATGCCACTGGCCTTCTTGGCCACCTGGGCACACTGCTGGATCATGTCTAGTGGGAAGCAGAAAAACACCCCCAGGTCCTTTTCCACCAGGCAGCTTTCCAGCCACTCCTCCCCAGCCTGTAACGCTGCATGGGGTTGTTGTAACCCAAGTGAGGGATCTGGCACTTTGCCTTATTGAACCTCATACTATTAGCCTTGGCCCATCAATCCAACCTGTCCATATCCCTCTGAAGAGTCTTCCTACCGTCGAGCAGATCAACAATCCCACCTGACTTGTTATCTGCAAACTGACTGAGGGTGCATCCAATCCCCTCATCCTGATCATCAGTAAAGAGGTTAAATAGGGCTGACTCCATTCACTACCACCTTCTAGGCCCGGCCATCCAGCCAGTTTTAACCCAGCAGAGGGTGCACCTGTCCCATCCGTGGGCTGCCATTATCAAAGGCTTTACTGAAGTCCAGGTAAACTCACAAGACTTTGGGCCCCAATGGGATTCACCTGAGGTACTGAGGCCCTGCAGCTGTTTATGGTTACTTTGACAATGCCCTCACAATGTCACCCTCTCTCCCTACCGGGTCTTTCTGCTCTCTCTCAGCTTGCCCTGACTCCAGGAATCTACTGCCTAACTCCTTCAGGTGTTTTGCCCCAGAATTTACTGTAGTCACTGCTGCTGTCACTGTGTACCTTATCAACTTCAAATGAATTTATGCGTTTAATGGATGCACTGTGATGTATTTAATGCATCCTAACTTTTTACTGAATTTGTAACCTTTACAGCATTTTGATCTTTTTTCTATTTACATATGTTTAATCATTTTGAAAATACGGTGATGTTAAAATTGGAAATTTTCAACTGAACAATTTTTTAATTATAAATTGAAAATATATTAATTTTCTTTTCTTTCTGTAACATTTAATTTTTAGTTCATCATTGGAAGTTATTGTTTATAAGAGAAAAAATAAAGATGAACTTAAAAAAAAAAAAAAACAACTAAAATAATCTGACTCCAAAGGAAAATTAATTTAAATCAGTACAACAAAATCTATAGGCAATTTACTCCATATTATTGGAGTTTAAATTAAAATAGGTGATTTTTAAAATGTTTTTATCATAGTGCAGATTTTTACGCAGAAGTTTAGAAAGGAAAAAAAAATTAACTTTTAGAAACTCGTATTGGTCCCTATGATAGATTTCCAATTGAAAATACGATGTCAGAAAACAGAAACTTAATATAGATGTCTGCAACCATTCTACTCACTCAAGACTTCCTTTTTTTTAGATATAAAGATGCACTTAAAGGAAGCAGTTTGTCTAACTTCTTTCAGACATCTGTTTAGGATGAAATGAATCACATCATAAAATTGCTTAATTTGCTCTATGGCTATAAAGTCAGTCTGTATGTATAATTCCAGCCATGGGAATCTGAAACAGAGATTAGTGGTTTTATGAACATCTACCCTTTAGCAAAGTTAGTTCCCTGATTTTTGTCTCCGAAAAGCATATTTTGCAGCTTCTGAATTTAAAGTCCTTTTTTTTTTTTTTCAGTCAGCAAAAGATGTATTTAACACAATCTTAGTAAGACTATGTCTAACAGAGAACAGAATTAAGTGCTTCTAACTTTATGAAGTACAGAGGAGCAGGATAGCACTTTAATTACATTCAAAAGCTACAGTGTGTGCACTGAAAAAATCTGTCTAAATAATACTTTCTGTTGCAGATACAGTAAAAGTTGTAAGTTTGTTTCCATTTACAAACAGGAAAAACAAGGAGAGCTTTGGAAACAGTACATTAGAGTCAAAATGCAGCTGCTAGAAATTACTAACAGAATGAGAACTTAATCACACCATCACTTTGGAGACAACAGTTCAATACTACTATACCTCAATTTTTCAGTGGCGGAAGTTGTAGAATGCGTAGAATAGAATGTATTTTAGGCAAAGACAGCCATGTTGTCATGAGCCTTCTCATATGTTAGGACTACTCTAACACAAAATGATTTGAGATTACACTTAAATGGATTAGGAATGCTCAAAGGGTTCCTCTGTTGGCTTTACTGTGGGAATGGTAAACTCCAGGTAAGTAACGGTCATCAATAGCTGTCAAGAGTGATGTGTTCCTTTACACCTGCAGCATTCATAAGAAGATATGTCCTCTTTGCTGTAAAATCCTGACAAGTTACATCTATTTTCTACCTTTGTTGAAAAGCTTAGTATAAGTTGCTACTTGGTATTTCAGTAAAGAAAGGATGTGTCTAAAACTTACAATGATTTGACAGTGTATTTAGCTCTGTGTTAAAGAGAAGTACTTTTTCATCAATGCTCTGTGAATAGCAATTCTGGCAGTAGCACATGACACCCTGAAAAAATGTAGCTTTTAGATAAATCTTAACATAATGTATGGAACACTTAATTGTTATGGCAAAATGAAAAAAAGAGTAGCAACCTAATTAGCCAAAATTGTTAAGTATATTCTTCTTTGATGCTGAGCATCTGAAGAAAAACAAACCCAAACTTTTAATAGCTCTAGTAAAGCAATTTAAACAGTAGTGATTAAATCTGATTTTGCAATGAAACTCTAAGAGCTTCAAGTTACAAACAAAGGTAATTCTCATGGGAAAGTAAAGTAGAAACTATTAAATTATACAGTGTTAGTCTTTCTGTTTCCAAGTGTTTCATTCTTATCATCATTTTTAGTAATGCTTCATTACTTGGAACAAGCACTTGCAAATGTATCAGAATAAAATTTATTATAACTTGCACTGTCTGTCCCTCCCCTTCTATTTTTATGAATTTGTGAGTTTTGGTGAGTAGGTCAGAAGTGAAACTTGTACTACTAACACATATTTATTTGGTGAAGTATTAAGAATTGTCAGAACTGCATTTATGCTTATATATGACTTTTATGCATATATGTATGAGTTGATACATATGTCTACTATCTAGACACGACTGTGATGAGAAATTTCAAACATAATTTTTTTTTTTTCTAAAATTAGTCATTAACATGTTATGCTATTGGCTTATTCTTCCATAATATTAACCATTATTACTGCATTTTAAAAACTTTGTCTTTAGCACTTGTATTGTAAATAACCTCTTATAATACTGCGGAGCCAAAGCAGTGTAGTTATCATCGATATCTATAGTCCTTGGTGACTGTGGTTGCTGAGGCCCAGGAGGTTGGTCCAGGGAGCTCATTGCTGAAAGATGTCAGGACTGAAGTGAGCCTGCCTCTTTCTTCTCTGATTTTCCTGTTTTATACCTGAGGTTTCTGTATTGTTGTGCTCCTCAAAAGGAGTCTATGAGGGAGTTTTATCTGCTCCTGATACTGCTTTTATCATTTTTGAATGGAGCAGTATTTTTGAATATATCTTTCATATATATTTAAATACAGAATATACGCAGAATGCCTTGCTTATTTGTAATCTCTTCTTTTGCTTATCTCATGCTTTTACTAATTTTTATTACTGTTGCCTCTTTGGTGGTCACACAGCTCGTGTACTTACGCAAAATGTTCATACATTGTCTTTAGCTATGCCATAACTGTTTAACAGAATGCTTATATACTGTTGCTGTTTACGCTAGTTTACACTACTTCACTATGCTTCTGTTCAGCTATATCCTGGCTAATGTAGTTACAATTGATAGACCTTTATTTTGTCTATGAACTCTCTCACCTAAAGAAAATCATAGTAATAATAAAAATAACACAAGCTGAGGCTGTTTCATATTTACTTTCCACTAGCAAAATTGTGCCACATTTATTATTATTTTGTGCATACTGTTACCCCTTCCTTCATTTCAGAAGCCTGATTCATGAGTTCATTAAGGTTAGTCAATTTTTAAGCAGTTTTTTAACAGTAAGTACACCATACAAGTTCATGAGGCTTGTTATAAAGTTAAGCTTCTGCTTAGGTACTTTGATAAGATGAATTTTGAGGCCACATCTAGCCTCTGAAATAGTGCACAGCAGAGGCATCTTTACACCTTTTTGATCTGTCAGCCTCCAGGATGAGAACTGGCATATTCTCATGAATGTGATTTTTTTTCTGATTCAGAATGGAAGCTCTGTAGTGAGTGTGAAAAATTACATCAATGGTTACACTGAGTTTGAGAGCCTGACTTCAATCCCTGCATAGATTTGAAATGGTTACATGTGTCTTCTGGTGTTTCAGAGCTGAGACTGGGAATATTCTTTCTCTTGAATTAGAGAAGTAAATTGAAATAATTTTATCTATCTGCTTTATTTTGTTTCGGTGGAGAAATATTACCTCAAGTAAGTTTCACTAGAAATGTAAATCTGCTCTCCAGCACAACAAAATCCTTGGCTCTGCCAGGGTAATAGGTCTTTTCCTGGCCAAGTGGAGCAATAAGAGCTTCAATAAGCAACTGTGGTAAAATGGAACACCAGGTCAGACATCTCAAAAACCTCTCTGAACTAGCTGTATTTTGGACAGTTATAACTGAGTCTTTCTTTCATCTCAGTTGCAAGCTTAGCAGCCTAAGTTAGCTCTAATACCATGGGCATTAAAAGGAGAAAGTCGAAAATAGATAAGGACAAACGACAGATAATTATTTTATGCTATAAGATGTATTCAGAGTATGGAAGATGGTAGCGTTATAAGTCTAACTTACCTTTCCTGCAAACCATTTCCTAGGAAACAGTCATGATTGCAGTACAATTATTCTTGTTAATTACATCAATATGAGATGTAATATTGTGATCTGCATATCAAGTATGTATAGGTTGCCGTAAAATCCACTTGAAAGAAGTACAGGCTGCTCATCCATGTTAGTTTTCTACTTGTTCATTGCACAGGTTAGCAATGATCATTAAAGACAAGAGAATCAATGAAGTATGAGAATCCCACAGAAGATGTATCTGGAACATACAGGAATAGCCATAGCTTTCTATTACAATCTTTCTGTCTCTTTGGCGAAAATTTAAGTCTTGCAAAGGACTAAAATAAACAATGAAAATCTCCTCCTCATTTTTTTGTGCATTAAAGCTAATTGTTCAGTAAAGTTGTGTGTTTACTCAGTTGAAAGACTAGATGCTTAAGAGATGTTTTTTACACTGTAACAATAAACATTTGAGTATGTCTTTTCACATGTAGTTCTGCTATGGGCTGGGGTCCTAAGAATAATGAAGAATGTTGCTATTGTCTGTGAAATTGTAATCTATAAAAAAAGCATGTTTATGAAAACATACATTTTCATAGGATTTTACTCCTACAGTATTATCAGTGAAAACTTGAGAAACTCAATAAGAAACATTCCTTTCTTTGCTTGTTTATTTTCAGCAGATAATAAATTGAGAATGCTATGGTAAAGGTTGTGCTGATATGTTTTGAAGGCAGTTATATCTTGCTATGTAATTCTATCAATTCTGGTTTGGGTGTTTCAATTTCTCAGAAAGATTCTTCAATTTTCTGAAGTCTAGATAAAGTTCTAAGAGAGCTAGAGCAATGGGTTGAATATCTGCAAGGACAGAATTTAAGAGAAGTGTTACAGGATATGTAATAGATAGCAGACTGTACTTCCAGGTCATAAATGTCTCTAAGGAACTGAAGATTACAAGAATATGGATGAAAAGTAAATTTGAGTTACACTGACAAATTTTAATATAAAAATGATTTCATTTTTTAATACACGAAAAATAACTGTAAATTGATAGTGAGCATTCCATGGAATATCTGAGATTCTACATTACTTAAACAGTTCTTTTAAGTTAGATTTTTTTTCTGCTGAAGGATACTTTTCTCCTTTTTCTCCTCACTCCTGTTTAGTGTTCAGTTAAGATTGCGATTTCTTCTTGTTGTTATTTCGATGACCTGTTTGTTAGCTCTTCATTAACATTCTTATATACTATTTATGTTACAGGTTTATTTTTCCTAAGGCTTATTAAGTTGAGTTTATGATTTACTTTTAGCACAGAAACATCTCAAGTATCTGCACAACATCATGATTCTATGAGAAAAAAAGAATAAATTAAAGAGGAATTGTACAGAAATAAATTAAGTATTCTTCAACTTAGAACTAGGAAAAGATAGTCGACAAGGAATAGTCAAAAGCTTAACAACACTTATACAGCATGAGCTTTTGACAGTGCACAGAATTCGTTATATCTTGTTTTGCATGATAAATTTTTTATTGAGTACATAAAACCACACCGAACATAAAAACATATTAAAATAGGACCACATTTTTTAATAGTCTGAGTTAGTGAGGAAAAACAACAAGAATGAAAGTAATCATAGAAGAGAAGAGAGAGATAATGGGAAAAGGAGAAAATATACAGTGGTATTGCAATGATGCAGAGAAGAAATAAAAAGAAGGGAAACCGGAAACTGTTAGAAAGTTGCATCCTGAATTATTCAGAGCTATATGTTTATCTGTACCTTATTATTGTGATAGCTATGCATACAGGAAGTCTGAAATGGATCTGCAAATGGTTGTGATTTTAATTAACTGAAGTATTTGGTCACTGCATCATCTAACTCTACCTCATTGTCCTGGGTTGCAGTATATTCTATTACCATCCTCATGAGCTGTTGAAGAGGTTGGGGAGTGTTTTCCTCCTCCCTCTGGACTATCTTTCTGTTAATGGCCCATCAATGCTCTGCCTCATGACTCAGAGATAATTCCCTCCGGATTATCTTCTGTTAATGAGCCCAATCAACACCTGGCCTCATGACTCATCATCCCATTGTGAGATGCTCCACCCAGAGCGAGGAACCAAGCATTCCATCCTGGATATAATCTGAGATTCTGAACACCACAGACATCCTTTCCACTGGATTCCCAGATGACAGGAGCTATATAGCCACCACTGGATCTTCTGAGGAAGAGCAGACCCTTCTACTGGACCACTGCTTCGACAGAGCCACATCCACCACTTCAGGAGGACTGCAGCCACCATCTTACTGGACTGCTACCACCACCCTGACTAACAGGGTGTCAGGTTGTATCCTGACTCTGTCAGTTTAACCCACTGTTTTCTGCCTTTACCTTTTTTTTTTATTTCCCTATTAAATTTTTATTCTGACTTGGTGCCTCCCACTGGTTTGTTTTCAAACTAGTACACTCACGCCCAGAGTGATTACTGAAACCACACATCTGATAACCAATCAACAGTGAGAAAATGTAACTTAGAATAAAAACTGGAGATTTATTTTGATTTATTTATTTTTATTACATCATAAATCTGCTGACTGTAAGACTATGAGCTTATTACGGAAGATACAGGTTTGGGTACATGCTTAGAAAAGCCTTTGTCTCTTTGGAACACCTTTGGTCCTCAAATGAGTATTTTTATTCTTAAGTTCATATGGTTTAAAAATTGAAGGATGCAATTTCAGTAGGAAAAAAAAAATAACAGGAGAATACTGAACAGCTCCAGAATTGTATGTAAAGTACCCAGCATTTTGTGGAAAAAAAACCACCTAAACACGGACAAAGAATTAGAAACAGCTATATCATACATGAAGGAAGAAAACATACTCGGGCAAGATGGGGCCGAACCTAGTGAAGAAAAAGAAAAGAGAAGTTTGTACACTGATAAATTTCTTAAACAGTGTGAAATGGATAATGTCAATCAGAAACAATTTATTGCATGAATGTTAAACATAAGCAGAGAAAAAGGATATTGCATCATTAGCCCTAGAAGGGTCTGGCCCTTGTAG
>VZTI01001107.1:7407-59587 GCA_013397865.1 Struthidea cinerea | reverse complement strand
GGAGGGAGGGGGTGGGTGGGGGTGGAATTATGTGTTTCTTTGTATAAGGATGTTCTCACATGTATTCAAATCTTTAGAACAAGATGATCAATCCCTCTTTGGATGATGACAAGAGTCCATAGTCATTATTGCAACACCATCTTCAGCTGGTCCTGCAGAGGCTCAATGAACCTCTGTTTTGCAGCATTCCAATACCCAGCTGGCCTGTTGGTCCTAGTGGACTATGTGGAATATAGAGGATCCATTGTTACCGTCTTAAAACTACATGTAGGACATCTCTGGACTGTAAAAATACCTGACCTATGTGACCTTTTCTGTGTCTGCAGCAGTAGTTTCTATGGAGCATTTCCAAATGCATTACCTGTGCTCCATGAGGTCAGTTCTGCAGCAGACATTTCCTGGGTCTCTAGACAAAGCTGTTTCTCCACCTTGATGTTAACACTGATGTTAATCAACACATCTAAACACATCTAAGCATATATGTTGTACCTATACAGTTCTTTTGTGGCTGGGTGTGAGGTCACTGTAATTCTTATTCTCTGAGTGGGAATAACATATCAAGGATAACTCAGGTTTAGTCTTAGATCTAAGAGGATATAAAGGGAGTGCAGAAAATGAGACACACAACCTTTTGGTGAGAGTTCCAGACAATGTATTTTCGGGACAAATGAGCAGTCTGGAATGGTATAATTGCAGCTAGTTCTAGAAGGAAAGAAACAAAAATTGCTCTGGAACAACTTTGAATAAGCTTTCTTCTGTACTTAGGCATTGAGAAAATAATTTGAAGTTTGATAGAACTTTAAAATCCCAGTACTATGGACTATATCCTCAGAGAAAGCAATAATTCCCATGTTTAAGGATCCTTTAAGAAGGGCAAAAAACAACTGCAAATATCTATGTATTAATAATAAGATACAATCTATAGCTGTAATCCTGTTAACATGCCCAAGGATTTCAAAGGACTGCTTAGTTGTTTAGAGCAACTTTTGCTCTACTATATAAAAAATAATAAAAACTAAGCTTTCTTTCTCTGACATGACTCCACCATTCCATGAAGGGAGAGAACAAATTTCTGCTTGGACGTGCTTGGGATTTTACTCTAGTCTGTAATACAAACCTATGGAATCCTCACTGTATCCACAAGTAGTGGAAAGATGGGCATGAACTGCTTGTGTCCTGCACTTTTATGTCCCGTTACTTCGAACAGCTTTAATTGTGACATGCCAGTGTGCCTTCCTGAGTGGATGCTTTCTGTTGGCTGGGGCACCCAGAGCTGAAGTGCACCTGCCAGAGGGCATAAATATTGATGCTATTTTCAGCCTAATGTAACTTTTTTTTGAGAGAGAATGAGTGTGGTGAGAGAGATGTCATGTTCAAAAAATCACTCTGATATGTATATAAATTACCAGAATAACAATTTGTGTAAAATCATGACATCTCAGTTTTTCATTTATAGGAAGAAAAAAAGCAGTGGTAAACATGATCTCCAAGTTTGTGTCTTCTGTACCATTCCCCTCCTTTTCAAATCACCACCACTCTCCATCACTCCAGAGCACCCTCTGCCTGTCCCTGATACATTCCTTGCTGTTTTTACCTTCTTAGGTTTTCTGTGCTAGGTTGTTGACAAGTACAGAATGAGACAAGAAGTCTTTACATTCTGTTTGATGAGAGCTAAAAAATAAGGTGTGTGTGAGAGGAGTGTGCTTTGTTTTATTCAAGGACACAGACAGCTCTCAGAGATCTTGTACACAAAGCGTATTTGCCAATGTCAAAGTTAAAGCATGGGGCCCTGGAGGAGATTTGCATCTGAGAGTTTACATCTGCCATTTGCCTGGAGGTACTTTCTTCATCAGAAGACATGCCAAATGGGGCCTAAGAAGAAAATGTTTCTAGATGAGGTGCTCCACAAACATACACACACATACATACACAAAAAACCCTGAACAAACACTCAACCCTCCCCCCCCGAAACAAAACAAAACCAACCTAACAAAAAAACGCCAAACAAACAAACAAAAATGGAAAGAAAAGAAAAAAAGAGGTGGTCTTCTAAGTGAGCATTCAGCGTCTTTCTCAGCAGTGTACTATGATGAATGGACAAGAAAGAGAATCAGATGTGTAAAGGGTATGGAACAGCCTGCAAACAGCCTCAAAAGAAAGAACCATGCCTGCCTTCATGTTCTTAAACACATATACATACTTCATTTTGTTTAAATTGAAAAATGTTCAAGATTCAGATATTGGTCATTAATGTGCAGTGATATCAGTATCTTGGAAAGGTGTACTTAAATTTGTGACTCCAGGTAGAGGACAGGACAAAAACTAGCCAAAAGGGTGTTTAATGATTTTGATATTTTAGTTTGAGAAAACTTCATTTTTTTGATGCAGTGAGAAGATAGATATGAATGAACAATAACAGGTTTAGAAATTCTGCACATAGTAGCACTAGACTTTATCCAAAACAAGCATGTAAAATAACCACATGGAAGCTGGAGTCTATCATGAATAACAGCTGCAAGTATAACACTGCTTGCAAAAAAATATATATTCAGGGAGATTAATAGGTAGGAAAACATATCAGAAGCATGCTTTCATCTTGGACTATCATACCCATGAAAATTTTGGGTACGCAACAAATACATTGTGATTTATGCAGTGGTGAATACTCTTATGCCTGAAACTTTAAAACCTGCCAGGTTTCAGATGAACATTTCTACCTGAAGGCATCTGCTAGATATGTGTATTTCTTCCTCCAAAGAATGCAATCTACAGCCCAATAAACTGAATACTGCTATTGAACTATATTTAGTTTTACCTAGTTTTATTAATTTTCCCGTGTCAAGAAGACTCACCAGATAGCAATTTACCTCTTAAAGAGGCATTGACAAAAGTAAGCCATGTGCCACTACTAGAGCAAGAAGGAAATGTATTGAATCATACATTTAATTTTATACAGTCACAGTATTAACTTGACAGGAATAGAAACTATGCAGACTGCTAAGTAGTCTAATAAAGCTTTCAAACATCAGAAATGAAGTGCTGAAGATCACTTGTTGAATGAAAACTTAATCAAATTAAACTCCTATAAAACTATCACATTACCCAACTACATGTATTCTGTTAACTTTTAAAGGCTGTATTTATCTTTTTGTTGCTTTTGTTGATTTAGTTTTATTTAACTTCAAATGTAGTTTATCCGTGCCTGTAATGAAGACATTAACAAAGTTAGTGTGGACTGTGGTGAAAAAGATCCAGTTGTATTAGCTGCTGGAAGAGTAACCTGATTAATCTGAGAAATTCTCCAGATTTAGCAAGAGAAAATAAACAAAAAAATCAAACAAATAATCCCCCACCCCCACCCCTTAAAAAGAAAACTATTCAAAATAGAGATTGCTGGACCTTGATAGCAATATGCACTAACATACTCACTAACACAATTAATCTAATACCATGCATTTCTCTTGAAAAATAAGAAGTCCTGTCCTTACACAATAGTTTCCATGAATCCAGATGACATTATATGATGAAGCAAATCTAAACATTCTAGCTACAAATAGTTTTAGATGGAAGCAAATCCTCAGAAATTAGTTGCTGACTCTTCTGGGACTTCATTTTCAACAGCTATTCAAAAAAACAAGTTTATTTTGTAAGTAACTCTATTTTTACAGAGTCAGATAATTTTCTAAGTTTGGTTAGTTTTGTTGTTGTTTTTGCTGCACAGAGAGACTTTGTATGTAGATATTCACACTGATTGATGAATGAAAACAGACATTCACAAACATGTACAATTCTATGTTTAAATTTATTTGAAGTGCCTGCCTTTGACCACGATTAAGGTCATTATTGCTGGGACATATATTTTCTAACAGTAACATTCATGCTGGGCTTGTACTATACAGTCAGTGTGCTGTTACAAAACAGGTGACAAGAATGACTCTTTAATGCTTGTGACTTTTCCTAGACAGGTAAAATACATCAAAATAAACTTAATGAAAAAAAATCCCCAGTGTATTACTACATGTACACAAAAAATCTGTCACCTTTTCAGTCCTTTGTACAAATTACTGTTTAGTGGCAGTGATAAAAGTATTTATTTCAATGGAAGAAAAATCCACTGACATATTAACTCTCTTTTATGGTTATTATTTGAAAGTCATTACAAATCTGTCTAATAGAAATTGTAAACATTGGGCTTTATTTGACTTTTAAAAGGCAAAATGCTAAAAAATTTAGCACTGCAAAATGAAGTGGAAATTTCAACCAATGTATTTGTTTATTAATTTGGTCAGGTCTTAATGTTTATAGGTGTGATGCCATGCCCTGATTATGTACTAACACCTTTAAACCATGTCTCACAGATATTGTTTCAGCATTACTCAAGGTCATTTCCCTAATAATTGAGCCTAATAAATATGCCAGCTTCAATTTTTAAATTATCCCATAATTTGACATGTTATTAGGTTTTTAACATCAAATATTTCATATATGATGTGATGAAAAAGACCAGACTAATTCTAAAACAAAGCTATTGAAATATTCCCAGTAATTAGGATAGTAAATTTTTAAATACTATCTAATTTTGAAACATCTGTGAAAAAGGAGTGTGCAAAAATATTTCTTCCTTCAGGCTTTGGAATTAGGCATAGTGCAAAATATTCTGTCTCATAAAGTAATAGTTCTAATAATTTATTTATTGAAGGAATCAAAGCTGTAGCTGGGATACAGCAAATTACTACCACTGTTGAATCTTACTTCAGTGAAACAGAGCATATAATATTTCAGTGTGTTTCAACATTAATGTTTTTGATGAACAAGAAGCTTTTCTGAAACGGTGGAAAATTACTTGGGCATTTGTGGTATTGGTGTGGGAAGTTTCTTCTTTCAGCATTGTTTGTTGCAGAACTAAATTTTAATACTCATAAAATACTAATATACTTTATTAAAGCTGGTTTGCAATGGCCTTAACAGTCAGTAAGCAGATAGCCATTTCCAAATTTCAGGAGAAATCTCCTTGTGTCCTGAAGTCATGACAAAGATCTAACTGCAGAGGAATGGGTATCTCATCCAGGGTATATATTTCAGACCATTCTGCTATATCAGAAACATTCTGAAGTCACACTACCAGGGTATCAAATCATTTGGAGTGCCATGTGACATAAAGAAAATGGGAAAATCTTGAGCATTTCATGCAATGACAAAGCAGTTCTGACTTTCACTGTCATTATTTATTCATTGCTTGTCATGTTATCATACTTTCACCTCCCCTATGTGATAGTTCCCAGTCATTAAACAGCTAAAGAAAAAACACTCAAATGTTTTACTATTCATTACACTGTGCCATTAAAAGCAACTTTTGTCCAGAAAATGTAAGATAAATGAAATCATCGATTAGGCAGTCTAAGCAATGTTACCAATGAGTCTTCAGTAGTGTATCTGTTGCTTAAAACTAATTTCAGGAAGTCCAAGTGGCCACAGACAATCATCAAGCTCACAGAGATGCTAATTTTCCACTAAATGAACAGCATTGGGTAATATCAATCTTACAATGTGCAAAAGCACCTCCTAACAGCTGGCCTTCTATGCTGTACTTGCATCATCCATGTAGCCACTGACGGCACCTGCTTGCAGCACCTGCTTCCAGTTACTTTTTTCAGATGGTGGTTGGGCAGGTTTCAGTTGTAACTGAATCTTTGCCCAGAAATGCTGTATTTTAAGAATGTTCTCTTTTGGTCTTTCTACTAGAATTGAAAATTCCCTGCTTGCATTGTGAAGTGTAAATTTCACAATATTTAATAAAGGGGATTTAATAAAGATGAGTGATATTCCTGCCCGCAGCAAGGGGGTTGGACTAGATGATCTTTAAAGGCCCCTTCTGACCAAAATCATTGTATGATTCTAGGACTTTAACATGCTTTGGATATTTAGGACTCTTCCTAATACCTGCATATTTTTCCCAGGTATATTCTACAGCCATTTAACGGTTTATTAAAACCCTTAGGTTCGTCTTCAAAGGCAGAGATTTTCTCCTGGGTGAGAGCAGCTCAATGATTTTACATATTCTTTTTCTTTTTCCTTATGCCACTCCAATGTTACATTATCCTCAGTCAGAAAGAAAAACTTAGTTACTGATGAAGTATTTTTAAGAAACCCTGTACTGGAGACAGAGATATGACATCAAAATAAGCTGAAAATAGTGCAACAAAGCAGTACTATGGTCCTTACGAAGAGCAATTTTCTCTGTACCAGTCTGATTGTAATCTCCTGACAGTGTTTGGAAAATGCAAAAACCCCTACTACTCAGTAGGCAGTACGCCCAATCAAGTGGAGTAAATGCATTCCTAGAACTTCTCACTTTATTGTTGGATTTAATGCCTTATTGATTGAAGCACTGTACTTTGACAAACTCTCATGATGGTGTATTTAAAGCAAAGATCTGCCAACTGCTACACACATTTATTTTAGGGACAACACAATGCAGCTTATTTTAATGTCCATAGCTATAGCTGCTGAAGTGGGAGAGAAAAATTATTCAAGCACTCAGGACTCTTTCTAAAGATCATAGAGAGACTGAGGCACTTGCCTAGGACAGGCACAGTAAAATGCAAGTGCACCAAACCCACTTCATTATTCTGCAGATAACTGCTATGATTACTGCAGGTTCTGAGCACCACAAAAGGAAACATGCATTTGACCTCATGCCCATCTCCAACAGAGCATGTAAGGCAGGTTCAGATACTAGGTGATAAAAGCAGATGGCTGAAAAGAATTGTTCTTTGGGCTGAGCTGATGATCAAACTACTGATTGGATTAAGCCGGAGAAGGAACTAAATATGGCTCTTCAAGTCAAGAAGTCAAAAAAATCCACATTGTGACCTCAGGAAAGTCACTTAATCTTTCTGAGCCCCAGATTTTCCAATTACTTCTACTGTCATTTGTTCTGTACATTGAATATAACAGCAAAAGATGATAATAGTTCACTGAGTATATCCGACTTTTAAATAATTAATGTTATCAATCTTTTGAACTCACCAAGGAGGAAATAGGTTGATCAATCATGATCATATAGGTTGATATTCCCAGCAAATTGTGAAGCCTTGTTTGCTTTTTTTATTTTTTTCCCCATAGAGGTTACTCAATAGCAACTTTTTGTTGGAAAAGTATATTATTGTTAGAGGACCCTGCTGGAAATGCTTCCTGTGCATACCCGTGGGTTTTAAATGTACAGCTGAAAGTTTTACATTGAAATAATTACAATCTTTTCACTGCATCAGCAACTCTACTTTCATTCAAGTGATAAAAAGAACAGTTGGTCTACGCATATATTCACCTGCATTTTTATGGTTGGTTTGTGCTTTGTTTTACTATAATGTTGTGGTATACACAAAAAAAACCCAAACAAACAAACACCCCATGTAAATAGCAAGAGGGACATTATAAAAGAAAGAATAAGCCAGTTAATACTGTTTGGGTAATTGTATTCATTTACAATATTTGAAAAATTACTTCTCTGCATTTTGTGTATAGAGTTCCTTATTCTGTGCACTATACTTCCTCAGTTCCATCACTAGAATGGTAAGTTTAAGATTTCATATATTCTTTAAATATATTTTTCCAGGGAAAATATTTGTGTCAGCTGTGTGGCTTTTTCTTTATTAAGAGTATAAACATGAAAGTTATTGAATGAAGCTTGATGATCAATTTTGACTGCTTTTCCAGATGATTTTGAATATATTTCAGATTTCAAGAGAAAAGAAACAGGAAAAAAAAAAATTGGGTAAGGTTAGCAAAGGAAAATGTGAAGAAAGCTTACATTTTTTAAATGAAACGTTTAGATTATCTTAACTTTTTGTAAGGTCTTCTCATCATATTCTGAGGAAAACATTAAACCAAATGGAAGGGAAATAGGAATATAGAACAGAAAAAAGGGAACAAAAGATGAATTTACCTTTTTTTGTAATTTTCTTTTTACATGGTTATTTCTGTTTCTTCTTTATTTTGCCCCTAACAGCCATGTAATTAATGATACTTTTCAACTGAACAGAAAATATGAATAACAACATAATTATAGCAAGAGTGTTTCAGTAAGTACACTGTTTATAATATCCCTAATGAAACTAATAGTCAGCAAACACTTATATCCTTAAATCCTAGATTATTATATAACATCTGATTCAAAAGAAAGAAAAAACACAAACCATGTAACATTGGGGGGGGTTGTTTTGTTTTACCTAGAAATTAAATTAGTGGATGGTGTGTAACTACATGCAGCAGCTCAAAGTTAACTCCTTTAAACATTTATTGTGTTATTTTGGAATGGATATTAGTCACCCATCATTAAGTCAGATATATTTGTTTGGAAAATACATCTTGCCACTATATTCCTTGAAGTTATAAAAAGAATTAGACATCCCTGCTGTGAGAACAGGAATTACTCCTCTCTGCATTTGAAAGAGCATGTATATTAAAACAATTGTAATAATTGTAACTATTTAAGAGCTCATACACTATAGGCTGATATCTCTGAGACACATATATTCCCATAACATTCCTGAATGTTATGGGACTCTTAAAAGGAAAATAGTTATGCCAAGAGCAACCAGTTAAAAATTTTTGTAATCTTTTTCTAAGTGTCCATGTGGGGCCTTATATAAGGCAAATGTAAAACTCTTCTGGATATCAATGTTTCCTTCAAGCAAGTCACACATCAGTTTGCAATAGTTGCATCAACTTTACATTGGAATTTTTGGGAAAAAAAATTCAGTAAAAGCAAACAAATACCAACAGTTATACTACATGGTTGCAAAACCGCTGATGTTACTCAGCCAAGGAAACTGTCTATAAAATATGGGATGCTCCCCCAAAATGGTTATATCCTGGTAAAAACAAATTTACTGGAATTGAACAATTGCTCTAAAAATTAAAGAGATTGGAACAGTTGACATACATTGGTTAACCTCAACAGCTTTTCCACAGTAGGAATAGAAAAAAGGAAAAATAATTGTACATATCCACCTCTACTTCTGTGTATGTGACCTTCATTGGATTTTTTCAACAAGCTTGTTCCTGGAAAAAAACCACTTCAGTGGAAAAGACCTTAGGACCATTAGGACATGCAGAAGGGTAGCACTGGCTTTCCTTCTCCCCAGCTGAGCAGAAGACAGCAATGTCTCTCATCTGCTTAAAAACATGTCAGAGACAGGTGACTGCTGGATGATTTCTTAGATCCACTTTTGCAGCACAGACTGTGGAGGTCTTGGTGCAAATTTCAGTTTATTAGTAATCTTAATTCTGACTTTATGGTGTGAAGTGGGGTAGTTGAGGGACATCAGGTGTTCATTAACAGCCAGAGTGAGATTATATAACCCAGGGTGAATGTTTCCAATTGCTTTTAATGCTTTAAAACAAAGCCAATAATTGTTTTGTTGTTATTGTATTTACTGTATCTAATTTATGGTAGTGTAGTTGGTAGAGTAATTTGCAAACAATTATTATCTTCTATCAAAGGATATTAATTCTGAATAGGTGAATAATTTTTAAGTAAAATGTTTAGCATGGGAGCTGATCAAGCCGAAAAATTTCAAAGCAAATAACCATTTCCCCCCATACTTTTTAAAAATATGCTTTTTAACTATGCTGTCTTGCCTTACAGTCCAGTAAGTCCCTTAGAAGGTCATTATCTTCAGAATAGACAAAAACAATGGGAAAGTGGCTGATAAACAAAACCATTAACCCAATTTTTCCATTTACTTTGAGAATTCAGAAACAGGTGCTGCAACACAAACCCTCATTAAACAGCTGTTTGTTTCATTTCCAGTAACAGTATACACCACACTCCTTCATCTCAGAATTGAGCATGTCACTGTTATGCAATTTAGTATAATTTAGGGAATAAATGACCCTTTCCTTTGAAAAACTTTGGTCTGGACTGGAACGCACATTCAATGTGAACATAAAAACTAAGAGCCTGGTCAGATTCTAATGTGTTTGCACAGTGAGTTGCTTACAAATTCCAAGTGGTATCTAGTTATACCACTGAGGTTGCTTCATCTCTTTTGTTGGAAGTTAGAACTAAAGCATATTTTGAAAGGCTTGCTGTTGAGTATACTTTTTCATCCTCTGTAGGGTATACTATAGCATGTAAAAGCGATGCCTCAAGAAATCCAGACTACAGCATGTTAATGAAAGACGTTCTATATTTAAGTCAGACTTACATTACTTTTAAAATTTGTGCTTCTCCACTTTTACTAGTAATACATTGTTGTTACAGTGATTCTAGTGGTGAAAAGAAAATCATATAAATTGCGCAGCCTCATAATAGAATTTTCACTAAAAGAATATGTTATAGCACTGTTCAAAAGAACTGGAGAACAAGAATACAGATGCAGTCTGGAAAAAAAAAATTAAAAAAAAAAAAAACAAAAAACCCAAACCAAAACAAAATAAAGCAAAACAAAACAAACAAAAAAAAGTGGCAAGAACTTCCTATTTAGTACATCATTGTTGGGGTGCCCTGGCAAACCTGCCAGCCTGGGGCGTGGGGGGGCAGAGCTGCTCCTGGAAAAACCCCCTCGGTTTATGATATCTCTATACAAATGTGTATTGGTCCACCCCGGTCTCCCTTCCCCCCGCCGTGCCAAGGGTTTTGGTTTGGCCCCGGGTTCCTTCCCTCCCCATTGGCTGTTGCTGTAAGCCCCGCCCCCACCCCGGGACCCTGGGGAAAGCCAGCTGCTGCCAGCCAGACTGCTGCGGGGGACGAGAGAAGAAACACCTCCGGCCTCCTCCAGCGTCTTCGTTCTCGCCTTCCTTTGTTCCCGGGGTCCAGGGGGGGTCCAACCCGGACCTCCCGTGGATGTAGCTGCTTCACCAAGAGAGCTCCGCAGCCAGATAAGGGAAAAAATCCCAGATAGCTCAGCCGGCTTTTAAAGTGTGGTCTAAGCTGCCTGCTGAGCTAATTCGGAATCTCACCCCCGAGCTAGCCAGCCCTGCAGCCAGACAAAGACACACCTAATAGTTACATAATAATGAGAATCAGTAGTTTCTGTTACTCTTACAGATAATGCTCCGTTTCTAAAGGCCTCCTGCCTATGGTAGACAACACCATGATGTATTTGTAGATGCTGGCTGCTTAAAACTGCTTTCTGTTTACCTAAATGCTGAAAGGGGAAAAAGAAAAGTGATAAAATCCTCAGGCAGAAAGAAAAAAAAAAAAAATTATTTATAGACAAAATATAAATATGAAGCCCACGTTGGATTAAATATTTGGTCAGACCACAAGCAAGTATTATACTAGATAGATGATGGATAATTTGAACTCCAACATTAATCTCCTGCTAACACACAACCTCTGGGGAACTTTGCTGTTTTAAAGAATTTTAACCATTTGTCTACTTTGGAGTTCCTTATTTTCTCCAAATATATGTTGACAATAGCTAGAATAATACCAACAATATGATAATGGCCAAAATATTTTTTTCTTTCATAGTTTTCAGTTTTATTGGATAGATCACACTCAGAAGCTTGTGATATACAAAAGAGAACAAATAATACATATGAAGCTGTAAACCATGACTTTTACTAATTAAATTACTCTGATAACTATCTGGTGACAATTTGTGTGCTTTTGTTCATCATTTTTTCTAGCTGTAGTTAAAGATACGTAGGTAAAGAAGTGAGCTTGCTTTTAAAAAGACCTGCCTATTCCCGTGAAGTTGCTAGGAAAGATTTTCATATAAATTTCTTTCCAGGTTTCAGTTCCTGGGGGACTGGACCCCGAGAACATAATGGAAGTCTGGAGAAAGCTGTACTGTCCACTAAGTATTGTGCACAGATCAGGGCTCACTCAGCCAGAAAGAGAGGTTGTAGAAAAGCAGCCATAAGATCTTCATGTGACCTGATTGTTAGAGACCCCACAGAACACTCTTGGTACAAAACGTTCCTCGGTCAGCTTTGCCCAGTTCTGACAGCTAGGACAGCATGTGTGCTACCTTCTCCCCCCATGCTCCTCACAGCACCAGTAGCTTGTGTGAGATCTGTGGGATCGTCGGCATGAAACACCATACAGGTCATTGGCATTCAGCCTACTGATGATTACTGTGTTTTATGATGCAGGCTTTACACTACTGTGGTGAAAGTCAGTGCTAGTTACCTCTACATTGTTATTGGATCTGGGGTATAGACATAAAGAGATAGCAAAAAAAAAAAATTGTCAATACTTTGTGTAGTAAAGGCCACTCCCCTTTCTTAGTAGTCAATCTATGGCTTCATTTTTATTTGGCTGATACACAAAAGGAAACAACTACAGATAATTTTAACTCCATTCTGACATTCTCATTAAGTAAAACCCTTTTTATGCCATCAATAGCCTAGGGTTTCAAACCATGCATATTTTAGGTTATTATATTATTCCTACAGATGATGACTGAACAGGTAATGTCTATAATTCATTAATCTAACTTCCTGAAAATCAGATGTATATTCAAACACTATACATGTCTTAGTGACTACTCTACTGTTGTCCCAAAAACCAATGCACTCAGATGTCTTCAGCAGCTAAGACTCAAGGCAGCTACTTTTCATGATGTCTTTTTCCTGTGCTGTTATACGGAATGCTGGTAAGAAATTGCTTTCTGCATTCACTGAGAAGAGTCTAACAGTCTTCTGCACTGCAACTCACAATTAGCAGCAGCAGCAAACTCATTCTGCCTAATAGCAAGCGTCTCTCATTTATTCCCACACGGCTGGCAATGGTAGTTGACATAAATAGGAATTGCCTCTACTTTAAATGTCAGCTGAATGGGGGCTTAGAAGAGCAGAGATATCCATTACTGTACTAAGAATATCTACAAAAAACATGTATCTGATGCTGCAAAAAAAAAGGCTAATTTTAATTAGTGTCTCATGAAAGCAATTAGAATGCCTACTGGGGAAAATGTAGAAAAGCTCCATTTTGTTGTTTCATTTTTTTCATGTATTTACTCTTTGTAGAATGATTATGCAAAACATCTGCTGCATTGTGAGACACACTAGAAAGAATAGGAAAGTATGAGAGAAGGAAATATGAAACGTTTCCATTTTTATATTTTTAGGTATTGCTTAATTTTAAAATTACTTACAAAAGCTCCGTTCTCCCTAATACTTTCACCAATGATCTCTTAATTTGCAAGTGATAGTCAGCCAGAAGCAAAAAGTATTGATGCAAATTTAATGAATGAAATTTCCCAGCCTACAAATCAAAGAAGAGGAAAAAAACCCTCTTCATCTTCTTTCCCCTGGGACATAGTTTATATTCCTTTAATATCTTTGAATCAGGAGTCAGCATGATAGCTAACATTCTGGGACAAATCTCTTTTAGGTATAGATCATCACTAGCTAAGGATCATTTCTGTCGTGTTTATTTGGTTGTGTAAGAGGACTATAATATTGACCTGTTCAGTTTATCTCTGTAACACCAAACTTGTTTAAAAAAGCAGATTATTCAATTTACAGTGTAAAAATGCTTGTTAGCCCTCAGAAATAAATCCAAAGAAAAAATGCAGCTTTTCATGGAGTAGTAATTCCTTGTGAAACTGCAGCATTAAACTGTAAGCTTTACATGTTAGGAACTTTTGGGCTGATTTTCTAATCTAGTGCACATCTGAACATTTCAAAGAAGGGAAAACTAAACAGAAAATACTACTGTATTGATTTAGGCAGTCTTTTACAATTACTTTGAGCCTATGGAAATGCCTTTGTAAAATGAAGGAAATAATAGAAAGTCAAACCTTCTATTTCCTGTGTTCTGTACAATTTCCAAACCAATTTTTCTTTGGAGGGGGTGGGCTGAGAGCTTCCTGTGCTATTATGAAAGAATTATCAAGAGGCAGACAATTCATCTCAACAGTACAGAGTTATAACATCACTTGCAGTTCACATACCTCAGCCACACTCTTTCAAACTTCGGCAAAATTTAATAGATTGAATGGAGGACTTTAAAATATAAAACATGTAGCATTCAGAAAAAAAATAGTGAAAATGGAAGGAGTGGCTTCTATCTATTAAATGCAAAAGACATACAGGACAAATAAATCAATATAACAGCAAGTGTTTATACGTGTGTATGAAATAAATATTTGGGAAAACCTATTGAGA
Source organism: Struthidea cinerea (assembly GCA_013397865.1). Classification (NCBI taxonomy): domain Eukaryota; kingdom Metazoa; phylum Chordata; class Aves; order Passeriformes; family Corcoracidae; genus Struthidea; species Struthidea cinerea. The sequence goes on along the minus strand of VZTI01001107.1, from coordinate 45,460 downwards.
GAACTGTTGAGTTTACATAATGAGGCTGTTAAAGAGTAAATTTAAAAGCAAGCAAAAAAATTCAAACTAAAAATAGCATTATGAAACTTAGATTTTATCTCTTAAGTGTCTGGTTTCCTTTCTAGAATCTTTTTATGTTATCATACCAAGAGATTCATATAGCAGCATTGATTTTTGAGGGCAAATATTTGCAGAATCCTCCAGAACAGGTGGTTTGACTGGAAATAACCATGGAAAAATATGGCTTTTGAGATTTCACTTTGACAGTCCTGACATATCTGATAAGTCAATGGATTCACATGAATTACAAGATCTGTTCATTAGAAAACTTTTTTTGAAGGTTGTAGCTGAACATTCATCAAAACCAATAACAACACAAAAAACCAGCCATGCAACGTTATGTTTTCATCAGTTTTCACAGAAAATACCCCAAAGTGCAGTTGCTACATTTCAAAATAAATAAAGGAAAATAATTTTACAGAAAGACATGCAAAATCATATCTCAGAATAATCATATTGAATTAATCAGAAAATTATATTTAAATATTTCACATCTGAAATAATTTTTTTTAAAAAATTACTATTACTTTTTATTTACCTACGCATTGTATGCTTGACAATGGTATAAGAGTTCTGGTCAGCTGTATCATTTACTTTTAATATCATTTATCTTCTGACAACTGTCTACTGCTTCTGTTCCACCATCATTTCCAAGTGGTACCCACCGTCATTTCCAAGTGGTACCGACCAGTTGTTTTCCCATTTTATTAGAAAAAATTACCATTAGAGGAAGAAGCCTGTTAACAACCACAGTAAATGCGAAATATATCCATATATAATCTTGATAGGCACATGAAGATATCTTACATACAGAAAAAAAAAGGGCTTGTAGAAGCAAAATTATCTTCAGGCATTGGGTCTAGAAACTTTAGCACCAAACCCTCAGTTTCTAGCCATTTTAATTAAAGCTAAACGAATAAATGCAGAAAAATTAATGTTAATCATAGGGTTGGATCATAGAATAACTCAGGTTGGAGAGGACCTCAGGAAGTCTCTACTTCAGCCTCCTGCTCAAAGCAGGGTCAGATATGAGGTCAGATCAGATTGCTCAAGGCTTTATGATGTTGGGTCTTAAAAACCAGGGATGGAGACTGCACAGCCTCTAGGGACAACCTGCTCTCGTGCTGGGCTGCCTTCAGAGGGGTAAAGGTCTTCTTTACAAGCCAATCTGCACCTCTCTCTTTTCAATTTATGACCACTGTCATCTTCCTGTCAGAGCCTGGGTCTCTTTTTTCTGATATTGTCAAAATCATCTCTTTTCCAGGTTAAATGAATTTGCCATCTAGACTGAACCTTGATAGAGTGGCTATAAAAAAATATACACTTAGTTCATTTTACATACACATATGGCATATGTATAGGCATTGGTCCAGGTCTGTATCCCTCTTGCATCCTAAAATAAAGCTTTATTTTCTCAGTTAGCAAACAAGCAACAAACAGAATCTAGATGTCCTTTCAGTAATATATGAATGTTCATCAAAAAAACCCTCAACAAAAAAACCCAGAGAAAACTACCTAAACAGAAAAGTGTAAGGAAGCTTAGTAATGTTCACTGAGGGACAAAGGACATATCTGATGGCTTTCAAAATGAGATGAAAGTCCATCTCTTTTTAGCAACTCTTTTTAGCATCTCTTTAGTAAGTGTGCTTCACAGGCCTGTGAAGGAGTTATGGTACATGTGTGACAGGATTCATCTGTTCTTGCATAGTATCATACCTTTGATATCTAGCATGTATACATCTACACAGAGCAAGTATTTCTGTGTACTGTTTAAAAAGAAATACATACCTCTAAGGCATAATTCATTCAAGCTGACTTAGAGATCTACCTGACAGAGGTAAGGTGAATCCTAGCTAGGGGATATATAACATATATGGGGCATATCCACACGTACCATCTACATGCATAAACAGGAGACTATGACATGGTATATGCCATCAGAGGCAAATTTCAAGACCAGATACAAAGTGTACCACATTGTTTTATATCTACTAACATGAATATGTTTCCATGAAATATGACAGTGGGAAATACATGGTGCATCTTTCCATTCTTAAAAATTAGCTTTAAACAGGAAAGCAATTTGATTTAATTTGGAATGCAAATTGGCTAGAGATTTGGAATGGGTACCATGCAACAAAGTCAGGGGCATTTATTTAATCTCATTTTCTCCTCAAACGTAATTCTGTGCAACTGTTAAATGTTAGAAGATATATTAGTAAGACGGCAAATATAATTACATAGTCTATAAAAACCTAACAGAACTTCTATTTCTATAAGTTAGTAGTAGTGGTTTATATTTCCTTTTTTTTTTCTATTGGAACCTAACACATATAATTCACAGGACTAATGCTGCTCTTTAGTTCTAGAGAAAACATGATTTCCATATATATGTGGATATATAAAAATATATTTTATTTAAAAATAATGTGTTTATTTATGTAAGACTGGGACCACCTAGTTTTCTGATACAGAAGCTGAATCACAGACTAAACACTGAACCTGCATCCAACTGAAAATAACTTCTTTTTCTGAATGAAACAGCCTACAGAAATATTTTGATTTAACTTGGTTTTAGTTTCAGAAGAATGTGATGTATTATACACATACTGTTAATATGCCATTGCATGAATTTTTGCCAATCTGAGTCTACTTTGTCTGTCATGGTAACTGGCAAGTGATCTCCCTGTCTTTATCTTGACCCACAAGCTTTTCCATCTTATCCTTTCAAATGGTTCTGCTGAGAAGGGCAAGTGAATGAGTTGCTGGTAGGGGTCTTGCATGCAACCAAGCTTGACCTATCACACCTTCACAAAGAGACCAAGACAGCCCCCTTTCTTCTCCCAGCTGCAGTCTGGCCGTGGCTCACAGACGCCCCCAGCCCCGTGCACACAAAGGCCCGTGGTTTCTCAGGCAGTGACAGGTGGGGGATGTCACCCCTTCCCCAGCAGGGCCACCCCACAGCTGAAGCTGGAGCAGAGCAGGCAGCAGCCACTGGCCCAGGGGTTAAACCAGCAACCTGATCAGACCATGGGGAGGTAGAGCTCCTGCACTGCTGGATCAGTGCACAGCTGGAGCATCCCCCAACTAAGAGCAGAAACTGTATTGATTGGGATGCAGTCTATTTTGTCACATAGACATAATTTATTTTTTCACACTCCTTGTATTTTTCTCCTTACCTCTTCTTATTTCTGAGAGGCCACAACATAAACTGTACCCCATACAAAAGATATGAACTACCACAGCATCAAACCACCCAGTGATATAATGACACACGAAGTTGTAATTCCTATTCCTTTTGTAGTAATTTCTGAAATTCTGCTTGCTTTTTTGGACTACTTGTTAATTTTGACTCTAAGAGACCTATTTATAGTGGATCAAGGAAATCATGTAGGAATGTTTCTAAGACATTTAGCACATTTTCAGTTCATCATGGATGTATAATTGGAATTGTTTTTCCTCATATAAATGGCTTTATGCCAACTCCAAATATCACCATTTTATTAGCCGGTTATTCAGCTGTCATGAGATGATGCTACAACTCTTCATAGCTACCCTTAGTTTTTCTACACTGAACAGTTTTCTACCAGTTGCAAACTTTGCATTTTCTACATAATTTTAAAATCATTCATGAGAGAATGATAATTTTTCATCACTGTACAACAATTTGTCTATTCAGTCCACTGTATTCCTCTTTAACCAACTATGAACCTATCCAATAATCTTTCCTTACTGTTATGAATCTTCTTTAATGAGATGATTTATTTTCTTTTATACTTTTAATTATTAAATATTTATTGATCAATATTATCATTAAATTCTTCAAGAACATTAATAGGTTGGTGAAGCATGACTTTCCTTCACCAAAGCTGTATGGATCTTCTCATTATATCATGTGTATTTGTGCATCTACTGATACTGCTCTTTATTATGGCATCTATTATCTTATTTGTAGTAGAGTTAGATTTATTCATCTACATTTCCTAAAATCATTGCTAGAGGCCTTTCTAAAATCTGGTGTCAGTTTACATTTTCAGCTTATATTCCTTTGGTACTGAGACTGATTTAGGCAGCAAGTTACAAACCATAGTCAATCTTTCAGCAATTTCACAGGCGAGTTTCTCTGCTAGTCCTAGATGAATATCATGTGTCTCTCCTGATTTACTGTTTGCCATAACAATTTTTCCTAAAATTTCTTCTCCTGACAGTTCAACTTGAGATCATTCCACAATTTATCCACTCAATTTATCTGAACTTACCTCAGCACCTCAATGTTTTTCTTGAAGTGAGGGGCCCAGGACTGGACATAGGATTGGTCACACCTCATCAGTGACAAGTACAGAGGGACAATCACTGCCCTCGTCCTCCTGGGCACACTATTTTTGGTACAATCCAAGGTGCCACTGACCTTGTGGTCACCTGGGCATACGCTGGCTCATGTTCAGGAGGCTGTTGACCAGCACCCCTAGGTCCTTTTCTGTTGGACCCTTTTCCAGCCACTCTGCCCCCAGCCTTTAGTGCTGCTTGGGGTTGTTGTGATCCAAGTGCAGGACCCAGCACCTGGTCTTGTTGAACCTCATGTTGTTTACCTCTCTTATTGATCCAGCCTGTCCAGATCCACAAACTTACTGAGGGTGCACTTGATCCCCTTATCCAGATCAGTAATAAAGTCATTAAGCAGGACTGGTCCCAATACCAAGCCCTGGGGAACCCCACAAGTGACCGGCTGTCACATGGATGCAGCACCATTCAGCACCACTCTCTGGGCCTGGCCATACAGCCAGTTCTTAACCCAGTGAAGAGTGCACCTGTCCAAGCCATGGGCTGCCAGCTTCTCCAGGAGAATGCTGTGGGAGACAGTATCAAAGGCAGCACACAGACATTCCAAAACAAACATGGAGATGAAAACAGGAAACAAACCCTGACAATTACCCTGCTAATTAAGGGGCTAGCAAGAAACTAAAGGCACCATTTTGTGGAGCATCAACTTTGATTCTGGTCAGGCTGGGGAGCTGGCTATAGTCTGTGGTGGTATGCTCAGGGAGACTTGAGCACTATGTTTGCTGGAGAGCACAGAAATGGACTGACAAGTGAATAAGGAACATGTGGGACAGGTAGGAGGGCCTAGGATCTGGACAGGAATGCTGGATGGACACAGATCCTGTGCTTAAGGGATCCATGAATGTGTGTGCTTGTGAACCAGGAGTGTTTGTGTACACTTCTGTCTCTGCCAGCCCAACGAGAGGAGGGGACTTGGCTGTCTGTGTTTATGTATTTAGGTGCTATTGAAAACAATGCCTTGTTTGTGGTAATCTGTGTGACCAGCCATGTCAGTGTCCTCCGTGTGTGTGTCTCTGGGACGCATGCACATCCTCACTACTGATTGAATCTGCACACTGGGAAGAAACAACTGCATCCCTCAACATGCCCAGGTCCCCAGGGCATTGTCCTGGGCTCTGTGGCCAGGCAGGAGGGATACCTGGATCAGAGCAGCTGGGAAAGACAGCCATGCTCCTAACATCTCTTAACATTCTTAAGTGGCACCACTTCTGCTTCGTGAATTTTGGTAGGCTTTTTGTTGGGTTTCTGTTTGTTTGGCTGGGGTATTTTTGTCTGCTTCTATTGCTCTAGTGGTTATTTGGGAAAGGTTGTTTTTAATTGCAACTGGCAAGTGATGCATTGCACGTGGGCCTCCGGTTTGGTGCTTCTTGATGTCCTATTTTATTATCTAGTTTTAACAATCAGTTGAAATAATGGAAATAGCAGAGTAGACCCAGGCGTAATTAAAAAAAACTAAAGAGAAGCAGCAATGCATTTTACTTTGTAAAATACTCCAAAGGTAAATATGTTTACTGGAAATGAATGATCAGTATTAGAACTCAGTTTTAGACTAATAGCCACAATTTAGGTGGCTCTTAACAATGCATTCTTATTTAAATTCCTATTTTAAACAAGGGGATCCTGTGGAGAAAAAAAACCGGACGGCTCAGTTCATTTATTTTTGCATGGGCTTTTGGTGTCACACTGATGATTTAATAGGATAACCTTTTACATAGGCAGGATTCAAATCAACAGAAGTGGATGGCAGAAGAGGAAATCTAAATCTTTTTCCAGGCCCTGAAACATTATGCATTATAATCTCTTAAACTATTGAGTTAAAGGGCAAATTCTAGTGGATTTGGTGACTAAGGCAAAAAACCCAAATGTATATGTGCTAAAACCATACAGGAAATACAACCTAATTTTTTTTGTATATTTCGAAAACTATGTAAATGCATTTTTTCACCAAATAACCCGATTTTCCAAAAGATGCCTCATTCCTATTGATCTTCAACTGTGGATCAGTAGTTTTGATTTTTTAACTAACAATTTAAATTTAAAAAGCTTTTTATTTTGTTTTGTTTTTCTTTGTTTTGTAATTTTCTTAGACAGAAAGATAAATGCTTTTGAATATGATATAGAAGATGGCACTGTAATTTTGCAAACTTTGTGTGTTCCAATACTAAGTTTTACACAGTCGGAAACCTTCAATGGAATTATTTTTATTGGATGACTTTGGATATTAGGATTATATTTTCAGTATCTCTGCCGCATGATGAACTTAAACTGTATGTGGTAAAGGACTTCTTTAGTGGAAGATTACTTTCAGTCCCAAGTACTTACACCACTCAGAGGTTCCCCTAGCCATAATGATATAAAAACTATACAAAGTGTAGGTTTTTCCAAAGCCAAGAACCATCAAAATGACTTTTTAGCCTGTGGATTAGTTCCTTTTCTAATGATACACTGCATATCTTTGCCAGTAACTTCTCTATTTCACACTTAATTTTCTTCACAACCCTCAAATGAATATTATCTGGTTTTAGTGATTTACTACACTTAATTTTTTAAGTTGATCTAAAACTTCCTCCTTGGAGGCTATCCTTTCTTTAAGGCCACAGTATAATTTCCCATGAAAAGTGCCCTTGGAAGAATGATTTCCCTGTAGCCCTAGATAGTAAAGATGGATGCAAAAAATTAATTTAACTCCTCTTCTACTTTACCATCCTCTCTAATTGCTCCCCTCACTCCTTATTCCAATGCATCCAGTGTCCTGTATCTTCCAACTTTTCATGTGCTGCATAAAGTTTTATTATTTATATTGTTACACCTACCAGTGTAACACTGTGAAGAGCATGCTACGGAAAAGCATGCAGAGCAATCTTCTTGTTACTTAGCAGAAGACCTGTTGTGCCTTCTCAGTGACCTTGCATTTGTATTGACACTTAGATCCTTCCAAGGAGGGTAAAATGCTTCAAAGTAAAGGTAGCATTTTATAAACTACTGTATGAAAGTAAGTGACTGTGTGGAACAAAGCAGGAAAAACCCTGTTGTTGAACAAAACCCTTGTGGATATAAATGTGGAAAAAAACCTTGACCACTAAGGATCCTTGTCTGAATGGGAGAAATATGTTTCACGGTTCCTTTTTCCCCAAGCCCTTGCTAACTGACTGCTAAAGGCACCTTCTCCAAAGTGCAGTCAGTGGGGAAACGGTAAAACCTTCTTAATGCTTTCTTACTGACTTCTTACAACATGCCTGCTTCTTAAAGAGTACAGCAACGTGGGGGGAAGAGTGGATGCTGATGAAAGATGAATGCTGAAGTAATCAATATTCAGGCCCCTCATTCTGTGGTCAAGACTATGATCCCTGGACTGCTGTCTCACAATGAAACATCCAGCCAGAAGAAATCTGCCTCTTCACTTGCAATGAGTCCAGATAAGCAGGACAGATGGTGGAGTCTGTAAATATGTATGTCTGTAAATATGATGTCTGCCCTTATCAGGGGGATGCCATGGCTGTGTGTGCTGCCAGCTCTGAGCGGAGTGTCACTGGTTTAAAGCCTGTGTCAGTGCCAGTGCCTGCTGCCTCCGCTGCTCCAGCTTCACCTCTGGGGTGGCCTAGCTGGGGAGGGTATGACATCCCCAGATACAGACACTTCCTGCAAACCATAGCCCTTTGTGCCCATGGGGATGGTGGGGATGGAGGCTGGGTAGGGAGAGAACCCAGCACAGACACCTCACTCCCCTGGCAGAGGGGATGGAAGATGCAGCAGCTATATTGTGGAACAGTTCATCCTATTTTGTTACTGAGGTTTTTCCTGTGCTAGACAATTAGGATTCTTCAAGTATGAAAATGTTAACAGGACCAATAAGAATCTGTTATCCTCATCTATCTGGTGTTCTCCCTTTTGCCCATAAAATCCCTACCCTAAGCAGCTCTGTCTTTTCATCACTTGAATCCTGGTCTGATATTAGGGATGAGAAGATCTGTGCAGGTTGCAGGATGGGAAGAACAGCCTGATAATGCACCTACACTACCAGGGAAAAGGCTGAAATTAGCTCTGGAAAATATCTCTGTGAACAGTGTGGCTTCAACATGGATATAAATACCAGTTCACTATGTTGTGTTTGCTTTATGCGGAGAAGCTATGTCCACTCTAAAGGAATCTGCTTTTAATCCTGAAACAGTAGATACAGCACATTAATTTCTGCTGGCTTCATAGTTCTCTTCTTATACATCTCCTTCCTCAGAAAGGGATATTAATTACTGAATATGAAAATAAGGATCAGATAGGCTCATGACACTGTGAAAAATTAATTTCATAGATTACCATGAAATCCTGTTGAAGATGTGAAGTTAATTGAAGTCTGTTGACAGGTTCAAGCTATAATGAAATTAGAAATTTTGAAAGAGAAAAAAACTGGGGGAAGATTGAGTGTCATAGATATAATTCTAACTTTTAAATTAGGAATATATGAAGCAAAGGTTTTAGATAAATCCTTTAGCTGATTGCCTCAAAACACAGTTGGACAAAGCCCCAGGCTTTGGGGGCTAATCTAAGCAGATCTTGCTCCCATTGTAGAGTTGGACCAGTTAAGCACTAGTAGTCTCCATAGTTCATATAGTTTTATTGGCTTATGCTATTACTAAAAGACTATTTTTTAATATCTTCGCACCTAAATAATGTTTAGAGAAACACAGATGGGATGTTACTGGTTGTGGTCCCTCCTGCTGGAAACAAATATTGCTGCTGGTCTTATCAACACCCCTCTGAAAAAAAGAAAGGACAGTCCGTTCCAGAAAAATATTTCCCTATTGTGCAAGTGTTGAATAAAACCCCCAACAACAACAAACAACAAACAAACAAACTTAGAAAAATCATAGATCGCCTGGAAAAATAATCCTTTTAATAGTTTTTTTGGTCAAGGTCCTTTACAATAAACCTATTTAACATTAATTTATGACTGGTGAGCTGAACAATTTTCTGTAAATGATAATTCTATAATCTTTATTATCAACCTAAATCACCCACTGGAATCCCCTTCCTGACATATGAGATTTGAACAGATTCAGTTGTATTTCTGCAATAATTACTATACTATTAAGACAAATATAATTTCATTGCTAATAGAAACCTTATATCATAAAAGTCAATCTGGTCCTTCTAAAGACAGTAAGAAGAGGATTGGATTGTAAATCAGTCATATACACTGGACTTTTTGATTATCATTGACTTCGTAAGTGGAATTGAAAAAGTGTTCTTGGCATTCTGTATGATGAATGTCAAGCACAGAATCCATTGTGTCCAATGGTCTTAATATTTTCTTTAATGGCCACTGTTAACCATAGTGCAATATGTTATATAACTTATTGTCAGTCCAATGCCAGAGAGATAACAAGGTTTTCCTCTGAATGACTAAACAACCAAAGCTTTATGTCATGACAAATGGTGGAACACAGAGCAGAAAAGTCAAAAGACAATGTAAGGCTTTCAACAATAACTGCTTTCCTGCTAGTTTGATGCATGTATATTTGTTAAAATGAAAATAAATCCAAAGGCAAAACGGGTTTTTCAATAACACAGAACAACTTTAATGTATATATTCCAGATAACAGCAAAATGAGCAGTGTATTTCAGGTTTCTCCTGGATGGGAGGAAATTGTAGTGTGTTAAAGAACACGTGAATTAGAGAAATAGATAAAAATATTGGAGGAGGAGAGGAAGCCCATAACCCGCTTCTCCCAAACCCAAACTTTAAATATTTCTTAGGGCTTTTTAAAATATAATTGTCAACTTAGAAGAACAGCAACCACAGGATAGTAGACAAAATTTGACATCTCTAAGATCTACATTGAAAATGCACTTCAGGAATTACTATTTCTATGTATCAGATCTCAGAAGAGTTGATGCTATGTGTTACAAATATACCCCAAACTCAACATTTGATCAAGATTTCTGAAGAAAAAAAGAGACCTTACAGAAAGTATTCAACTCCAAGAGACATTTGCTGTACCTAGTAACTCTACCATTCGGAGCTGTATGGGCGCATAGGAAATTTCCCTTTGGCAACAAGGAGGTGGGAGTGCCACAAGAAATGCAATACTATGCAAAGATACTTGGTTTTGTGCCATTTGGGTAATTGTAGTAGCATTACTAGTCAGTATTCATTGTCTTACTGGCACTGATGTAAGGAAATGCAGGAAAATTGGCCCTGCTGGGTGGGTCCAAGGGTGTAGTGGGAAAGCGTAAGCGCTGCATTAAACAAGATTCAGCAATGTTGCTTCCACAGTCAAAAGGAGTTCTTCTTCAATGTTGGTGGGCAAAATCCACTGAGTGTGATAAACCTTGAGAGAGAAGGAAAAGTCTATTTTAATTAACATCCATCTATAAAGAAAAAAAATCAAGAGTAAGTTATCTTGTATTAGACCTTTGCAAGCATCTCTAAGACCATGCAACTGAGCATTGTTTCTACACAGGCACATGATCTTGAGAAGGCAAAGGCACTGAATATAATATTAGCTCATTATACTTCTGTCCAGCATTTAAGTTTAGGTCTTGTCCAGGCATTTTCAGAGTAGAGCAAAATGTTATGCCTGAATTATTGCACATCCAGTTTATATATATATATATATATATATATTTATATATATATTCTGGCAAACTCTTGTTCATGGTAGTGCTTGTGGGGGCTGTTTTAATACATATTTCAAAACAAAGTTTAAATATCTCTTTGGGTAAAATGAAAGACACAGATAAAAAAAAAAAAATCATTGTTCTAATTTCCCTTACCTTATCCTTATTTTGTATAATAGAGGAATATAAAGGTCTGCATCAAATGTAAATGTGCAAAAAATCACATCTTAAAACATTTGCCTACTAAACTTTAAGCCACTAATGTCTAACTTTTCTAATCACAGTTTCATCAAGTTAGTTATCTGTGGGTAAGATAAAAGGGCATTCAGTTTCTCTCTTACTTCATGTTTTCCAGCCTGTTTTTTCAAGAGTTACAGAATTTAGACAGATTACAGCATTTATTTGTACAAGTTTGATATATTCTTTCCAAATTAAACATATATAAATGTTAATTAGCATCTATTCCACTAGTGCCCTCTGCAATACTGGCCCGTATCAAGATCACAAAAAACTGTGAATATGGAGCATGCCAATTTATTTTTATAATGTGATTATAAAGCAAAGAAATGCTGGAACAGATACTTTTCCTTATTTTTTTTTTTTATATTTTAAGCCATAATATTGATCTTTATACCTTAAATAGTTTAAAAAAAAGTAAATAAGTTCAGATTTTATGAAATATCAGTGGTTATTTTACACTTCATATCTTTTCATATTCTTTTGTTGGCGGGGGTACTGCTGAGGCGAAGCAGATACCTGTAGAACTTATTCTGCCAAAACTGTAGTGTGCACAATGCAGAGCAATGCATTGTTATTTCAGGGATGGCAGCACAGTCATGAAAACAGCCTTACATTTGCAGAAGTTCTGTAGAGTTTAAGCAGATAATGCATCTACTAAGTGTCCTGAATCGCCTACTTAAATGAAGCTCAATAAAACTATTCACAAATAATGTTAGGGGATTTTTTTCTGTCAGTCATTGAATATGTTATTTTTAAAATATATTTTCCTCATTAATCAAGTACTTCTGAGATGAAAATATTTGATGTTTTTGCTGATTCATTGTGGCATTCTGAAATCTTTGGTAAACATTCTCACATTCTTTGACAAGCTATTTCAACCTCTTTTTAATTTTTTTTTTTTTTGCACTAAGACGTAATCTGCTCTGAGTTGCTTATTTAATTACAATTCATATAGACAAAGTAAAATTTGATTCTACATTTTAGAATTATGATGCATTCTAATTATTTGGAAAATTATTACCATTCTTCATAGTGGAAAAATAGAAAGGGAACAACATTCAGTATGAAATACAGGTGCTTTGTTTCAAATTTGATTAATATAGCTAGATGTTTTTTATACACAGATTTCATCTAATTACTTTAGAGTAAGACGAGTTTTATTGTCATAAACCTATAATAGCATGGATTTCTATAAACTTGGTAAAACACAACTTATTTGGTTTCTTGTGACATGAAATGAATATTTACTCTTTCATTCTCTGCTACACATCGTTTGATACCAATAAGTAGTTCTGCAAGTAAAGAAGAACACATACATGTACCTTTTTCTTATTCAGTGGGACAGATAGGAAGCTTTATTTTAAACAATAATTTTGTTCTGCTAAAAAGGGAAAACATCAGCAGTTCATCAGGGTTCCAAGTAGGGAAACCTTTTTCTGTTTACCTTACTTATAAATGCTCTGGAAAAGGGACTAAACAGGGACACAGTCAGTTATTAGTACAAGCTTATTTTAAAAAATAGTCCAAGGTCATGTTGAAAAGAACAGCAAACCCACCTAACAAAATTGGGGGAGGTGGGAGGGGTGAAGAGAGAACCACAAAAATCACCACCACCACCAAAACCAACAAAGAAATTCCAAACTAATAGATGAAGCTAAAAACGGATAAATGTAAGTAATTAAGATGGGTAAGTAAAATTCTTGCTTCACATGTAAAGTGATGGTCTTGGACTGACCATTGTCATTCTCAGTGAAATTTTAGTTTATGATACTTCTATGAAAACATCACACTTAGTGCTTGGTGCAAGTCAAATTAGAGATTAAATCCTGGTCCTCATGGGTGATTGCAATTAACTGGACATTTTGTGGGAAAAAACCCCAGCAGTTCACAAGTCTTCCATCAGGTTCCTTGAATGAATTGAGGACCATTTCCTACTGCAGATGCTGGATTATGGGACTAGGAACCACCCACTGCTGGATTTCCTCCTCAAAATCTGAGAAGTCTTACTTGACAACATAACTACCAGTGGTATCCTTGGATAGAGTGGTGATAACCCTGTTGAACTTAAGATCTAGCTGGAAGGCAGTGTCCAGAGAGTTACAGTCAATGCCTTTATTTCCAAGTGGAGATCAGTTAACAGTATCTCTCAAAGGTTCATACCAAGATCAATACTATTTAATATCTTCACCAATGACACAGACAGTAGGATAAAGTGCACCAAGCTTTGTCCAGACCAAGGTGAGCAGTGCTGTTAGAACCATGGAAGGAGAATATCCTGAGTTGGAAGGGACTCTCAAGGATCGAGTGCAGCTCCTGGTCATGCTCAGTACTGGGGCCAGTCCTATTTAATACCTTTATTGATGATCCAGATGAAGGGATTTAGTACACCCTCAGAAACTTCATGGATGACACTAAATTGGGTGGGAGTGTTGACCTGCTGAAGGGTATGGAGGCTGTGCACAAGGCTCTGGACAGGCTGGCTGGATGGGCTGAGGCCAGCTGTCAGGTTCGACAAGACCAAGTGCCAGGTCCTGTACTTGGGTCACAACAATCCCCTGCAGTGCTACAGGCTGGGGACAGAGTGGCTGGAAAGCTGCCTGGTAGAAAAGGACCTGGGGGTGCTGGTCAATAGCAGCTGAACATGAGCCAGTGTGTGCCCAGGTGGCCAAGAAGGCCAATGGCATCCTGGCCTCCATCAACAATAGTGTCGCCAGCAGAACTAGGGAAGTGATTGTCCCTCTGTACCTGCCACTGGTGAGGCAGCATCTTGAGTCCTGTGTCCAGTTCTGAGCCCCTCACCAAGAAGGACATCGAGGTGTTGGAGAAAGTCCAGAGAAGGGCAGTGAAACTGGAGAACGGTCTAGAGAGTAAGACCTATGAAAGTGAAGTGGCTGAAGGAGCTGGGATTGTTTAGCCTGGAGAAGAGGGGGTTCAGGGGAGACCTTATTGCTCAAGTACCTGAAAGGAGATTGTAGCAAGGTGAAGATTGGTGTCTTCTCCTGGATGAGGAAATGGCCTCAAGCTGCACTAGAGGAGGTTCAGGTTAGACATCAGGAAGAATTTCTTCTGTGACAGGATGGTTAGGCATTGGGATGGTCTGCCCAGGGAAGTGGTGGTGTTGCCGTCCCTGGAAATGGTAAGAAATGACTGTACGTGTCACTTGGTGTTATGGTTTAGTTGACAAAGTGGTGTTCAGTCAAAGGGTAGACTAAGATTTTGAAGGTGTTTTCCAATCGTAATGTTTCTAAGATGCTATGATTTTTGCAAATTATCCAAAAAAAGAGCATTATATTTTTGGGTCAAATTTGGAGTATCATGAAGAAATAGAAATAGAAGAATATTTAGAAGAAATAGAAAGAAGAAATAGAAGAAGAAAGAAGAAATAGAAAAATATTTAGCTTTTTTATTTTGATGAGGAAAAGGTAGAAATCTGTTGGTTTCTGGGTTTTTGTTGTTTGTGTTTTTGTTGGGATTTTTTCCTGTTGAGTTTGTTAGCTTGCTTGTTTTATCTTGGTTGGTTGGCTGGTTTTGTTTTGTTTGTTTATGGTTGGTTTTGGTTTTGTTTTGCTTCAGTTTGGGGTTTGAGGTTTAATAGCTGAATCCAAAAGTTTTATATGTTCATAGCTCTTACATATACACTGTCTTCTCCAGGTATGCACGAGACTTCCTTTCAATCCCTTCCATACCATGAAGATCTGTGGCTGGCCTAATTGTGTCTGTTTTGGCTAAATTATTTAAGCACACAATTCATTAGAAAAGTCAGTAGTGATAGAGAAATCAGGAAACAAGTATATCGACGGACCACTGTTTAAATCAAATGATAGATCAGGTCAGCTTCTTCTTCTAAATTACTGCTCTTTTCTAACTCAATTTGAACTTCACTTGCTGAAGACCTATTTTACTGTGAAAATTGCAAACTTCTAAATGTCTTTCGTCAATCACTCTGTGGACAGCTATTCAGAATAATGTATGTGCTTTGATGTTTTGGTACTGACAACAATTTAGAAGTCATAATGCTTTTTCCTTGATTCTCTAAGTGAAAAATTATCTTGTAGTTCTTTTCTCTAATGCAATATTGCCATTGTCAGCTGAAGAAAACACAAATTTGAATTTCATATTGAAAATAAGGCACTGTTAAATGAATAACAACAGCTGGAAATGCTGTAATGACCTCTCACCAGATGTCCATGACATTTCCATTTAAGATAGTCTTTTTACATTCCTAACTCTTGGTTCTTAATCTCTTTCACATATACTCTTATCTGTGCAATCTTGCTGGTTGTTCCTTATTATCATTTTCTTACCTCAGATGTTGTATGCCTCTGGCTTTTGAGGATTATATTGCAGTCTGAATCCTACCCAGTTTATCCAAAATAATTCCTTGTGGCTAAGTTTTGTCATTGTTTCTGACTATTGTAAATAAATCAGATATTCTTTGGTCTCAATACTTAATATAATTTAAACTTGAATTATCATACAAAGTCCCTAAATTTACACACTAGCCAGTAAAAGTAGTCTCTTCTCCTGAATCCCCTCTTACTTCACTGCAGCTCTGCATAGACTAAAGCATTGGTTAATGAGGAGCTGCTTTCAACTGACACATAATTAAAATTTGGTTAGACAAGATTTGATTTATGCTGAATGTAAACACTGAAAATGTGAAGTATTGGCTCTAAAAACATAATTTAGGAACCCAAAATGAAACTTAGAAATTTAAATTCTTACCCTATTCCTTAAAAGTTATTAGAAAAAGTGTTGTGGTGACCCAGCCCACCTCAGGGCTGGATGTCATTAAATGGATCAATTTTCCTGCTCCTGACTTCGATCCCTAGGGCAGGTCTGAGGCCAGCTCATAGGATGACCATCAGACCTAAGGCCATCCTCTTCTGGGTGATTGCCACTGCCACATCTCCTCCCCTCTTTCTAGACCCTTCTGTTGTTCTTTAGTCCTCATTGGTTCATCTGTTTATGTATATTTATCAGTTTAATTGCCTATGTATAAGTTCCAGAAAGTTCTCCCCTGTTCCTTTCCCTATTGGTTACCTGTCACCCCCATCATCTCCCTATTGGACTGTTTCCCTTAGTTCCTCCCTCTTTTAGAGCACCATACAAAGGCTTGTTAATTCCTCCCCCCGCCTTTTCTCATGCTCCCCCTTCAGCCTTGAAGCTCCTTGTTACTTTTGTTACCAATAAAGCTGGATTTGTGGGCACCAGAGAGGTCCCTCTACCTCCTTCGCTGCCGTCCCGTTGCTAGGCAACATCCAAGCTGCAGCCTGCTCCTTTGTGAGCCTCTGAGCAGAGCGCTCCGACCAGCCACGAAGACTGTGTCCCTTTGGTCGCCGACCAGGACACCACCTTGCCTCCTGCCAGGCCACCGGGCGGCCCGTGGCAGCGACGCAAAGAAGTGTCTGAATAGTTAAGATGTCTCATTTGCCACACGTTACTGCTCCAAATAGATAAAATTTGTGTTTGAACAAAGCCTCCTATTATTGGCAGCATAGAAAGTTTAGCAGTGCTTTGGAATTAAGGCAAATGTATAATTACATTTTTAAACAGATATCAATTGATGGAAGACAAATTAGTTAGCAAGACTTAAAAAATGAAAAGTGGAAACCTGTAGTGCTTACTTTACTGTTTAAGATTAAATGATGCAAGAAATGGATGAATTTGGTTTAAATCCCATGTGAGGAAGATTAAAAGTAGTATGTCCTCAATACTTTAGATACAAATTGATATGCCAGATTGGAAACTTTAGGTATATCATTAGTAGATTTCCTCTTGAAGCTACTTTAACTGGCAAACACAGAAACTACGTTTGATGGGACAGCAAAAGTATAAATATAAATGTCTAATCTGGGGATGAATGCACCTGAATGGGGGTGACGTATAAACACTTCTACGCAGGCTGTTCACTGTAAGGGGCATAGAATGGAAAACCACCAAATAATAAACAACTTGGACTGCTCAGGTACACTAGGGAATTTGAGCCCCATCAGACTGCAAAGTCAGTTGAAATTCCGTTTCACATCAAGAGCGAATGCACTAACTGCAAAACTGTTCAGCATAGTAGATCAGGAGAGTAGGTTGATCCTTCTGGTTTGTTTCAGAAGATACAATTACTGTTTGATGTGCCTACAAAAAAAAAAAGAAAAGCAGAAATTAGCTTCAGGAAAAATTTAAAACTTGGAATCTAAATTGGAAGGAGATAGAATGCTTTCAGATATTGACACAGGAGCTGTCTGTTAGAGTTTAAAATTTTTAGAATATCTGTACAATAGTCATAATCACAAAGCATATCTAACAGTTATTTTGTTTTTGTGCACAATGATTGAGCTGCCATTTTTATTATTGAGTATTAGGGTCTAGATTATGGTTAGGTAATAAGTAAAATAATTTTTTTGTATATTTGTGAAGTATTTAATTTTCTTTTGTCACTTTTTTGGTACCTCAGACATGTAGAATTTATGTATATAATTTAATGACATTATTAAAAAGTACAGTAATTTGTTTCATTCATTAGCTGTACAAAAATCTGAAGTAATCTACCATACAAAGGAAGAATGCTGTCATTTAGACCTTCAGTTCTGAATCAATGAGTTTAATTCTGTGAGGTCTTATTCAGTATCAATCCATTTACTATAATAGAATTTCATGAGAAATAAATGAGAATAGCACTGCACTCATTATATTTGTGCAAATTTCAGCAAGGTTGGTTCTTTACTGTTTGGAATATTACTAATTTTCAAGATTCAATTTATTTTCTCTTAGAAAGAAAAGTCACAGTAGAAATATCTCTTCTTGATAGCCAAATTCTTCATTTCTTGTTTTGGTCAAAAAAAAAAGACACTAAAGAAGGATGTAAAACTAGGGTCAAAACTTTTCCATTGATTCAGCAAGCTTTCTAAATGTCAATGCTAATCTCAACTTTCATACGTTTTGAATCAGAGAATGTTAGCAACTCTCTCTGTTGAGGACATCATCTCAAAAATGTCAGCTGATTGTCAGATACGTAAGTTCCCTAAAGTGTTATCCATAAATGTTATATCCCTGGGTGCTGCTATATTGGATTCATCTCTTTTTTAGGATGGAATAGACATGCTTCCTCCCCGACGAGTCCAGCACACTAAGAACCATAAAAGTTATACCTCCTGTAATACTCTTTGTTCTTTACTGACACAATGTCTCACCAGAACACAAAGGCAAGCAGTCCTGTGAGAGTTCTGTAACTATGAATAAGTCTCTAAAGTGGTTCTTTTACAGATTTCACTCACAATCTGGTGCTTTCTAGATGACAGACAATTTTCAAAAAGCACAGGAGTGACAGGACACTATATTCAACATATACTCAGTTTTTAAACAGCATCATAAAAATGTTCTCCAACCTTTGATAAAAATCTGTCTAAACTCTGAGACTAATGCTAGCAATCGAGTATACAATAGGAATTGTTATTACTATCTTCAGAACACAGGTGAAGCACAGGTGTAAGAAATCAGTCATGAAGTGGCAACACATACCAATTGACAAATCAAATTGAAATGTATAGATTAATGTTTTCACTTGCCATAGGAGGGGTCATTTCACTTTTTAAATCCTAGTCTAACAAAATACACTAGCCTTGGAGAATTAATAAGATTGTATAAGGACCACATTGATAAGTATTTGATAAATCTTCTTTACCCGGGAGATTTTAAGCTTTCTAAATTACAATTTCAAGGACTATAGGGAGGCGTTTTCCATAAAAAATACTTAACACTCAGTTATAATTTTTATATGAGCATCCTGTAGTATAAAATATTTTTCGGTAGTGATGATATGGTATCTATTCTTATTATCTTATTATCTATTAGAGGATATTTTGTTTTCCTTTTAGCTTTTAAATTGCAGGATCTAACCTGCTAAAGGAAGACAGAGTAAGGTAAATATTACAAACTTTGGAAATTCAAAAATGGGAATTATAGTTAAACTTTCCTTAATATTTAGTGCCCAGAAAAATAATACCTTTTCTGTCAAAAATAAATACTGGTAAAATTTAACAGTCTGAAAAAAATTAAATTTTCCATATAAGAAACTTACTCAAATGTGAGACTATAGAGTTAGGATAATATTCCAATGCATTATTTAAAATATTTGTTTTTAAATTCTCTCCATAAAAGGAGCTTCATCAAGAAAGATTTTTGTGCACAAAAATGAAAAAGTGATAACGAATTATGCAAAAAAAAGTTGTTATAATTTAGAATTAAACATGCAAACCTGTAGATCACTTGTGATTCTTGGATATATAAAAATTTTATAAGTAAATATGTAGTTTTCTTAAATTTATTACCCGCATTACCATTTATTTTTTAAATGCACATCTTCATATTAGTTTAAATGTTCACTCATCATCTTGGCACCATTTTACAAAGAGAAAAAAGTTGAAGAACCTAACCCAACAGGATGACTATTTTTCAAAAGCAATGAATAAGAGATAATTTCATCTTTTCACAGCATTAAAAACTATTCACGCAGTAAACAGCAGGCTATCACTTGTATTAAATATACATGAAAATCTCTAAAACATTTGAAATGTTTTGAAAACTGAAGTATGTTATCCACTGCTGACAAAAAAGAGAATGTAAATTAGTTTAAAACTGGGGTGGTGTTGAAGATTAAAAAAAAAAAAAAACCTTGTTTCTTAGTTTCATCCAGAGACCAAGCATCGAGAAGAAGAAATTACAAAAGAAAAACCCAGACAAAACAACTGAGGATTACTGTCTCCAACAGAAGTGTAAACACTAAAATTCTGAAATGCTAACAACATGTCTGTCATGTGAGCTGGTATCTGAAGCGCCTGGACTTTGAAAAGATTCTGAAAGTCATAAACATCTGAAGAAGTTAAAACAAAATCAAACAAAAAAAAGCAAAAATGTTAGATCTCATAAATTTCTCTGGGACTTTACAACTCAATTGACATTTCCTGGAGAATATTTTGTTGAGTTACATGACCTTTTTGCATATAACACCAACCTTTTTTTTTTGTGCAGTCACTAAATACTTGAAGCTAAAATCTCTTCTCACTAAGCAAATGAACATAAATTTCTTCATTAAATAGATATTTTTTAATATTAAATATTTAAATGGCAATTTGGGCCCATAAAAAATGTCTTGACAAGCTTTTATAGAGGTGCTTTTAGGGACCTAATTACATCATAATTCATACATGAGAGTATTTAAGGTTTAATTACAAAATTTTATAGTGTATTTTTTATCTTACTGTCTTTATAATTTCATCATGCTTTCAGATATGTACAGGACCAGCACTTCTTCTCTGATAGAAACTTTGAACAAGCCAATATTGTTCAGATTTTTCTTTATATGCAAATAATTC
Source organism: Struthidea cinerea (assembly GCA_013397865.1). NCBI lineage: Eukaryota > Metazoa > Chordata > Aves > Passeriformes > Corcoracidae > Struthidea > Struthidea cinerea. Next base: position 24,836 of record VZTI01001107.1, on the reverse strand, counting down.
TAGATCCTGAAGAAAAGCCAGGCTATTTTTTAAAATATATTTGGTTAGTAAATTATTTGTATTTCTAAACTTCTGAAGAAATTACTCTATATCTTTGTCATAACATTCTTAGAATAGACTGAAGGCTGTTTGTTTTTTTTTTTTTTTTCTTTCCTGTATGTAAAGAAATTCCAAAGAATAATGTTGAATTGCAAAAGTGTGGAATATCTGCTATTCTAGACCTTTTGAACTATGCATAAAATACTCATATGGCAACACAACACAAAAAAAATGCCACATATCAAAGACACTCCTGCTAGATGTGTGCTGTCCTAAACAGAAAGCCTCGCTTACATGACGTAACAAACACTTATGGGTCAAGAGTCACAAGCTGCTTACCACTGGTGTATATGATGGGTAATACAATAAGAGAAAAAAATTCTCAGACCATCCTATGCTGCAACTTAAAATTAAAACTTAAAAAAAAAAAAAAAAAATTGAGCCTTGCTCTGATGACTAAGATTAGTTTTTGAGTTAGGAAGATTAGAGAAAGTAGTGTTTCCTTTATAGGAAGGTCAATATCTACTTTACATGTCTCCTTCCACCTCGATCTGCAAAACAGTGTGTATTTTTTAAGGTAATTATAAAATTCTGTCCTACAACAAAATCTGCGTGGTAAAGAAGAAGAAATAGAAGACAATAATGAGAATCTTCATCTTTTAACTCTAAGTTCTGTCCCTATTTTTATGATCAAAGCACTTTGTTTTAGCCTGTAATTGCTGGTATTTGTAGTCAATATTTAATGTTCCTTCCCTTGTAAAATCGGCCATCTTAGATCTAGAAAGCAGAGGAATACAAAATCCATTTGTTGTTAATTGGAATCATGAAGCTGTCTTCTGCTGTTAGCTTTGACAAATAACATATCAAAAAAATGTAATTGTAATTATATTGATCCGTCCATAGCGGATTTGCATTAAATAGTAGTATAGGTATGACTTCTAACCAAGCCTGGCACATAATCATAGTGTGATTTTGCTTATTAATATTTATTTTATACATTTACATTTTGGACAGAAGAAAATAAAACCAAGAAAAGCTATCATCACTGTCATTAACAAGATTCAATACCATTGCCATAGGATGAATTAAGAAAACCCTAACCCCATCAGATAAATAAACATTTATCATGTATGGAATTTAGCACTAGGTCTGTATAAAACACGTAAACAATCTTATTCATAATTCTATTTAATAGCTGATATTTATTGCTAGTTTGGTTGTGTTGCAAACATCTTCAGCTGTTTCTCAAATTTAGGGTTTTTTTTCTCTTAAAACAAGAGTAAACTAAATTTAACTGATTATAAAAATGCATTTTTTACACAAAAGTAAGAAGAGATTTCTCTCCAAAAGTTCTGAAGCTTTACCTGGAATGAGTACATGAAAAAAAATTACATTTTTGTCCTGCGGAGCAAATGTCTGTTTAAATACAAATTCTAATGCACCCATATTTGAGTGAAGCATATGTTATTGCTTCCATCTCCTCTTCCACATTAACTCACAGTGATATCTTCTCTTTCTTATCATTAGCCTGGCTTCATTTTGTCCTTAAATCTAAAGATAAGAAGTACCTTTATTCTATAGACAGGTAGTTGTAGTGATCAAAAAGTAATATACATATATTTAACATACATACAAGCTGCACTATTTTTAATGGGAACTGTAATAGAGTAGGCTAAATTTCATACTAGCCCTTGCTTGGAATACAATAATTTTTTTCTTCCTTTAACCTTCTTACCTACAAATATTTTAAAAACTTGTTCAGCTGGTCACCTTCTTTTACAATAAGATAAATTGCAAATGTTTTGTGTGGTTTGAAAGCAAAATAGTTAATCACAGTTTCCTGTTCTGGCTATATGGAAGTAAATAATTCTTGGGTTGTTTTTTGTTTTTTTAGTATTTTTGTAGGGGTTTTTGTTGTTGTTTTTCCCTTACACTCATACTTCACTGCTCAAATTTTATGTTTGGTTGCTCAGGGCCTTAAAATAGGTCACCTAAAAGGTCTGTTGAACTATGTATCCTGGTGTTAATAACAGGGAACACACAAGAATAGGGCGAGCAGATAGTTATACTTACCATGAATATTCTCCCAAAGATCAATGAATCTATAATTCAGGCACTGTTTTAAACAAAGGTATTCTTTTGACAGATAATACCACTCTTGACCGAGAGTAATTCTCTTGGTCATGCCATCTCTATATTCCTTGGGACCTACGATAACATCAATGTAGAAATTGTGTCATTTCAGATCAAACTTAACTGCTGTGGAATAAGTGACAGAACATTTGCACAGACACAGAAATTATACTTGCTGCATTTCTTTCTTAAGATAATAGCAGTATGGAGTTGTTTCAAAAGATGAGGGTATGTCTAAGTGCCTAATAGAGCTGATCATTATCTAATAAAGGAAACCAAAAATGTGTCTGATGACACAGATGATATGGAAATTTATATACTTTGTGAGCTTAGTTTTTCCAGGCTCAGCTTTGCAAACTGATGCACAAGTCATGTCTAACCATTTTAGAATCTAGTCAAAACACAGGACTGTCTGTGTGTTACTGTATAGAAATCTTTCCTATTTGTACAGGTCCTTCAGACACATGCAGTATTTTGTCTTTTCTTAAATATCACATGCATTCATTGCAAATATAAAATTTAGATTGTGTAATTATGTTTCGACATCTAATTTTAATAGCACTTTTAAAAGATGTGTCTTTTCACAGCTGTTCTTTTCAAAAAAGCTAAAAGAAACAACAGCAAACAAATACAACTTTCCTTACGTTTAGTGTTTAAAGATACTCTTCAAAAGGTAAGCAGATTATAAGAACTAGAGGATGAAGATATTGTCTTTCATGCGTCAAACTACTTCCCAATTTTTATCAATATTCTGGACAGGTGAAATGTGAGTAACAGAAATCTCTCTTGGATGCTAACACTGCAGAAGAGAGTTTAGAAGAATGTAAAAAATCTTTAAAATATATTTGTCTTTATGAGTTTTGTCTTTACATTGGATAAATTTTTATGCTGATAGAAATTCTTCTTAATATTACTAAATTTAGAATAGGTTTAGCAATTTTCACAAGTATTTTCTAGGGGTGAGTGATATAGCATAGTTGAAGATTTGCGATCAAGGACATGATATGATTTCTCTCTGTCATTCAGGTATTAAACATGAATTATAGAAGGTGATTACTTCTGTCACCCTTGCCTGAAGGAATGATATTAAGGTTTTACAGAGCTATCAAAAACCTGCTGTGTCAGAGATTAGCATGATTTCAAATTATTATCAAGCGTGGGAGGATAATACTTTGATTCAAACCCTATTTGAAGAAACATGGGAGATGTGAAAAAGCTTCCATATTGTCAAAATTCTACTTAAATGGCAGCTCTTACAAAAAGGGTGGGGTTATTTTCATTCTTTTTTTTTTATGCATACATAACTTTATTTTTTGCTGGCATAGAAAGTGAAAATTTTCATCAGAATGGTGAAAACAAAACTTTTAAATTAACCTAAAATAAAATAAGAATGTTGTATGAGATAATCTGTAAATGAGGCAGTGGTAAAACTGGACATCTATTCAGTGAAGCTGTGTAATACCTTTCCACATATAACGACACACGGACATAGTTATTATCTGAGCCTCTTTGTGACCTTTTCATGAGCAATCCATAAAGAAGCAGGTAGATAAAACAGAAGTAACTATGAAAACACAACAGCATACTTTGTCATCTTCCTATTGATAAAATACACCAGTACCTAAGGTCCAAACATATCTACAGACTAGGTCCTCTTTTCCACCTGTCCTGGGTAACCCAGCAAATGTATATTGTATTCCGCATTTTTTTTACACCAATCTGCCCAAGACTGGTACTGTCCCTTTAAGAGACAGAGGACAGAAGCAGAACCAGCGTGTCTTACCCCGGGTTTGTGGAGTGGGGGATGCCAGGGTTAAAAGTCCCTTTAAGAATTTCATAACAACCTTTTTTTGTCCACAGAAGGCGACCCCCATCTCTGGAGCTGGGGAAGACATTATCTTTGGACTTTTTTTTCACTGCAGCCACTCAAGACAACAATGCCAGGAAAAGTGGGACTCCTGCACCCCAGACTCCACCAGTTCCAGCTGCTGACCTTGTTCCAGCTGGCACTGTCGATGGAGGTGGGAGAGACCTTGTCCAGTGGCACAGAGCAAACGGCTCAGCAGCATTTGACTGGTTTTGGACAGCAGTAGTTCTGCAGGTTTCTTTTTTTTTGGCCTTGTTTCCCATTGGTTGTTGTTTGGGGGAAGAGGGAGTTTTGTAACCATGGGGCTTCAGTTGCTGTGGGTTTTTTTTTTTATTTGTTCTCTCTCTCCCCCACATGGTCAGGAGAAGGAGGCTTCTCTGCCATCTTGTCTTTGTCCCCTGGACACTGCAGTCAGCTGTGGAGGCCGTGGTACTGGGGGAGGAGCTTCCCCACATCTTGTTTCCTTTTTTCCCAGGGAGTCCATGGGATTTAGTACCTTTATATCTAGTGATTATTACTGGTTTCTTGGTTGTAGTTGTTTGTTTGTTTGTTTTTAGTAAACTGGTATTTTTCACATATCTTCTTTCACATATCTTCTCACATATTTGTCTTTCCATATTGGTGAAAGGGGAGTGGTTAAAACTAAAAGGGGAGTAACTCCTTTTGGAGTGTCCACCTCACATGAATTGTTTTAAACCAAGGTACTACCATAAAGGTGAAAGTAGGTAAACATACTCAAAGGCTTTTCAGAAACTGTATGTCTTTAATTTTTAAGTGTCTTAGTAGATCAGAGTAACCGTTCTTATTTTACAGACTGGAAAGAGAACATGTGATTCTTTTCAGCTAAATGTACCTACCTGAAAGTTAGGTTCTTAGACTAAGTTAGTCCCATATCTTCTTCTGCATTATTCTACTTGGGAAAGACAAAGGATAGAAAAGAAGAAAGTTTCATTTTCTGTGTAAAAGACCAGTGAAAGATGTGGTGGTTTAAAACGCAGTGAGAAAATTAAACCCACTTGAGCTTTTCCCTTTCCCCTGCTGTAAGGACCCCAAAACTTTGCTCAACGAGACACTTAAAAGGGCTTATGGTTTTTCATGTAATCTGAGTTAGACACATGGGAGAAATACCAAGAAGATATTCTCAAGAGATCAAAACAACAACAAAAAAATTATCAGCAACTTTAGAAAATCAAAGAACTTTGACAAAATTTTTACAGCAGCATTCAATCAACATAAAATATTCCACAAAGCATTAACATAGCCCCCTCCATGATGTGGGTGGTATGGAATTAAATAGTGCTAGAAACTCCACCTCTTTCCTCTATAACTTTGACATAAGCACATAACTGTTATATATGAAAAATAGGACAGGCCTGTTGAATGCCGTAGGTCAAGATCAGAGGTATCACCATCAACAGATACTTAGTGGTAGTGATGTGCTATCTGTGTGTAGACCACACAGTAAGGAAGGATTGATGGGCAAAACGTTCCTCAATTCAAAGAAGCCTTATGTCTGCACACTCTGGTTCCCATAAGGACTTCAGTTATACTGTTATTATACTATTATTTGCTGGGAAAACAAAACAGTGGCACATAAGCAATTCAGGAGATCTCTGAAATACATCAAGGACAACTTCCCTACTCAGTTGTTGAATATGTAAACTAGGAGTGCTGCTCTTCTGGACCTACATATAAAGAGTTGTTTCAAAACATGAGCATCAATGGCAGTCTTGGTTGCACTGACCATGAGATCACAGGTTCAAGATCTGAAAGACCATGAGGAAAATAATCCAGGACTAAAGACCTGGATTTCAGAATGACGGAACTTGTTCAGGGAGTGACCCCTGGGAGTCTGTCATGAAGAGCAAATGAGCTAAGGAATACTGTGAGAATTTCAGAAACATCTTTCTTAAAGGATCAGTCCACCCACTCAGCCAGACAAGGAACAAGTATAACATAAAGACCAGCTTGGTTAGAGCTAGTAGAAGAATTTTAAAACCAAACCAAATAAGCAAACAACAACAATAAAAAAAGGCAAAACCAAATCAACCAAAAAACTCAAACCAAACAAAAACCCTAAAAACAAAGCAACTGCAAACCCTACCAAAACAAACCAAAACAAGAAATAAGAATGGAAAGGCTCCAAAAGAGGTATGTAGAAATCATTGATTGAGCATTCACAGGTGATATTAAGAGGCCAAAATCTCATCTGAAGCTCAAACTTATAATAGAAATGTAAAAAAAACCCAAAACACCAAGAAAAGAGTTCTGTACCTATGTAAGTGGAAAGTTCTGTACCCGTGTAAGTGCAAGGAGTATGAAGGTCCACTTCTGAATGGGACTAGCAAGTTACTAACAAATAGCATAAAAAAGTTGAGATACTTAAATGCCCTCTTTGCCTCAGTCGTCATAGTTAAGGTCAGTTCCAAATTCTCTTTGCCAAGATCAACGATGAACCAAAGAATGATCAAGAGAATATCTGAAAAATCGGGACATATACACACCTGTGGGACCTGACAGGATACATCAGGGTGCTAAAAGAGTTGTATGACATCCTTGCAAAATCATTCTCTGTCTTCTCTGAAAGGGTTATAGGGTCCAAGGGGAATCCTGAATTATTCTGAAAGGGAAAAGAGTACATCCATCTAGACACAGGGCAAAAAGGAAGATCCAGGAAACTGCAGGCCAGTTAGCATCACATCAGTCACTGTGAAAAATAAGGAATAGGTCCTCATGGAAGAAAATTCCCAGCACATGAAGAACAAAGCAAACACTAAAAAGTGATGGGAAAAGGTAACACAGGTTTACCAGAGGTAAACTGTGCTTGACCAAAACCATTGTCTTCTGTGATGTTTGGTGGATGAAAGCAGAACAGTGGATGTGTATCTTGATTTTAGCAAATAATTTGACATGGTGTCCCACAAAACTCTTGTTGGCCAGCTGGTCAAGATACAGATTGGACAGGAAGACCATAGAATGGATAGAAAACAACCTAAATTACCAGGCTGAAAGGGTGGTATTTAATGTTCCAAACAATCACTTGTTCAGGAGTGGAGTTTCTCAGAGATTGGTACTGCATCTGTTAGTGTTCAGTATCTTTATATATGGTTGGGATGATGAGATTGAATGCAACCTTTAAGAGGGACTCTTCCAATACCTAAAAACAATTAGAGAGGCGGTAGAGAAAGAGACATGGTGGTAGGTAAGAGGGAAAAGGCACAAGCTACTTCAGGGAATATTCTGTCTGAATGTAAGAAGAAATTCTTTATCATGAAAACAATTATACATACAATTAGGTCACTCACAGAACTGGTGAAATCTTTCTTCCAGGAATTATTCCAGAATTGGCTTGACACTGCATGACCTAATCCAAGGCTTTTCTTTCAAACAAAGGTTGGATGATTTCTAGAAGTCACTTCCAGAATAGACTTGTATATGATTCCGTGATGTCTGCAAGAAATATCTCTTACAACTAAAGATGACAAGAAGGTGAAAGAATGTAGCTGACAGAGGTGAGGACCCCTGGTAATAAAACCATTTGAAATTCAGGATATACTTGCTCAGATTTGGTATCACATTAGCTAACTTTTCCTGTAATTGCATCTGGGGTTCAAAGGTAGGTAAAGCTGATGGGGTTTTCTTATGTTCATGTAAATCACTATGGTAACACTACTACATAAAACAACCTTGTGGTGGCAAGAGGGAAAATAATCCCTCTTGCTTCAGCTTTTAGAATGTAGGCATCTAATCTATACTAGCCATCCAGAATCTCATCATAATTAGTATGGAGATACAGATGTCTCTGGAAATAAAGATCATAGACAACTCTTGCAAGCCAGATACCTATCATTTAGGCATGGCTAAAATTAAGTGAGATAAATTGCTTTTTAAGTGACATGCCCAAGGAAACGTAATTATGTCTTGCAAAGTAATTTGCTCTGATTTTTTTCTGAAAAGGAATAAGTTCTAGAAGGGATACACCATGTACAGATTCATGTTCTGACTCTGAGAAAACAAATGAGTTCACATATTTAGGCAGTGTTTTTTATGCGGTGTCCAACACAATGTTACTAAGACCATTATGGGAATGTATAGAATCTGCTAGTAATGGAAAAGAATCTCATCAGAGAGAGAAAGATAGCAGATTTAAGTCTTTGACAAGAGAAATGTATTGGGACTAGGAAAAAGACCCACAACTGTTTTGTGTGAATAGTGTGCCTAGGTTTAATTCGTGCTATTCCAGACTTTTAGGTCTTTTTTGTAGATTTTTTTATATCTAATGTAGCAGAATTTATGTCTGGTTTATAGCATAATAATTTTGATAAATTCTAAGGGAATATTAAATTTTTGTAATGATCTGTGACTTGCTTAGAAATAGAATAAACACTTTAACACAGAATAGTCCTTGCCCTGAAAACTACTTGATTTATTCCTTGCCAGTAGTTCTGCACCTAAGGTCTTATTTAAAATATGTTGTCCACTCTTTCTGCCTTAACTCCTTCAGTTTATTTCAAGGGGAGCCAGAATTGTTTGCCTTGGGCTTTCCACATGACTGTGGTCCTCTGCTTTTCAGATCAATTCCTGAGGCAAGAGATATAACCACTGCAAATCTTTAGAAACAAAACTTTATCGGCTCCAGAACTATCTGCCTTCTTTTCAGGAACAAGTATAGGACAGAACTCATAGAATCTGTGGCTGCACAGATCAGTTGAGCTTAAAGGACCGTTATTGCTTCTCCTGATTTTTGGAAGGGGGTTTGGAATGTGGGCAAACTGATAAAATGAGATCTCTATGTACTGGGCAATTTTGTAAATAATTTGCATCTCAGTTACCTAAATGGTAACTCTAAGAATTATTTTTATGGATTCTGAACTCTTGAAAACACAATTCTCTTATTTGTGATCCACATGCAAAACAATACCTAAAATTACACCCATTCTGTAGTTCTCTTAGATACATGGATATTCTCATCCTTACTTTTTCAATCAAATCATAGATAACTGTAAAAGTTAAAAGAAATTATAACTGTAAATATGAGAGAAAAAAAACAGTACATTTAGATTGTTCAGCTTCTTAGCCTTCTGAAAATTGTGTTATGATCTGTTTTTACATGCACAACAATCTTTTGCAATAACTGAAGCCCATACTTCTATTGGCACCTGAGCTGAGCAAATTAGTTGCGAGTAAACATATTCTTATTTACTTTCTTCTTATAACAAATCTTATTAAGAAGTACAAAAAGGAGGCAGAATGTAGTAATAATAACAAGAACAAAACTTTTCGAGTTATTGTGGTGTGGTGCGTTGACTTCACTGACCTCCAGGTGCCCACCAAGCCACTCTATCATTGCCCCTTCTCAACAGGAGAGGGGGAGAAAATACGGTGAAAAGCTTGTGCATCAAGATAAGGATGAAGAACACATACCAGTTATTGTCACAAGAAAATATGACTCAGCTTAGAGAAATTAATTTAATTTCTTTCTAATGAAGAAAAATTATGAAGAAATAAACCCAAACATTAAAAACATCTTTCTCCCACTCCTTCCTTCTCCGACACTCAACTTCCCTTCTGATTTCTCTGCCTACTCCCAAGTGGGACATGTAGATGAGGAATGGGGGATTGTGGTCAGCTCATAACATATTATCTCTGCTACTTCTTTCCCCTTACATTCTTCTGATAAATTGTGGGGTCTCTATTCTGTACCCATGGAATACAGTCATTCATGAACTTCTCCAATGTCAGTCCCTGCCACAGGCTGTAGTTCCTCATGAACTACTCCAGCCTGATCTCCTCTCCATAGTGCCACAGGTAGTGCCAGGAGCCTGCTCCTTTGCAGGCTCTTCACAAGATGGAACCTTCCTTTGGGAACAGCCCTGTACTCCAGTATGAGCTTTTCCCTGGGCTGCAGATGACTATTGGCTCCACCGTGGACTTCCATGGACTGCAGAGGGACAACCTCCATCAGTTTCCAGTGTCTTCTCATGGAAGCGACCTGCACAGCACCCCCTACTATCAAACTTTGCTACATAAACCAAATACATATGGCCACTGTATAAGGACTGTGAGGAGTCTTTAGACTGTAAGAAAGTATAATCTTAAATCTGTAGATTAAAGCTGACATGTCAGATATAAATCTGTGAACTACCTATTCAGCCAATGTCATATCTGCTTTGGTTTTGCAGCAATACAAAATAAATCAAAGTGGTTTTACAAAGCAGCACCTCTCAGTTAAGAATCTTCATTATTAAATAGGCAATTTGCAAGGAACAAGATATATGGGCTCCATGTCTCTAAGAGTCCTGTATCACCTCCTTTCTTTACTATCACATCATCTTCACAGAAAATGACTCCCACTTACAGTGATCAATGCTTGACAGAGTAAAAGGCTATTATATAAAAGGGATGGGTATTCCAGTGCAACTGTAGAATAGCTTACTACTTTGTTTTCCATATTTTTTTACATATATTATGTTCAACACATTTCTGAACATTTCATGGTGTTTTTTATTATGAAGTCAAAGTACCATTCATTATAAAAAACAGAACTGGAAAGCAGAAAGCCATACATTAAAGAGTGAACTCAGAAGCACAGATGTGGACTCTTACTAGCAACAGATCACAGTATTTTTATGGACAAATCTAAATCTAATGCTCAGCCTAAATATGATTATGTTTGTTTTCTCTGTTGGTTGCATCTGGTACTTGCAAGGATTTTATTCTCAAGTGTTGATTTACATCAACAGAATAATTCATAATTGTTGTTTTAAGTTATTTGATAACATATATCATTGTGTTTGGAGTTTGACACAGCCACACAGTCCTGGATGAAACTAAATATCTTGCATCTGTGATCCCAATTTATGCAAATTGTTATAGGCTGCTTAAATTAGCTGTTTCTAGGCCACTTTATGTGACTACATGGGTTGCTTTTTTCATGTGTGTGCCTGTGTGTTTGCAGAAGTGAATGACAATGCATCTTTGCTTTTCCTTTCTGGCACACTAGAAAATAGAGGCATACTGTGTTCTCTCATATGTAACAGTGACATATACAATTGGATACCTGTTCTTTTTTGTTCTCTTGTTCTAGCTGCTAACAACTGAGTGTTAAGATGATATAAAAGCTATTAAAAATTATATTTATATATTGGTCTGTTTATACTATCTTTTATATTAAAAATCTATAAATAAATGTTCTAATAATTTCTTGAAATTGGCTTAAGAAAAATTACTTTTGGAGAAAATAATCTCCTCTGGTTTGGTAATACATATTTATACCTTTAAACTGTTTTCTTTTATTAGTAATTTTTTATCATCTTAGTATATTTAGCTTAGAAGGAACTCTGTTTTTTGTGGAGAGGAATATGTCCTCTTCCTCTCTCTCTTTTATCATATTCAGTATTTCTAGGTCTGAGTATTTTTTTTCTCCATAAGAAGTTCCCAAGAGGAATATTTATAAAACTACTTTGAAAACCAGCAAAATAATAATTTCTAGATTGCAATGTTTTGTCAGTCTTATCTGAGTGGCAAACATGATCTAGAGTGTGTTATTCTCTTTATTAAACTCCTATGTGTTTTATTTCCTGCTGCTGCATATATTGATAAAGATTTAAAATTCCCTCTTCTATTGATCATGCCTTCAATGAATGAGTTTGTTACAAAGTTCAGAATTCATCAAACTAAAATAATTCAAGGGCCTTTCTCACAATGTTTAGACCCCAAAATAATCTGTTTGTTTTGCTGCTAAAACCATTGCAGAATGCATTGTGGAAGACTGCAACTACACAAGACAGACTAGAGCACAACTGCATTTTTTAGTGTTGATGTCACAGTTGTATAAAGAAGAAAATATATTTATATAGAAAAGAAAGAACTATGGAAAACAAAATATATTAAATGGCATCACCAAGCATTAGGGACCTAGATGGTTGCAGAATAGAATTAGATTTTATGAATGAGAAGTAATAGCATTCACACTGACTTACAAGCGGTAGGATGCTACCCAGTGTTTGGGAACAGCAAAGCTCCTATATGACACAGGAGGATAGAAACAATGGTGTATCGTCTTCAGGCTTAGAAAGATAAAGAAGATGCAGTGTAAAGTGAGAGAAATAAAAAAAAAGTTTTTGCAATTTAGAGAAGTAGAAGACATTTTAGGGGATAGAATTTATATTTATTTTTGTTGACAATTTATTGACCTAGCTTCTTTGGCAATCAGTTTTTAAATTCTTTTGTGTTGGCTCATAGTTTCAGTTACTTCTCCTCTGTTATATAACCTTGTCTCAGGTATTTATTCTGTATGTGCATACTACAGCTATCAGCTAGGCTGAGTTCCCTTTGTATTTTTGTGATGCCTTTTGAGGCACTGAGGCAAAAATAGCGATGAATATGAGAATGACAAGGACAATGTTAGTACCCAGGAGAGGTAATAAATGTTATTTTTTCCTCTCGTATCACCTTTTCATTCTGAAACTCAGTAGAAACTATTTGGTTTAATATTCTTTCAAACAATATCCCAACAATCTAAATTTAATAAGTCTTTGATGGGAAGTAAAATACAACTCTAGCCAGCATAGGGGGTGTAGCAAGATGATGGCAGCAGGGCCTGGGTCTGCCCCATGCTGGACACAGATGGTTCAAATCAACCCACCCACCATAGGGTACAGCTGAGACCACAGATGGGGGGGTAGTGGCTTCAGGAAAACACAACTAAAAAATGGGCAAAAAATGTCAGATAGTGGAGGGATGACAGACTCAAAAATAATGAGAAAAAAGAGGCAACAGCAAGGTGAGAGAAGAAATCTCTCTGGAGGTAGTGCTCCAGGCACCAGAGCAGAGATTCCCCTCAGGCATGTGGGAAGACCCCACATCAAATCTTGTTTGCCCATGACAGTAGCTGGCAAGGGATCTCTCTGTCTTTATGTGAACCCATGAGCTTTTCTATCTCATTTTCTCCCCTGCCCTTGTGAGGATGGAGAGTGAGAGAGTGGCTGAGATGGAATTTGGCAGCCAGACAGCATCAACCCATCACACACTAGATATAACATAAAAGATGTAGGTAAATCAGAATATAGAATACAGAACATAAAATACCTAATATCTGTATTTCCAGAATTACATTGATTTCAAATTCAGGGGAAAAAATCCATATGGCAGCTCCGGGACAAAAGAAAAGGAAGCTTTGACACAAGGCAGCACGTTTTGATAATAAAAGGAAAAAAATAGGTTCTTGAGATTGTGATTGAAATAATTAACGAAAGAGTGAAATTGCCTGCAGAGAAAATTTTGTCAGGGCCTCAAGAGCAATGCTAGGACACAGTGTTCCTGTTCAGTGCCTCCCCGCTTTGCCCACACCCCGAACCCCACATCAGCCCTTGGGGCTGTCAGCTGATGCTGATGGGCCCGGTGAAGCTGCAGCAGGGCTGGCCTCCAGCCCCCACAGCCCTGCCCTGTCTGGCCATGGACCCTGCTGAGCTGGGCTCACGCTTTGGTTCAAGTTGAGCCTGTCCTCAGACTGTGCCCAGGGATGTGCCTGATGCCCAGGGCTGAGACTTCCTCAGTGTCCCCGCGGCTGTCTTGTTCCTGGCTGGGGTGCCTCATCCCCACCTTCCCCAGCAAGTAGGCAAGATTTTGGGAGGGAAAATTGGAACCGATATGCAAGGCCAAAGTGATATTCCATATCACACGACATTGTGCTCAAGTATAAGAGCTCATGGAAGGGAGGAGGAAGGTGGTATTTTCATGGTTATATTGCTTGTCTTACCAAGCAATTTACCCATGCTAAGGTCCTGCTTTCCTGGAATAGGCTGAGCATATGCCTGCTGATGTTAAGCAGTGAATGAATTCATTATTTTTTCTTAGTTTCCGTATATATCTTTGCTTAACCTGCTAAAGTGTCTTTATCTCACTTTTGCTCTTCTGGTTCTCTCCCTCATCCCACAGGAGTGGCATAAGCAATGATAGGATGGAAGCTTAGCTACCACCTGGGGTCAACCCACCACAAGCACATAATTGTCCTGGTTACAGAAAATAATTTAGTATTGTGCTACATTGAGAATAAAGCTACAAATTCTCCACAAGTAATATATGAGTCTAGAGAGATTTGTGGAGAAATAATTAGATGGTATCACTAGCAAGAAATGAAGCCTCTTAGTGCAAAGTGATATATTTATACTAGATTTTATGAGAAAATACTTTTATGGACTTGTACATATTGGCAAAGCCTTGAGATCTTTTCCTAATCATTCACACTCTTGTTTTATGTACGAAGTAGGCAATACATATTTTCAAGACAGTTTTTTTCCTGTTTTTTTTTTTAACATGTTAGCTTATGATCTACCTGCAGGTGTCTCAGTTTGAGACAGGATATCATTTTCTTCAAGGGATGAATTGGGATGCATTTTGCCTTCTCCTCTTAGTGCAAGGAGCACATCACTATTTGTTTACATGCCTTTGTAGTTGATACGCCCACCCCTGAAGGCAGGGTAACTGAGGTTCTTTTTAATAGAGACCCCTGGGGCAGATTAGAGTGAAAGAACACTGAATGGCCAGTGCATATATACGTATCTATAAAAGAAAGAAAGAGAAAGAGAAGATAAGCATAGATAGTACAGAGGAAAAATGAAGGATGACAGGACCAAGAATGCTCACTGACTCAAACAGGTTTGACTTCTGGGAGCTGACATTCTGTTTCCCTGACTTTAAACAGGTCTCTCTTATGCTACATTACTTAGCTTAGCCTGACTACTGACTGTGTTTGTCCGTGTAGTGCAGTTACTCTGACCTTAATCAGGCCAAATTGATCATCACTGAAAGGAGGCTTACTTAGGAAAAGTGTGTAGGTTGAAAAGTTAAAACCTTTATGAACCTACATAAAAAAAAAAAAAAAACCCTTTATATATAAAAAAACCCTTTATATATATCTATATATAGAGAGAGATATACACTTTGAATGAATAATATTTTCTGTGGTATTGCAGATGATAAAATGATAAAGTTAAAAATTTTAAACCTGGACTAACAAAAAAAAGAAATTCTGTATTGATTTATTCACAGAGAGTATGTTCACATGGGTTTCTTATATTTCTAAATATAGCCTTAAAAATTGTCCAAGTTCTATATCTTTCTGTCAGCTGTGAAACTCAGGAGCGCTATTGACCTCATTTTTCTGGATTCAGTTTGCATACATTCTCCCTTCATAGCGAGATCTGTATGCCTACCACAAGCCATACTATTCACACAAATCTTCATGTAAAAAGAATGATGTGTAGAGATGAGAAAGAGTGTGTTAATTAGGAATTAGAATACAATCATAGAGAAAGAATATGCTGAATTGGAAAGTACCCATCAGAATCATTGAGTTCAGCTCCTGGCCCTGCACAGGATACCCCAAGAGGCACACCATGTGTGCCTGAGAGCATTGTCCAAGTGCTTCTTGAATTCAGACAGGTGTGGTGCTGTGACCAGTTCCCTGGGGAGTCTGTTCCAGTGCTCAACCTCCCTCTGGGTGAAAAACCTTTTCATGATCTTCAGCCTAAACCTCTCCTGTCTCAGCTTCCAGCTGTTTCCTCAAGTCTTGTCACTGGTCATGGGAATGAAGAGATCAGTACCTGCTCCTCTGCTTAAGAATCAAAAACATGACTATACCTGGATATAAAATGGAATTCAGGTTAATTTTGCTTAATACGGCGTTCAACTCCCTGCCCACAGGAGGTATAGTTTCATCAGTGTCATACTGTCAGAGTCTCTGTCTGAACACTTCTTCCTAATTTCATAACAGATAAAGATAGGTATACCACAAAAAAAATTGATTCAGGCAAAGTAAATATATATGAAGATACAAATGAAAAGTATTGCTATATAAGGTTCTTCCAAAGCATCCAGTTTAATAACTTATTAATGTGTATTGAAACAGTTTTTGTTTTTATTTTGGTGTCTGCGTGATAAATAAAAAGGACAGAAGGAGTGGTAATGGGGTTCTTAAAATTTATAAGCTTATATGAATGGTTGTGAGCTGTTTCACTTAATTTGTATGTACTTCTTGTTAGGTGCTATTTCTAAACTATGTATTAACACCCTTCAAAATTATTTTATACTGACTGGGCCTGAGAGCAGTTTAAAGAAATTGCTTGGGAGTCAGTAGATAAGTTTTTATTTTCATGCAGTAATGCGGCTATTTGTTTGTTTTATCTAGCTAGTGCTAGGACACATATTTAAAAAAAAATCTCCAATGACTTCTGCATGCAAAACTCTAATATAGAACCTGAATAGCATTAATGTGATGCAGTATACTTTTACGAATCAAAAAGTCAGGTAGCCATTCCTACAAAAAAAATCTGGAATGTGATTCAATTTATTGCATGACAGGTAAGTTACTATTTACTTACATTTCATAGAGGCTGGCAGGTAAATTGACTCATATCTGGGTCTGATTCAAAGAAAAGAGGAAAAGGAAAATTTGTATATTGTCATGTCAAAGGATTAAAGGAAAGAAGAAAGATATAATTCATGGTATCAGTTGCTGGTCTTTTAAAAAAGTAAAATATTTTTCACTTTTTAGGATGACAGTCTCTGATACAAACACTAGCATACTTCTGTTTTGTAAGATATTTGGCAAATATGTTTTATTTGCTTGTCCTAGTAGTCCTTGAGAACTAGATCCTAAAATAAAGAAATCCTTATTCATAAGGAAACAGCCCATCTACATATTGTTCTACAGTAGCCTTTTCCCTTTTCCCCAAATTCACCCAACAAACTGTTATAAAGACATGAATAAATGTCTCTATACTTTTCTGACCTCTATACTTTTGTCAAGTTGATATATTAGTTCATAAAGAGCAGGTAACAAATTTTAAAGACTAAGTGGACATATTGACTCCTAATGAAGAGTAGCTAAGCAAAAAATTGTTGTGCACTTAGTTTCTACAACAAAGGAAAAAAAACATTCACTGGCCATGTGGTAAGTATTCTTGGCTGCACTGCAGTACAGATGGTGTATTATGGTACAAACAAGATTAGAAAAGGTTAGATGACTTTGTTTCCTCAAGATCCCCAGTTTGGTACTTTACAGTAAACAATAACAAATACCATAAAAGCTTTGAATGAGATTCACTGGAAGAGTTGTTATTCAGTGCCTTACCTGGTGTGCAGGGAGTTCTCAGGAAAACGGTGTTCCAAATATTCAAGAAAGAACTTTTCTTTTCTTTTCTTTTCTTTTCTTTTCTCTTTTCTTTTCTTTTCTTTTCTTTTTTCTTTTCTTTTCTTTTCTTTTCTTTTCTTTTCTTTTCTTTTCTTTTCTTTTTTCTTTTCTTTTTTCTTTTCTTTTCTTTTCTTTTCTTTTCTTTTCTTTTCTTTTCTTTTCTTTTCTTTTCTTTTCTTTTCTTTTCTTTTCTTT
>VZTI01001080.1:137739-214092 GCA_013397865.1 Struthidea cinerea | reverse complement strand
ATGCCCATATTTTGGTAAATCATGCCATCTCCAAAGGTCCTATTGCAGCCCCCAGGATATGTTTTCCGAAGACTTCTCTCTCTCCACACATCCAGTTTGCTGTGCATGGGACCTGCTATGGGCAGACAGCATTTGCCTGCTGTGCTGTGCCCTGCACATCACAGCCCAACAGCTGCTGTGTCCTCTCGCAGGAGGGATGGCATGGTACAGAGCGTGTCTTCGAGGTCTGCAGAGGGGAGCAAGGCTATGAAAACAAACTCATAGTGTGACTGCCAACTTTCAACCAAGGGAATCTCCTTTCTTTCTCTCTCTTTTTTTATCTTTTTTTTTTTTCATAAAAGGAGAACTAAATCAAATATCTTAAAGGAGGGAACTTGGTCGAGTGAACACCTACCCTCTGAAAAACAGGCTGATAATTTCACAAATTCCATTATTTCAATTCTTACCTCCTCTACTAGGTTGTTGGTATTGTCATTGCATGGTTCAGGTTGGAAAAGGTCTTAAGGATCATGTAGCTCCACCCCCCCTGCCATGGGCAAGTTCACATCCCACTAGATCAGGTTGCTCAGAGCCCCAGACAGCCTGGCCTCGAACAAGTCAAAGGATGGAGAGTCCACAAACTCTCTTGGCATCCTGTTCCAGTGCCTCACCACCCTCACAGTAAAGAATTTCCTCCTAACATCTATTCTAAATCTTCCTCTCTTTTACTTTAAAACCCTTCCCCATATTAATAACCATTAGCTCTCGGAAGACAGCATAAGTAAAGCAAGAGCTATTTTTTAAAATGGAATTTTTAATGTTCTGGCTAGGCCCTACATTCAGGGCAAACAGTTTATTCTGTTCCCACTCAGAATACATTTAACATGATATTGTACCCCCTGCAAAACCGAGGAAAGTTGAAGACAGCAATTATTGTAGGTTTTTGTTGTAAAGCTACTAATGATCTGAGTCTTCATTTCTAGCCATGCTGAATCACCAAAAAGCTGTGTTTCATATCTGTATATCTGTAGATGCTAAAAAGCTAGAAGCAGAGAAATTCTTCAGCCTTTTCTCAATATTCTGTGAGAAGACTGTCTTTCCTATGTAAACTATTTTAAACAAGGTCACACTTTCATAAACTTCTTGCACCTGCACACTGTTTTGCAAGATTGTTATGGCTTCGACTTTGAAAATATTATGGAATAGGTCTCTTAAGACTTGGCCAATCCTCTCAAGGAGTGGATGGCCGAGGAACCAATTACCTGTTGCCATTCAACACACTTTTGCAATCTATCCTATAAAAGTAGTTAGAAAATTATTAAAGTGCTTCCACCTGTTCATAAGCCTGGACTCTGTCGTTTTCTTTATCCGTCTCGGACGTGACAGCGACATGTATCTTCTGTATTTCTCTGGTATTTTTAGCAATTGCTGTATGGAAAAAATAAATGGCAGACAGGAATTTTCTTTTGCATGTTTACATTACAAACATGCCAAAATTAATTTGCTCCGTGGTCCATTTCTAGGGTAATGAGGACATGAATGATATTTTTTTTTTAATCTGTTTGTGACATTAAAGAGAGTTACTTTCTTAATTTCAATTATGATCCCAAACATCAAACACAAACTTCAAGTTTGCAATCCTCCTTCTGCTTTTTGGAATTTTGTATTTCCCAAGGTCTGTGGAATAAAGCAATTATCCCTTTTTGCCTTGACATAAAGAGCAAACAAAAGCATGAATAACAGCCCTCTTAAAAAAATTTAAAACAAAAGCAGTTTATATTCCAAAGAAGTGGGGATCTAACACTGGAGATGTTTGTTTTTTGCAAGTTACTATTTTTCATTCTGCTTTAAACATAATTATTTTGCATTCTTTCCTTTCAAAATAAGCACAAGATAAAAAAAGGAGTTTGAATTCTTGCATGGGAATATTTTAGGGAACGTTGAGCTTTTTTATTATGTAAACAAATTAATAGTATTTTACAGTTACCCTGTCAAAATGTCTGTGTGCTCTACATATGTTACTACAGAGATGAAAAAGCTCTTGTCAGTTTTTTTCTTCTTTTTTCAACATACATAACTTGATGAAATCATTCGAAGACAGTAAGACTGAAACAGCATTTACTGTTTCAGTAAATGCTGGAGCGCAGTGAAAGACCTAACCATGTGCTCCATAAAAAATTGCCTTAGTGTAGTAATACAGCTGCATTCAACAACTTGAAAGTTGCCTGTACAGACTCTCTTCAGGCCTCATATGCTCATAAATATGATGCAATCTTTAGGTATAAACTTTTTTCCCCTTACATCTGTGCCTTGTTCACTGCATGAAAGACTGTACACTTAATGAGTGCATTCGGTATGTTGTTTTGTACCTATTGTTCAGTGCAGGATCTCCTGCCTCATGAAATTCACACTACTCAAGGTATTCTGAAACAAAAATCCTCAAGGTCCTTGCAGGACTCTTAGAATTTTTTTTTTTTTTTTAAATACAGTGATGTTCACCACTGCATTTTTATTTAACAAAGTCAAAGTAATAGAGGGCTTCTGTCCTGCCCTTCCATTGTTTAGATTCTTACCTGTTAATGTTGAACTCACACTAATGGCTTAACGCATCATTAGCACACCGATTAAGTTTTAACAGGCATCGTGGGTTTACACTGGCTTGTATTTGTAGCCATTTCCACCTAGAAATACAAGAGATTTGTGGCCACTTAAAATCTCAGACGCAGCAAACACAGAATATTTAACAGGACAGAAAAACTGTAGCACAGGATTTTCACAGGGATAAAACTGCCACAACACTTCATTTAAGTGAAGATATTAAACAGTATTGAAAACAGCAGCATCTGCATACACTGACTAAATATGGTCAATTAACGAAGGGAAACAAACCAAGCTTCTTTTGCTGCAGGGTTTTAAATAATACCAGGGGCAGTTACGTTGCGGCTAGGTTAAATGGCTCCTCATATCTCTCCTAGAGCTGTCAACACTTGCTAATGGCAGAGGTGAAGTTACAAACCCTTTCCCTGGTTCGGTAGCACAGATCCTATATCTTTTCCAGGCTGCAAGAAAAGAAAGATATTAACATGGAAATTGTGTCACTATAAAGAAACACACTGGATATTTTTGCTATCGTATAGATACCTCTGGTATTACCTCATTTATGGGTTAATTGCTGACTATTCAATACAACAGAGTAAATTAAAACAAACCAGAGGAAGAAGGTTAAGTATTATTTAATGATTCCTGCTAGCATTTCATGGTCAATACCTGTTGAAAGACACCTCCTTCACCACTCCATTAGGCCAAGGCTTGCCTCATCACTAAAGACACCCATTCAAAAAGAGAGTAGCCAGGGAAACACAATATAAACGTGACCTTTTACTTGCCACTCATTGCTGCTGGGAAAGCCTCCTGTCCACAGACATGGCTTTCTCCAACACTTGCACAGCGCTGGTGTGCAACCTTCTGCTGTTTATTTTGTTAAAACCTATTTACTGGCAGCCAGGTGTATGGTGAAAATAATGACATTTCAGATGCATAAACAGGAACTATGTATAAAAATAAGACACAGATTCTCCTCAGAACAGTCTTGCAGCTTTGAAACGTGCTACACTCTGCAGAATGCCATGTGGACTGCTTTTTCATGGTTTTATAATTCCCCTTTCTCAGAGAATTATTTTAAAAACTGGCATCATGTGGGCATGTGAATCTTTTACATATGTAATGCCATCAGGTGATGCATTCTAAGTGTACTACCAGTCATCATAGCTCTTATTATAGCAATCATTATTTTGTATCCTTACATGATATAATACAAATGCCCTTCCCATCTTACAAACCTTGGGTTGGAAAATGCACTGACCTACATCATGAAAGAAGTTTTCAAGGACGTCACTAAAAAGAAGAAGAGAAAACAGGCTAGAGTTCATGCTGTACATGGCTGTAGCCTTAAAGTGGTAAGTGGTCTTCTGCAGGAAACAGTACTGTACTGCTTCTTCTCCCTGCATACCAGGATTTTTTTTTTTTTCCAAACAAGACAATACCAAAATTTTATTAGTTTAAAAATCCATTGAGGAACTAAATTTTAGAAATGTAGAATTTTAGTGATCACAGAAATTATACTGAATTTTTTTTAACCTAAACTGTGTCATGTCCCCCTCTCCCTCTTGTTGTTATGCATTAAAAATCAGTATATTTAAGCTTCTGAAATCCCTTTGCCATATCCTTACTTTGCCATATCATAACCTCTTCTCTTCCTCTTTTGAAATAATTTATATCCTTAGCACTTAGAGACATATCAAACCTTTCAGCTGGGAATGAGAAAATGTCTTTTCAAATTTCCTGAGAGTTAATCAGTCTCCAGCAGACACACTTGGTTTAAATGTCTCTTCCTGCAAACCCCAGAGCTCAATCAACACATGAGGCTTCCCACACATAAAGCTGGGATCTCAGACACATTCTTTCTACCTTCAAATTTGAAAATACTTCTAAAGTGTTGTTTTGGACTCCAATTGTATTATTCCATTTGTATGAGCACCTGCTAAGGGTGAACATAAATCCTTGTAATGTAAATCACTAAATTTAACAGGGATGACTTTGTACTTAGATGCTGGTTTCAAATACCTGAAAGGAGGTTGTAGCCTGGTGGGGGGTCAGTCTCTTTTCCCAAGTAACAAGTAACAGGACAAGAGGAAATGACCTCAAGTTGCATCAGGGGAGCTTTTTCTGGATACTAGGAAAGAAATCTTCACTAAGAGGATCATCAAATATTGGAATGGTTTGCACAGGAAGGTGGTTGAGTCACTATCCTTGGAGCTATTTAAAAGGCTCTCAGATGTGGTGCTTAGGGACATGGTTTAGTGGTGGACTTGGCACTGTCAGGTTAATGGTTGGACTCAAAGATCTTAGATGTCTTTTACCACTGAAACAATTTTACGATTCTGTGTTTTTACTCACTGCCTATCATGGACAAAAGGCAGCTGGGATTTAGTGATCTGCTATTCAAAGTCCAAGTCTGCTGATCACTTCAAGTAGGCTCTGAAGTCCAGGCAGGCATTGGTCCTACGTGCAAGGTAGGCTTCCATGCAATGCTCAGCCCCACAGACAGACACCTGCCACCCACTGGCGCCCGTTGGCACCAATGGTTCAGCCAGTGACTCCTACCAAGATGCTCCCCCTAAGACTTCTATGCTGGTGTTTTCTTTCTTGAATCCTTGATTGGTCAATGATCCCATCTCAACAACTGTGCTCACACCTCCAGCATTACCTTTCATACCACTGTGGGGATGTTCTCATACCTGTGGCAGTAGCCTGGCCCCAGGTCAGGCAGCAGTGCCCCATCAGGACCCTCAGCTATGGCGTGGTGGGAAGCTTACACAAGGATTGTGGAAAGGGAGCTTCACAGGTGGCCAAGTCATTGCTCAGGACCCATTTGCCTCTACTGTTCACAGACTACAAACCAAAGAGTACTGTGTTCATCTTATTACATTTTCCTTCACTGCCGGTGGGCACTTTGCCCTTAGCCGCCTTGCCCTGGTGGACAAGTCATGGAGGAGCGTGGATCTTCTTAAGCACTAGTCTGTGTGACCCTT
The DNA here is from genome assembly GCA_013397865.1 of Struthidea cinerea. Taxonomy (NCBI): domain Eukaryota; kingdom Metazoa; phylum Chordata; class Aves; order Passeriformes; family Corcoracidae; genus Struthidea; species Struthidea cinerea. The sequence continues at coordinate 208,522 of VZTI01001080.1, read as the reverse complement.
AATAATAACTAGCTGTAATTTATCCTTCTGTCCCTCTCACTGTACCATAGAGCACAGCTGAGAGGCAGAGGAAAATGTGCCCACCAATCTCTAGAGTTTGTGAGGCAAATGCAGCAAGGTAGATGATGTCAAGATGAAGACTTCTTCCTCTGCTGTGACTGACAGCATTTTCTCCTCAACACAGGAAGCTGTGTGAGAAGGAACTCCAAGTGACTTGGCTTGCTTATAGAATTAGCTGACCAGGAGGCCCCCTGCATGAGTACATCAGATTTGATCTATTTCCCTGTTAGATTTTGGGTTCAGGTATTTAGCATAAAGGGATTTTCAGAGTTAATATATCTCTGAATTCACTCATAAATCTGAAAAATTATTCTTCTAAAATATTATCTACTTATGTTCTAAACATTTAGTCTTTGGACAAAAGGGACAAGTACCTGACATAATGACAAATGAACTACTGTACTTAAACAGATGATCTGGGGACTCTCCTTTCATTCTGGAACACAATCAGGTGTACATTTGATAACAGCAGCATTTTCAAGCAATAATGACTGATGGGATTAGTAACAGAAAGCTTTTGTCAACAGTGAGGTCAGACCCAGAAGAAGAGGAAAATGTCACTGGCTCGTCACTTAAGCTAAAGGACTGACTTGACTAGACCAGATGCTTTAGAAGAGCAAAGTAACCTCGAGCTGACATGGATTAAACTGAACAGGTGTAAAAGTGTATACACAAGCACAATGTCCTTTTAAATTGAACTTGTGTCTTTTGCGATTACACAAAAGCCAGAACAGGAGGATGATTGTTGCAGAGAATCTGAAATTTTTGCAACCAACTTCACAGGACAAAAACCCAAGGCATTTATCATTTTGGAATATTGTCTGATCCAGTTTAGGACTTTTCATTTGGCAGTGTAAAGTACTAAATTGTCTGGGATGACGATCAAAGCCAAGTATTAAGGTAGACTGTTGGCTGAAGGTTTGTGCGGGACATTTAATTTCTGTTTGTCTTCATAAAATGTACAACTGAACCATTTTAATCTGAGGGGTCAGCTGAGGGGTCATAAATCATTAAGATTTAGGTAAATATGGTACTATTAAGTAAATAGTAGACAAACTATTAAAGATCATTTGTCTTCCTTACTCTGTGCTTCAAGTCTTGTTTGTACTGAAATCTTCTCATGCCCATTTTCTTTTGGGAACAAAATGAGCATGAATGCAATGCTATCATCTGAGAGCATTTTATGCTACCTTACTAATTTATTGTCTTAACTTTATAAGTCTGGAGGGACAGTGTAAAGAAAACTCCTGTTTCAGGTCATTTAAAGTCAATCTCCCCTCTCCATGTTAAGAGCAGCATTTCATGTGCGGAAGTACTATTCTGGAATTTTATTAGTCAGATTCTTTTATTAGTTAGCATTCAGACCAGTGAAAATTTACAGTAGTTGTGTAACAATGAGGTGCTGCTAGTATATATTCTTCCAATCTGCCATGAAAAAAGCTGCATGAGAAATAACCCCATGCCAGAAAGAAGGGCACACAGTAAGCACAAACATCTTGTGGTAAGAATGGTGCAGGGGCAACAAGAGGCAGCACCTGGTTGGTATTTTGTAACCACATAACTTGGATCAATAAATCCTATGGTGTGCCATTTCCTTTGATGATAAACCCCTATTTTGCACCAAATTCTTTCTGAACTGCTTCAAAAGCTGTATAAGAGCTCTAATAAGAGCTGTACTGAGTGTACTAACAGTACTGTATTTTTGGTGGGACTTTTTTTTTGTTTGGGGTTTTTTTGTTTTAAAAAAGGCAAAAAAACACAGCACCTAACTTTCTCTAATAAATAGAAATAAGGGGGTGTCTTTCATAGTTATGAAGTATTGTATAGGGACTAGATGAATTCTTTATGTGATACTATTAAAAATAGCCAAGACAATGTATTCAGTCACAGATGTTTGGCATTTTATATTTAAAGCCCATTTTTCAAAGCAACCTAGATTTAGTTTATATAAGCAAACAAGATGTGAGCTCACATCTCAAATGACTTGCATCCTGATGACCTTAGAAACATTGAGATCAAAGAAAGGTATCCTAAGACTAATTTGTTACTGTGACTATTGTAGATCCTTAAAACCGTTTAGACAACAAAGTTTGTGAAGCTGTTCATCTTAAAGTAATACGACAGGTGTAGTTACATAAACTTCAAATGTATTTGCAAAAGTTACAGTGGTAATTCCTAGTAATCACTTGCTCTTTTCAGACAGCTGCATAAAACTAGATCTCATTTTAGCTTGAACTTTCCCTCAAAAAATTGCTGAAATCTTAAAATTGCTACTGAAAAAACATATATAGTAAAAATAACTCCTCAACTGAAGTCTGAGTTGAATTGTAAACGTATGACTTACTGAGGAATAAACGTGCCTTTCCTAGATCAGATTAATATTCTATTAACTGTGTGGGAAGGAAAGACTCTCACCGGAAGGCTCTCCTGTGTGCTCTGCAAAGACCTTCATTGTGGTTCATCCAACGTCTTTGTAAGTTTTACAAACATTGCTGAATCTCAAAAATTTTTAGATAGTTATAATTCAGTCAATTAATATGCAAATGCTACTCTAAGCCTGTAGCACACTGACTTTAATTTCACAGAGAACAAAATATTCTCCTTTTTAAAACGCTAAGCACACTGCTATCCTTACAGGTAGGAACATTGCTACAAACGCTAGGATGAGAACTCCTTAATCATTACTAACCAATAACAGGGAAGCAAAAGATTGCATTTAATTCTTTATTATGTATTTTTATTAATGAGTATTGGTACTTGGGGCATGCATAATAACACTGCAACAATTATATCTATCACAGCATTACAACAGAAATTATCTGAAACCTTGTATTTTTGCATTTTGTGAACAGTGTTTACTGCTTCTGCAGTCTTATTTGAGATTCAAACCAAACTTCCTGATAAGTCAGGCTGATAAAGCAATCCACTTTGAAAAATGACCAGGCAAGATTTTGGCACAAACTGCTGTAAGTTATAAGGGGATGTCACCAGTGAAGACACAGTACCAAAATTTGTGATGCAACTTGAATTATTTCCAGAAAGGGAACAGAGTGATTCATCATCCAGCAAATAGGTAGAAGCAAGACAGTAAATAACACAGATGTAATTATTATTTATAGTCTTCTTTGTTGCTATTACTGGGAGAAGATCTAGGGATATGTTCTTTGCCTATACAGAACCAGTCATGCTTACAGCAAACAGCATCATCTTAAACCAAAGCCACACTGAAATGCCAATGCATAGAATAAAGACAGTCTATAGTCTGGGACAGACCATGCTCGATGACTGACATGTGACAGTGCAAAGTGCTGCCATTCTTTGCTAGCATTCTGCCCATTTATTCAGGGTGAATGCCACAGTAACAGAATGGAATGCGTGCTAAAGTGTTAGCTGTTCAATTTTCAGCTATACACCAGATTGCCACCAAAACACATAAATGGGGGCACCAGCATATGTCTGTCAACACCACAGCAACAATGGCAACAGGTATCAGAGAAAGGATAAACAGTATGGAGCAGTTATCACTGCAGCAGCTCTTCCCAAGAACTGGCACCCCTGTGAGCACGAATGGGGACTTTACCCTTCGAAAGGCAAGTACTGGAAAATGTTTAAGGAGTAACAACCTTTGAATTTTCAACAATGTGTAAGATAGCGACAGTTTCATCTCTTGCATTAGAATTGCACGGGTAGAAGTTCAGAACAACAGCTGCCAGAGTGACATCTAACATGTAAGTGACATCTAATACATAACTGCTTTAGAATCTAATGTATAAACACGTTATCCTGAGACATTATGTAACTGATAACTCTTTCTTTGTACAGATTAAAAGCTGTAGGAGGCATGAGAAGAACAAATATGCATATGTACTCAGGAGGAAAAGACAATTTTGTGCTACTAAGCCACAATTCTTTCTAAATGGATGAAGTATACTTCTAGTCTTGCCAGTAGTATAAAAATAGTGTTCCAAGATTAATACAAATTCAAATGAAACCCAAGAAGACATGCACAATGGAGTTAACAAACATGTGGCATCCTGCATTCTCTGAAACTTAAGTGAAATTGTTTATGAATAATTTTATTTATGAATACTACTCCCACTGAAGTAGGAGCCCTTAAGGATGAAAATCTATTTATGCAGATAAGTAGTATAAGACTGACAGGGCAATATGAGCATTCTGAACTGCTGTCATTGGACTGACAGATAATTCAAATTCTGTGGCAAGGTTAATTCTTCCATTTGACAGATTCCCAAATTCCTCTACTTTCAATGCAGAGGGCTCCTCTTCAATAGGGTAATAAATAAATTTTCTTATTTACAGTATGTAGTTCACAGAACACAAGGAAAGATAATTTTCACTACAGAGAAAAACTTATAAAGGGACAAGACTAAAAATGTTTCCAACTTTTCCATGTTTTCGATCCTTACATCTCTCTGCATTTTTATTAATATAAATTTAAGCCTTTAAACAAAAATACAGTAGCATATAACAAGGGATCAAAACCCCTTCCCCAGTTTTAGAATGAGGGTGGTACTGACAGGCATTACCAAACAAGGCTAAATTTGAAAGAACAGATCCTGGCGCAAATCCATCTCCTGGCTGAAAATCGCTGATACAGTTAATTCTCATAAATTTTATTCTTTTTTAATCCCTCTACTGAAGGCACCCTTCCCCTCCAAAACACAGTTTTATTTGGAACAACAAACATACACAAAATCCTTATCAGTTAAAAATCTGCTGTAACTTAGAAATGTTATTCTTCATGCTCTTAAAGCCCTTGCACATGCAAAAGAAAATGAATGCCATAACTGGGTCACATCAAGTAAAAATAATTTTTGAAAACTATTTTTCATTGCAAAACATGTTAATTCTGTAAACCACAGACTACAACTATCTTCATTTCTCTATTAGAACTTATTTTAAGCAGAGGCAAGAGGCAATAAGAATTAGAAGATGATAGGAGAAGATGAAGAAATGTAAATCCCGTATCTGACAGCTTGACTTTAAACATGAAGAATACAGAATCACAGAACAATTATTCAGCCTGGAAGAGACCTCAGCAAGTTACAGTCCAATCTCCTCATCAGAGCAGAGTTAGCACTAGGTTGCAATCAGGCAAAAAAAGGTTTAAACCGAAATGCACCATCCCCCTTAAAGCAGTCGAACTGGGTAAATAGTTAATGTGCCTCCAGTAAAGTGAACATTTTTTAACTACGTGCATATTCAAGAAGAAAAATGGAGCAGCTGTGTAGCTGAATATACGTATCGTGTAGATACCTGACCCCTTCTTGTAGACATGCACACTTAACGAGGAAACTTCTTCAAATTAAATCATGCCTATTTTATGGGTGAGTTTTATACAAGAGTCTAGCTCTTCTAAGCACAGGCTGCATTGGTCACTGTGCAAAACTCCTGAACTCTGAACAGACATTAGTAAGAATTTTCACTTAATAGTGTGGCAAAACCACATAATCATCAGAAGCAAGAAACAAGTGCAAAAATTCATATATCATGTTCTCATTTTTAATTTAGTAATTATTGACTGGTTTCAGAGCAGGCACTACATTGCTTCAAACACAATCAAGTATCTTTGAAATAATGTCGAAAAATAACCTCTTCACCTCAGTATACACACGCGCATATACACAGACATACACAAATTAATTTAGAAAAGCTGTACATATGTATTTTTCAGGAAGCAACTCATAGAACTGTACCACAAAAAATTAGTTTCTGTACTGTGACACACTACAAATTATAATCCATTTTTCTGAAGATAGGGTTTAAGGACACAAAATGCCATGCAGTACTATTTAGTAGAAAACGAACTGGTAAATAAATTCATCTATTTAGGGCTTAAAGAATACACAGAACTCCTTAAATAAAACAAATGCAAATTTATCAGAAATATTTACTGTCCTTGAGCTATGCAGGCCCCAGTTATTTGTGTTAACTGAAGCTTATCCCCTTTTAAGAAAACATCAAGGAAGTATATGACTGGAAATCCAGGATACTTTATTTTCTATTACTGGTGGCAAAGCTGGTTCAAGAAAGGAGTAACCTAGTTGAATCTGAGTCTGAAAGTCCATCATCTTGATTAGTTGCCTCATAATCACCCGCATTATCAGCTAATTCAACGTCTTGATCATCATTACTCTCTGCGCTGTAATCAACTTCTTCAAGGAAGCGAGGTTCATCTTCATCCAAAACATATGTAGTGGGGCTACAACAAACAAGAAGTTCCATGAATCATGTTAAAAGTATTATTTGGTAATATTTGGTAATATTTTGGGAAAGTAACACATTTGGACCATGTGCCCGATCCCTCTCCTGACATACAGTTATCCAAAAATTACCTCAGGAAAGGGGCAGATTACCTGAAATGGGACTGGCTTTTTAGTTGCGTGTAAAACAACTGAGAGACAAACCCATGTTTGTAATGCCTTGAACTAATTAGTCAGTCATACACAACTCATTATCCAAATGTGCCATGACAAATCCACTACACTAAAGGCCTGTAAGAACTTCATGTAAATACAGCAGTATCAGAAGCTGCTGAAGAAGAATCCAACTACATGAGGACACAGCCATTGCTGTAGGGTATAAACAAACCTCTGTGCTTTATTGAAACACACACGTTACTGAAAAGCACTGTAAGCAATTACTTGATACATATCAGAGATGACAGAACAAGGAGTCATGGTTATACCTAGAATTAAGCTCCCACACGTATCAACTCCTATCAGATTCTCACACATTTGCATGCAGGTAAAACTTAAAATTTGTCAAGCATTGCAACTCTGAGGCAATGAATTTAGGGAACTGATGCTCTGCCCACAGAATAGTCTATGCCCTTAATTAATGGCCCCCAAGAATAAGAGGATTAACACCTTTAATGTTAACTGGAAAAAGGTTAAAATACAACTTTCTGATCCTCTCATCTCCCTAGAGCAGAGGAAGGAGTGAGGGGGGAGGCAGAAAAATGTTTTCCAGACCCGGTTTTACCCACTTGGGACATAAAAAGCTATCTGCTTAAAAGCACTAAGTACTCCTAAATATTTCATAAGTATTTTAACATTCATATTAAGCCCTAAGAAAGTTTTGTAATCCATTTTACCTAATAATCAAGAACTCATATACATATAGAACATACATACAGATCTCATATAAAACAGTGAGAATGTTCTTATTGAGAAACATCATACAGAACATGTAGAAATATTTGCATACTAATTTTAATGAATTTTCTCTTAAGGTGCACAAAAACCTAGCTTGGCTATGGCTTTGTAATTAAAAGGACTAATCACTGCTTCTTTCTAAAGACCCTTTAGGAGCTCAGCTGCAGCACTTGAAATCTGAAATGCAATCTCTATTCAATATAAATAAATCTCACTGTATTATTCCTCTACCTGTAGCCTCAATGACATTCCACACAGTAACATTTTGTACTGTTGACAGTTAATTAAAATACTGGGAGAAAACCTGTTCCCTAGCTTAGGAGGAAAAAATATTTACATTCAAAACAACCTGTATCATGGTTCACTAAACAAGCCTGTACTCAATTAGCTATGAAAAACAGAAAGCTCCACAAAACAAAATACTTTATAGGTTATTTAAGCTGTAACTAGGGCAATAACCCACTGTCGGTTAATGAACTGGGTGCTTAAAATAAAATTGTTTCCATTTAGGAGAGACAAAGAGTGAAGAAAATAACCAGGACCTTTGCTAAGAAGTCTCTTTCATTTCACGTATGGGAAACCCAACATATGATAAGGATACATGCTTTGCATGAAGCACCTGTGGGGGAACCACCAAAGGAATAAAAATTTTTTGTGCTTTCATACTGTGATGCTTTCTGCCCTAGGAGGTCACCACCTACCAACACTTCCTCTAAGGAAAAATGAAGTTGGGGAAATAAAAAGTTTAAATGTTTCATTTATTTAAAGAAACAAATGAAAGGGACTTCACCAGATGTATCACATTCTGACAAGTCCACAGAATTTTTCTTTGTGCTTCTAATCACTTAACACAGGTACTGATTCATTAGTTGTTGTATGCAGGGGATCCACACTTCAGTTGGAGAATAGACTGTATAATTCACAGGAAATGGAGCCATTAAATCTGACTGTTGACCCAGTATTAAGTAATAATTCTGAACACTGAAACAATGAGCTATGTCAAGGAGAACTATTCAACCAGTGACAAGGGGATGTTTAATGCATTACAGTAATCACTTATAAAAATTCATCTTAGTGAGGATAGTATATAGGATAGTAAAGCTCTCAAAAAATTCTATCCACTTTTTTTAGTAAATGTCATTATTTGGATTTTAAACTAACATAGTTGATCCTGTTAAGAGAAAGCAACCAACAAAGCCTACCTTATGAAAAAAAACCACAGAACTGGACACACAAGGAAACCACATAGTTCACCTCTTCAAAGTGTCTTGTCACTTCATAGAATACATACTATGTTATATTGTCTTGAAAAACACACAAGTATATTTATTCGATATACTTTTTTTTATACTTGTATAAATTTATTCTACCTACTCATGTATGTGTAAACATATAGGCATGCTGCTAGCTTCTAGAAACTCAGGCACTATGAACAGTCATAACAAGTCAACCTCTAACACATTTTAGACATTTACTCTGGCACATACACATCCAGAACTGAGGGATGCTTTTCACATTTAACAAAACAAAAATCAACATTATAGGTTATTTTCTCTATTGAAGAGAATTACCATTAGAATAGATCAAAGATTAAAACAGATCTTACTTAGAAAGCTACATAAACCTTTAAAAGAAAAACTGGCTCTGAAATCTATGTCATAATAGTCCCAGCTTTCTACGACCATCCAGAGCAACGCACCATGACTTCTCAATTGTTTATTACTCAAAATAAACATTAACATAATATTTATTATGGTTATTTTTTCCACTTTCCCTTTCTTAAGTTTTCATTCCTCACAAAATTGTATCCAGCCTGTGTCACATACCACTCTTATATTTGCTTTCCCATGAAGTGTCGTCTTTTGATGTAGCCAATGTTAGCCTTGAATATTTAATTTTTCAGCAATCTCCGTTCTAAAGGTTAGCATGAATCTGCAAAGTGTAATTATTACTCCACTGTTTTAGTGATGCTAGATCACAAGAAATGTAGAAATCAAACACCTGAAAAAATGTCTTACTGTTTAATCAAATTCTTTATTTGCCTCCCTGCTGCTCCCCACCCTCAGCGTATCTTGTGACAATGTATTTTTAGCTGCTGTCATGCTGATTCTATGGGTTTTAATTTCCTAACTTTTCCCTTGGGCTCTTTCTAATTAACTTGCTCAATAATCCTTCTTCCTCTACTTCTACACCTCCTGCTTTTCCTTTTAAAAGGAAACTATTCTTTTTCTCAGGTTAGCAGAGGTTGTTTATCCCACACCTACAGTATTGCAATGTAAGGGATGGCACAATCTGTGTATTTTCTTTGAAGACATGGCTGTTAAAAGAGAATACTATATGAAATTCTGAAGTTCTGCATATCCTACCTAAACAACATTTTATGGGCAAAAAGATGAATTCCTAAATGCCTGATTAATACACCTGATATAATACCATGGTCTTCAAGTTTATGAAGAACTTTAAGAATATCTCTTCCATTTAAAAGAGTATTTTCTCCATCACCTACCACTGAAAAAACTGAATTTAGAATTAATATAGCTGTTTTCTAAAATGGATTTTAATTATTAATTAAAACATACTTTAATTATTAAGGTCAGCCGGGCACACACAGCAGTGGTAGCGGCAACAGCAGCAGCAGCCACAGTAAGTTCTGGGGGCTGCGCACTAGACCAAGCTGGGCAGGGCCTCCAGGCAGGGAAACATGAGTAAGAACTGAGAGACCTGCCAGGAACCATCAGCTCTCGTGAGCGAGTCTGACATGGCGTGAGTGTTGCCAGCAGATTTAAATAGCCCCAGAGATTGTGAATGACCGGGGTGTAGTGCCGTGGTCAGGATATGGTGCAGCAGTTCTCCAGGAAGGGCACACAGAAAAGGCCACTTAATTCTACTTGAGGAGGAAGAGGAAGCAGTCTTCTTCTCTAACAAAAATGGTAGCTACACATCGCAGCTGTCAGGCTAAAACCAAGAGAGACCACAGCCACCTTGGTTATATGTCTAGACCCAAACAGACTTGCTGAAGACTAAAAGAGCTACCTGGGCCCTCAGCTGCAAGAAACTCCAGAATCTGAAAGTTCCCCTGGACCCTGAAGTCGGAGTGTCTTGGGTGTAAGTGTGCAAGTGTGCCCAGATAGATAACCTGCCTTTTGTGCAGGCTGCCATGTTGTGTGAGGAGTTCATCAGGCAGCATACCATCTGGGAATCCAAGCAGGAGACTAACGTGTGGTATTATGCACTGACACAGGCAGAGAGACAGTGCTGCTTTAAGACCTTGGAAGCAGAAGGGAAGTTAGCATCCAACCCTGAGACAGGCTTGGTTGATTTGCAAGGCAAGGGAGACTGGAATCTCATCTCTGCTTGGGGCAAAAGGAAGAGTTTCCCCCTTGCTACCAATGTGCCCCTACATAACAAATATGACACTATGAGGCTGGAAAGAGAAACCTCCACAATAAGTAGTCAAGAACAAGAAAAGGACAATGCTACAAAACTGGTACAATCAACCATTCATAGGAGAATGAGTGCCACTGAAAGTGCATGAAGCATGGTAATTATTGGAGAATCCTCACTGAGACACATGGAAGCAGCCATTTACCATCCAACCCAGAGAGGTTTGCTGCCTATCAGGGCCACATTCATCATGTTACAAAGAGCCTACCAAAACCGTTAAAACCAGAGGACTAGTAAAAACCACTCCTACGCTTTCATGTTGAATGAGGCTGCAACAATGAGATTGTGAAATATCAAAATGGATTTCACATCCCTTGGAAAGATGTCGAAGGGATCAGGAGCACAGACAGTGCTCTCCTCTCCACAGCTGCAAACTAAGAGCAAATCATACCTTACCCATCTGATGGCCTTCTATGATGCAGTGACTACAACAGTGAACATGGGAAGATCAACCTATGTCATCAACCTAGACTTCTGTAAGGTCTTCAACATGGTCCCACATGACATGCTTACCTCCAAATTGGAGGGACGTGGATTTCATGAATGGACTGTTCGATGGACAAGGAATTGCCTGGATGGATGCAGCCAGAGACTGTTGATCAAAGGCTCTATGTCCACATGGAGCTTGATGACAAGTGGGGTCCCTCAGGGCTCTGTCTTGGGACCAGTGCCCTTTAAGACCGTCCTCAATGACACAGACAGTGAGGTCAAGTGCTCCTTCAGCAAGTTTGCAGATGACACAAATCTGAGCAGTGCAATTGACACAACAGAAGGACGGGATGCCATCCAAAGGGACAAGCTTAAGAACTGGGCTCAAGAGAACCTCATGAAGTCCAACAAGTTCAAGTGCAAGGTTCTGTAACTGGATCAGGGCAATCTCAGACATAAGCACAGACTGGGAGAAGAAGTCACTGAGCAGCCCTGCAAAGCCCTATGGATGAAAAGCTGGACATGAGTCTAGTGTGAGCTTGCAGCCCAGAAAGCCAACTGTGTCCTGGGCTGCATCCAAAGCAGCGTGGGCAGCAGGGTGAGGGAGGGGATTCTGCCCCTCTGCTCTGCTCTGGTGAGACCCCACCTGCAGTGCTGCATCCAGCTCTGGAGTCCCTGCACGGGAAGGACATGGACCAAAGCCACTAAGCTGCTCAGCGGGCTGGAGCATCTCCTACGAAGACAGGCTGAGAGAGCTAGACTTCTTCAGCCTGAAGAACAACAGGCTCCAGAGAGACCTCACTATGGTTTTCCAGGGCCTAAACAGGACTTATAAGAGTGAGGAAGGATGACTTCTTACACAGTCAGAAAGGTATATGACAAGAAGAAATGTTATTAAACTAAAAGAGAAGAGATTCAGATTAGTGATTAGGAAGAAATTCTGTACTGTGAGGGTGGTGAGGCACCAGAACAGATTGACCAAAGAACTTGTGGACGCCCCATCCCCGGAAGTGTTCAAGGCCAGGTTGGATGGGGCTCTGAGCAACCTCATCTTGTGGGTTGCATCCCTGTCCATGCCAGGGGGAGTTGGAACTAGATGACCTTTAATGTCCCTTCCCATCCAAGCCATCCTATGACTCTTACTATTTTTTAAAACAGTAACACCTTACTGTACCTTACTTTCATTTCCATTAATGCTCCAAACATATTAAAATGTAATAAACCTTTTCACTAACATGGTATATTTTTTTCAAAATAATATTTTAATCATCCCATAAAAGATCTACTTGGAGTTTTCATTATCCACAAGTATCAATTACAGAAAAATGAATCCACGAGGCAGACGTAACTATTACCAATTTCAACCCCATGGAGATCAGCAGTTTCTTGAGACTACAGGGGATGTGTATAAATTTTAAAACTTTGGAACAAAAAATTAAGAAATACTCCCTGTCAAAGTATGGAGAGTTGCAGCTACCTTGGGAATTGGGAAAGGAAGGAGAGAGAATTCTGAAGAACTAATGATTTCTTTTAAAACTGCATTGTTATGGGAGGAAAAAAGTCTTAGATGAGAGAGTTATAAAGTATCACGAAGGAATTGTTTCTCCATACTTTCCCTTCTAATTTCTCTTTAGTGTCTATATTCTGTTCTAGGGATTAGCAATCCTGCTGCACGAGGCAACATCACACATGCAACTACATGTGCTGTCCGGTTCAGCTGCTCTTAACCTATGTGGTTTTTGTAAGTAATGAGGATATTTTCTCAATAGAATTTCCAAGGCTAAAGGGGAAAAGGTATCCAACTCTTTTCTAAGCCATAAGAAGCAGGACATCCAAATCCCCTTTATTTATTATTTTTAAAAATCTGCACTTTTAGGGTTACAAAACTTTACTCCACAGCTTAATCACAAGTAACATCAAGGCTTTCTATGTGTTCTCACCCTGAGATACCTTTTATGAAATTCAAAACTGAATCAAATCAGTTGGGATTCATCAATCATTAACTGTAACCTGTGGTAGTATTTGGACCATATCACCAGGAGTAGAAGAAAACTTCAGGAATGGTATGAAGAATATATAAGCTGTTCATCACGCTTATTTTTTTCAGTTTGTTCAGGGTTTTTTTCCTTGATTACTAGTTTCCTTATTTTGCCCTAGGTAAGGCAAACAGTACTCTGATGCTACAGTCTACACAGAATTAAAAGCAATCACTTTCACTTAGGCCAGAAGAGGGGCCTGGTGCATGGGCATTGCTACTAGGCCCACCAGTGCAATTCTGAATCTGATTTTAAGCAGCTTTTTCTTCCAACATGCAGAACAGGACAGACTGGACAAAAGCTGCAGTATAAGATACCTTCTTTTTAACAGAGCTGTAGTCCTAAGGTAGTGGAAGAAAGGCCACGAAAAGCTCGAACCCAGAAGGAGAGAAAGAAGAAAAAAACCTTTATTCCCAGGTGAAGAATATTAGGAGTATACAAATGTCTGGGCAAAGTTTAAGAGTTATTAAGAGGGAGGGAAGTAAAATAGGACAAAACCAGTTTCCATCTGACAGCCTAGACAGAAATCCCTTGGAAGACTTTGTACACACTCCCACTGCATGTACCCCTCACTCCTTGCCTCACCAGTCTGATGTTTTTTTTCTCAAGTGTAAAATTAAGTGCAGGAAATGGATTTTTCATCAAGTTTTTCCCTTCCCACAGCTCCTTTTGGCTGTCTACTTTTTCTACCATTTTCTCGACATGCTGGGTCCCAAAGCTCAGTCTGCTTCTCTGCTATAATTAAATCAAATTAACAAACACAACCACACCATGTTCTAGAACACACCAGTGAGCCTCAAAAGAATCATTAAAATGAACTAGAATTTCCAAAAAGTGGTCAGTTTTTGAGCAAAGGATAAGTCTAGTAAGTCGTAACAGTTATGACTGCGGTCATATGTTTTTGTTTCATTGCATATAGACCCTATCACACCTGTCAGCACAACAACTATAATTCTCAATACAAGATCAATATTACATTTAGTCTAACCTTTTCCATTCAGAACTGGGGTGAAAGCACTGTCAAATGGGTTGGAAATAATTAAAGAAAAATTAAGTGCTTAATTTGTCACATAAAATGTTAGAGTGCACTGCCAGAGGGAAATAAATCTACTTATTGCTTTATTTTTCTTGTTTCAGACATGGTTCAAAATGAACTCATGGAAATTAAGCCTATGTGTAATGAAATACTGGCAATATATTCTAAAATATTAACATGTACTTGGTCATTTTAATTACAACCTGGAAAACCAAAAAGAATTTGAGAAACCCTCAAAATCATTTGCAGAAAATAAAATCAGTGCTTCTGTGTTTAAACTTCACTGCTTAGTCTCTAAAGCATTAAAATCGTGCATTGGTAAAAAGCAATACCAGTAATATCCAAAAATAAAGGAAATTACCACAATCTTAGTAATTGCTCTACTCTACAGGAATGCTACAGCTGTGTAAAAACTGTTCTGTTTTATACTTCCTATTGATGAACTTTTTACCTGCTTTACCTGCAGGTAGTTCTAATTTGTCTCTAAATGGCAAGTAAAAAGCAGCAAATCATGTGAATATAAAGAAGGTATAAGCAGTTCTTTCACTGTAATAGAACAGTGAGAATTGAAGTTTGGGCCTATAAAACAAGAAACTGTGACTATATTCTGACCCATGACTGTCTCTGAAGAGGAACAGAAATCAGCTTTTTTTTTTCCTTGACAGAGGCTCTCTGTATATTTCCACCACTCAAGTGAATAATAAATGGATACCTTGGTTGACAAGATTTTTTTAGTATCTTGTCTAGAACCATACAGAAACACTAAAATGTCTGCATTTTGGATACAAGGATTGAATAAAATGACAAATCAACATCTTTCACAGGTTTGACATATAAGTTTCAAGAGGTGTAAATAAATATCTGTTTTTCATAGTACCTAGAAACAGAGAGGTACTTCTGCTGCACAGAAAACTAGCCAGATCCTTACAGGGGGGAAGGAGGAGAGGGGCGGGGTGCGGGGGGACAAGAAAGAAACCAAATCCTACCAAGAGACTTTTTCCTTCAAACAGCAGTGAAGTCTCACACAGCAATGCAGCCCAACTCCTGTGTACTTCAGTTGTAAGGCTACCGGGAAATACCAGCCACATGTTTCTCCAAATTCAATTATCATTGAACTGGCAAGTGTGAAAAGAGTTTGCTGAGTCTTACTAGAAGTGTCACTAGGAAATGATACTCATCATATCTACATAAATTAGTTACAGCCTTCTAGCAAAATGTTCTAGAGTGCTCTCCCAAGCATCTCCCAAGATTATAAGCAAAATAATGATTACGGAATCTGAATGAACTGCAACATTTTGAGGCAATATCCAGCCTTTTTTTTTCACTGTACAAGGAAAATAGTCTTGAAAACTCATTCAGTGATTAAAAAAAAATAGTACTTAAATAGAATCTGATCTCACTCCCTCACCAAAAAAAAACCCCAACAAAACCCCCTCCCTTCCCAAACTCAACCCAACCCAAAAAATCCTCACAAACTATGAAAGACAGGAGAAAGTCCATGCTGAACTATGCTTTTCTTCAGTTGTTAAAATCTGAATATTCCTCATCCTATGCTTTTTTTGGCTTGGGGTTTTTTGTTGGGTTTTTTTTTGGAGGAGGAATGATCTCACCAAAAAATATCCACTATGGTCTTGCCCATTTGTACTGAGACAGTACAAAGTGGATTTTCACAAAGTTTATTTAAACAGACTGCCGTTAAAATTTATTTTTAATAATATCCAGAATAGAGGAATAGGGTACCTCTATTTTCCAGTAAAAAAGCTGACCTTTAACTAACACCTGTTTTACAGCATTTGTCTAAGTTCCAAACAGAAGCCCTAAACAAACAGTCCAAACAGACCCTAAAAACAAATAACATGAGACATCCCCCCTCAGCATCATCATCAATAAACAGTATAGGTTTTTGAACTTTATGCTGGGACATGCAATGACTGCTACCACAGATAGGAAATTTGGACTCCAAGGATATCTGGACCAACTGTGCAATGGGCATATTTGCTAGGGAGCAGAACAAAACTGCTCTGCTCTAGACAAACTCTTCCAAGTGATTAAGGCAAAAAGTCTGACGGCCTAAGGCATACAGCAAAGCTCTGCTTCTGAGCCTCTGGCAACGAAAGAATGGGACCAACTCTTAAATCCATGTATGGTAGAATTGATCCCTTTGGCAAAGAATAAAAGAAGATAATGTGCAAACTTAAAGATTATATGGCACTTTTATTGCTAACAGTGGAGGTTCTGTGAACAAAATTGTAGTTTCTTGTTTATCATAGAATGGCTTGGGTTGGAAGGGACCTTAACAATCATCTAGTTCCAACCTCCCTGCTGTGGGCAGGGACACCAGATTGCTCAGAAACCCAGGTACAAATACACAACACATTTCAGTCTTAATGCCCTATTTTAAACTAAGTTGTTGGAATTCACACGTTCAGTTTTTCCATCACAGATTCTCACATAGTTACACAGTGAGAATACTTGCTAGGTGAATACCGAGACCGATGTACCTATTTTCTCACTTCATGCTACATATTTTTCTGTTTTAGTGTTCTTGGATTTACATTCAATGACTTTAAGAAATAAAGCCATCAGGACTTAAAAAAAACCTAAACAGACGTTAACAGATTCCTCCAATAAATTTCAGTATTACTTATGTCAATGTTCCATATCAATTAAAAATATGAACTCTTACATGCACAGAATCTGGGGTTTTTTCCCCACTCTTCGAATTTCTTTAGTGCAGAAGCACTTGGTTATCACCTTTCACCCATCTGTATCTGTGTAACACCCAAAGGTCACGTTAGGGGAAACCATTTTGTAAAAATTTTTTCTAGATATAAATTAACTTTTAATACACTGAATGAAGTTATTTAATCATCTCTCTCCAGTTTAAAATATTATCTTGCAGTACAATTATGTTTGTGATTTTCATGACCTAGTCTTTTGGGATGGAACTGAACCTGCTGGGTTTTTTTTTAAGTAGCAGAGTACTGGTTACTTTTTTCACTCAACAGGATTATAAGCATTTCCACAGAGAGTCTCAATAACAGTAAGCTTATTATGAGCCTAATGTTATATTTTACCCATGCTCATATGTAGCCAACAACACTAGGTTTATGTAGGATTAAGTCTTTTATCAGTGCTTTCTGAAAATCCAGGCTAAAACAGTCCCTGTGCCCTTCACTCCCAGCAATGAAATATACATCAAGTCAGAGGCAGTTTCCCCTGCCCCAGCAAGGTTGTACTTCACATGCAATTAATTTTCATACATAATAATTTTCTAGAGATAGCTAGAAATTATGGATTAAGTATTTTAGCTGGTAAAGGAAGTCCAAACTATGTGTGTCTATTCATATACCAGGATTGGGTTAATTTCATAATATTAAAACAAGCTATGTGTTCCCATTTGTTCCTTTTCTCATCTAGCATTACTCAAGTTTGCTATCAAACAGAAAGCAAACGTGACATCTCACCCTTTTTTATCCCATTCTGATACTAAAGTGTTTTTGATGTGTCTTTAGCTTTCTAGCAGATACTACTTTTTCTAGCAGATACTACACATATACTTGTGTATATGACATGACATTCTTCAGTTCAATAGGTGGTCTTGTAAGGAAAATCCATCATAAATAACATTAACAAACAGAAATCCAGCACATAACTTTTTTCCAAAGCACAGCCATTAACGACCTTTGAACTAGAATGTTAACTTTCTCCCAAGAGACAATATAAGATTGAGATCCCACACCTGAGGCAGCCAGTAACATAAAGTTACGTGGAAATCTGGGGCTGTTTTCCAATGTCACCCTCATGGATTAATTGCTCACAACAACCTTGCTCCAGTCCTTCCCCAGTGTGGGTCCTTAGCATCCTGAAAGCCGTTCTTTCTAACAAACACTAAGATGAAGAAGGCACTCAGTACCTCAGCCTTTTACACATCCTGCATCACCAGGGTTCCTGCCCCATTCACCTGTGAGGCCATATTTTCCCTAATCTTTCTTTTACTACTTACACACTTATGGAAGCTCTTCTTTGGTTACTCCAAACCCACTTTCTGGCACTATCTTTTCCAGGAATCCCTAACTCAGCTTTAAACAAGCATGAAACTTGTTCTAACAGTAAAAATTCAGTCATTATAAACATCCTGACATTCTACTAGAGACCAAATGATACTGGGGGGGATCCAACCATCATTGGAGCCAAGAGATACTAGCACATCACAGCTACCAGTCATACACTTTTAACCACTTCCCTAAGACACCCTCCTGTTGTTACTCCTATTGTTCTGATCCCCTTTTAGCTTATGCTTCACTTTTCATTATTACCTGTAAATGGTAAGCATGAACAAGCTCCAGTTTCTCTCAATACTCAACATTCCAGTAACACTGATGGGTCTGAATGCAGGGAAAAAACATCATTTCCATGTCATACAGTGTCACAGATGCCCTCCTGTAGCTCTGCTAGATTTTTGTGGTCTACAGACAAATTGCTCATTAATCTTACATCTAACGAAAGTCTTAGTGTCAAGTACCTCCTTGTTTCAGCTGCCCAAAAGCAGTAACAAATTTCATCCCCAAATTTCCACTCTATTGTTTTAGCTAAATTGGAGCTGCAGCCAACATTAGTAGAAATATTGTAGCACGTAAACCTTACTCCTTTCCAACGTAATGCTTTTTTCAAGTCTAGAACTTGGCTTTATTAGTCTGTCAACCACATTTTCAGAAAAATATGCTTGTACATTTGGAATCACTTGTTTGCTGTCCATCTTTAGTTACCATGTACATATGGATACTTGGGTGATGAATTACATGAATGGAAAGCTCCACTGTATGCATACATTTGCAAGCCTATCTACAGCTTTAGGAACAGGCAACTTAGCAACCTAGCTACTGAGCATATGAATTTCTTTTGTGACCCAAACTATTTCACGTTCTAAATTCTTCGAGTGTTGTTATATACTCCACCAGAGCAGAAGCAAGAAAAAAAGAGTTTGGAACAAATACTTACAGTTTTTAGTTGCTTTAACTCACATACTTTAAGTCTGTTTAAATACATTTTTAATACCACAGCAAGAAAAAAAAAAAAAAAAGGAAAAAAAATCACTTTGAAAGAGACAATTGAGACCTAAGACCCACTACTGAATTTTATGGCCTGTAATAACTCCCCAAAGACATTAAAATTGCTAGTGTTTATCCCAGCAACAAATGTGACATATAGTCTAACCCTGTCTGTATTGTTTTCCTTCAAAGTTTGAAGCAACTGAATTAACACAGTAGGTCTCCAACATATTCAGATTATTGTTACAATAACAGGTCACAATACATCAGCATTATTTTGGATGAGTGGAAGAATATTTTTGAAAGAATCTTTGCACCACTTGAGAAACCGCAATTTTTTTCCCCAAAAGAGAAAGTAAATATTATAAAAGTGTACTACCTTGTCACTTTACAGCTTGACTCAATCAGCTCATTTTCAATATCCAACAGACTAGAAGGCAGATTGTATTCCAAAGGTGAGGACATTCTTTTTAAACGCAGCAAGCCAACACAGAACTTTGCTCCCATCTCCTCCAGTTCTCTTGTACCTATCTGCAATCCCTAATTTGAAAATAAGATTTAAAAATACAAAAAAGGTACATGCAGATGGACCCACACATACTGCAGAATAACTCTTTAGGTTAATATTTCTTACTTTACTTAATACATTCTCTTGCTTTAAAGACAGAACAAATAACTGTAGAATAAACACTTAGCAAGAGTATCAGAGAAGACTCAGAAATACCTACATTATTCTTCCAAGGCTGAGCAGACACATCCACATTTTTTGGAGCTTCCTAGTCTACACTTCTAGCACCCCCAACATTACCAGATCTTTTCCCAGTGACATTGGAAGAGAGACAGAGATCATGTCTAGATTCATAAGTATAAATTATTTTTTAAAATTTCAGAAAAAATTTATAAAAATTAATTTCAAACACAAGATTCCTCAACATAAGTTCCATCAATCAGAATGGAAAAAAGGGAAAGAAATTATATCATAACTGTGATCAAGTTCATTGCTATGTTCTGACATATAGGTAAGACTATCTAAGGCAGCAGTTACTCCGTGAGACAGATGTCTCTTCCCCGCCTATAAGTTAGAGGCTACACGTGTTAATTCTGAAAGCATTTATTCAGACATTTAGTAATTAAAACCAACAAACAAATTCTCCAAAGCCATAGCTCTTTTCCTACTTGAATTACACAGCCAGGCATTTTCCTCTGCAAGGACTATTTAGAAGGTAGAACTTACTGTCATGGTTTTAGCTGGCTAAGCGCCAAGCCCCACGAAATCTGTTATTTTCTTAAAGGGAAATAAAGATTGCTGAGGAAGACTGGAAAGCACCACGACACTTATGTAATGCTCTCCAAGTTTACATATCTGATAAACTCTCCCATCAGGTAATTTAGCCAGAAGTGCAGTATCTAGGGATATAACCTCTGACCTCAACTACTTTATGAAAAGAGAGTAATCTAGACTGAACCTCAACAGTTATGTAATTGGCTAGTACTAATTGTATATACACTAGCAAATTCAGTGGCAGAACTCAATTTCCCCCTTTGCAATTTCTGTATCTCAGGAGAATTTAAAAGGATTTTATCTTGGATGTTCTAAACCTCTTAACGCACAGATTAGTTAAAAAGAAGCTTTGACAAACAGGGAAGCAGAAAGCCAGGAACTGGTGGTAAGCTAAGTCATCAAGTATGAAAAAAATATATGAAGCAAAAAAGAATGAAGCAGAAATTTTTTTACCAAAAGCTAGAAAAAACCCACACAAGCTTTGTATGTGTTGCCACACTGACACCACATTTTAAAATGCAAGGTTTAAAAGAAAGTATGTTGCTCCAGAAATGGTACAGCCCACACATTCTCCATGTGCTGTTTTGAACATACTTAAAAGAGGAAAAGTTTGATTTTCTTCCGAGTTCTTTTTTTGCCTTGGTAGTACTCATAAACAAGGTGCTTTTTAGTAACAAGAAAGATAAAGCTATATCCACAATTCTGAACAGTGCCATCCTCCAGCCAAATGGTACTGAAACCTGTTAGCAGTGAACAAGAGTTGAATATTTGAGTATTATTTTTAATAGTAATACTACTTACCTCTGTTAAAATGCTTTTGTGCTGTAGGTTTCAAAGCACTTATTAATAAAGGAAGAATTATCCTCACTGTACTGATGGAGAAATGGAGGCAGAGAGGGTTGAAGCGATTTGCACAGTGTCTCACAGCATGTCACTGACCCCGCTGGGAACAGAAATCAGTTCTCCTCACTCAGTGCAGTACCTTATCCACAGAAGCCAATTTTTTGGCTTTGTTTTGTATTTGTTTGCACATCATTAACTTTCGAAGACCCCAGTCATAGCTGGGGCTCCACTACGCTAATCACAGGAAGACACAGTCCCTGCCCCAAAGAGATTAAAATAACATTAAGGACAAGAGGCAACAAGTATATAGAAGAGGAAGAAGAAAGGTAACAGTAATCTCACTGTTACACAGATTACTAATGTGCACAACTTGATGGTTCAGAAACTTTTCCAGTTATCGTCTACATTTGTTGCTGAGGAATTTATCGTTAGTTGGCAGGTTCCTAATAGACAGGATACGTGTCTCTAAGTTGAAAAAGGACAAGAGCATAGCATGAAGGAAAGTGCAAAGACAATTGTTATAAAGCGTGCGCATGTTCCCTGGCTGCTATTTTCAGCACAGCAGAAAGAGGATGTAACTAAAGAGAAACCCAAATGGATCGGATTGGAGGTGGATAACTGGGAAACACCTGGAGGATAAATTTTGAACTTACTATACTGAAGGGTCTACACAACTGTGGTAAGGGCCTCATGCCAAATCTCGACTTACTTCTTCCATTTCTTTAAATCATAAGGGAGAATGTAATACCACACAAATGCCAAGCACCCAATTTCTTAACCATTTTTTCCATCAGACAAACCTCTTCATTTCCATGAAACGAGATCCAAAGTCTGGTCCAGGAAATCATCAGCTGCCCTTACTAAGGGACCTGAGGTGAAGTTCATTTTCACTGATGCCTTGATTACACTCCTTTTCTTTATCTTCTAATGATCTTCAACTATTGTTCTAGTACCTTTAACCGAGGCCTATTAAAGTTCCTTAAATGCTACATGCATTGCTTTTAAGCTCAAGCCATCGCAAAGTAGCTTCTTTTCTTTTAAAGCTAAATTTAATGTTTTTTCCCCTACATCTTATACAACCGTCTTTCTTTTAGACAGTAAAATTTTACAGGAAGGGTTGAAGTCTTCCTTACTAAGCATGTCATGAAGGTACCTTCATATCAAAAGAGTATCTCAGTGATTAAATTTGCTACTTGAAAGCAAAGATAAAACAAAGGCACAGCAGACTGTGACCTCAAGTGAGAAGAATATTCCTATAATATATACTTAATAAAAGGAAAACAGCCACATAAAGATTTGGAGAAGTCAACTGGACAGTAAAATATCATGTAGATCTTCTGTTTTCTTATTCAGCAGAGGTTACAAAGACATAATAATTTTTGAGAACTCAAATTCTAGAGACTGAAGAATCATGATTACTGAGAAATTTGTTGACCGAGTCTTTATTTCTTGAAGTCTTCTCCTTATGTACATTGTAAGATTGCCTGATCACAAAATTTTTTCAATTAACTTAAAAGCCAAGCAATACTTCCACATTTATTAATCTCCAATCAGGAAAGGGATTCATTTCCATTTTCAGGTAGCTTGAATTATTGAAGACATTGTTCTTCTGTCTGATGTCTTAATTTTGCTCCATAGCAGATCCTGGAGAATCCGTTCACCGCAAAGTTTGTTTTTCCACATCTTGAATCCCAGATGACCAAGCAATATTTGCAGCACTTATTCTCAACACACTACAAAGACTCCATGTGACCAGTTAAAAAATAATTGCTTCCAGACGTAACTCTGTCACCAGAGTTCCTAAATTCTGGTAAGAATTGCTAACTTCAGCTCAACAGCTTCCCAGCTGGAAAGAGTCTACCATCATCACTGCACAAGTAAAATGAATAAGAATAAAAAGAAAAACTGATGTTCCGCTTTGGCAAAGACTCAATATTCCTTCCACAAAGAACCAAATTGTTAAGTAATCCTCTTCATGCTTTGAACAAAATTCAGCAAGGATGCCAAACCAGAGTAAGACTACTAAAGTGTTTCAGACCTTTATGGTTCCATCCCTCAGATCTGAACTCTCACATCCTTTGGGATGGGAAGTAGCAGAGAATTTCTATAGTTAACTTCTCTCTGGTTTGAAATAACATATAATGACATATGTCATCTAATTTATACCACAAGTTTATTTATAGTTACTGGCCCTACTCCTTCCACAAAATGAATCCCAAAAATAAACCAAACAACACAACAAAAGCCCCCCAAAAAACCCTGAGCTTAAGCCTTTTAATCTCTTTCATCTTCTCACTGGAGCAATGCTGCTCTTTGCCTAAGTCCAGTCACCTTCGCTTTTTAGATACATTTTCTTAATAAGTCTGAGCATTATCATAGTGAAGAAAAAATGAAGGATCTTCCTGTGAGTTCAGAGGATGACTAAGACCTCACAAATTGCTTTACTCCATAAAATGAATGGCAGAACAGCAATTTAGTCTCATCAATTAGTTTATATTACATAGCAGAATGCTCTTTCCTTTTGAGTAAATTATTCTTGCACAAAATTCAGCCATTTTTTTCTTTCATTACTGAAGAAGAGCTTTGGAGGTTTAAGCATCTTGAAAGTTTGTCCACAAAGCATCTTCAATTCTTCTTAAGTACTTCCTGTAGCAACACTGCTAAAGCCCTGAGGGTTCATGCTTAAGAGTATTTTGGAAATTTCAAAATAAGCAAACTGGATGAGTTATCTTTTTTTAAAGCTTCATAATTATGTCATCTGAGGAATATTCTGACAACAGCAGGAATGCTTCTGTTGTTAATTGACAAAATGTAGTACTCACAGGCCTACTGAAATTCTGGACAAAATATCTGTCTTCCTACTGTCTAGGGATATAAGCACGGATGTTGCAGCATACATTAATATACTAAATATATCTTGTTTCAACTCTTTTTTTTTGTTTCTGTCCCACCCAGCCTTCTGATCCTCTTTCTGTCAAGCACCTTATTTGAGGCTTGTGATCATTTTCTTGATTAGCATTCCTAAACTCAACTTTCAAGCAGAGGAAACCCACTTCTTCCATGAATGCTGTCTAGTAGTGAGACACTACCAACAGGGTCACCTTTTGTTTTCAGATATCCAGCCCTGTTAACACTTTTCAAGGAGAGAAAATGAAAACAAATTTTAAGTCAAGAAGCCCCACAGCTATGTGAGTTCAGAGATGATGTGCAATTTGTAGTGTTGGTAACCCGATATGAAAGTGTTTTGATTTGTAAGCCTGTTTCCCCAGCTATATGGGACAATTCCGTAAGGGACACTGCTAAATATCTGTTGAAGAACCATGATCTGCCATGGTGAAGTCTGAAACTGCCATATGTAAAGGAAATTTTTATTATAGTATTGGCATTTACTATTACCCAATTCTAAAAATCTGTTGGACAGAACAGTTCTGGGTTTTTTTAACTACATGCATACACATGCGTTACAAGCAATGATTAATATTAATCTTGTTAAAACAGCCCATAAGCATATCTGCTATGCAACCTACAAAGTCAAAAATTATATAATTTCGTTCTAACATTAGTGTACCCAGACCTTAAAAGGTTTCAGAAGCTTAAAGCAAGCAAGAATTGAGCAAGCGGGGTTACAGAATAAGATACTAATGCAAAGGGAAGAAATTAAAAAGCCAGAAATATTTAACTGATATATCTTCTTACTTTATATTTGCCCTGGTCACATCCACATAACGTGCTTTCCATTGTGTAGCTCCTTTGTACTCCTATCTCTCTCCAGACAACAACTCGTGCTGTAGATTCCTTGGACTTTTCCACTACAAAGCTGCAGCTGCCCATGCAGAATGCAGGGGCAGTCTGACTCAGGATCTTAGGGAGTGCCTGCAGGACAGCAATTTGAAAAATACAGTGATTCTTTTACTTCCCATATGGAAGGAGGTGAAAAGGGACCATGTAATCACAAACTTACTAGAAAATTTCACTGCAGTTTGAATTAAAAAAAAAACCAAGAAAGAAACAGTTCTCCATCTTGAGTTTTCAAAACTCAGTGTGTTCAAGTGACAGTGTCTTCAGGTTTGCCTTTTCCTACTTACTAAAATCCTTTTTTTCAGGTTCAGTCACTAAAGTTGTTAGCTATGTGAGTAAGAATCAGGATACAAGAGAATTCTTCAGCTGACCACCATCCCTCTTAACTCACCAAGCTAAGTTTGCTCAAATTAAGTGTACCATACTCCATATAAGTATTTAATTCAATTGCAGACTGTTTCAGAAATCCCATTTACAGACCTAACAAAAGCAGAATTTTATTAACACATGAAACTCATTTGTATTCAGCAAATCACTAGGTGCATATTTCACTTCAAGAATGTTCCAGTATAACTGTTAACATGACAGCTTCAGTGAAAAGGTCATGTAAATATGTATTTATACATATGCAAATATGTATAAATACATATTTATATATGTATTTATATATGTATTTATATATACTATATATGTATTTATATATACTATATATTATATACATATATATACTATATATATATGTATATACATATACATATGTAAATATTTGACTAATGCTAAACGATTGTTCTTTCCAGTTTTTATTTGTGTCAGTTAAGGCAAAACACATGACCGCCTTAAATTCATTATTTCAGTAGTACCTAACCCATTAGTGTAAGCTTGCCCCAAACATTTCATTCCACCTTTTTTAAACCAAAAGGCTTTTTCCTGTCGCCGTTATGTCTGAGGCGTATAAAGAAAACGACACAGAGTCTAGGCTCATGAACAGTGGAAGCCGAAGCTTTTCTTTAATAATTTTCTGACTACTTTTATAGGATAGATCGCAAAAAGTGTGTTGAGTGGCAATAGGTAATTGGTTCCTCGGCCATCCACCCCTTGAGAGGATTGGCCAAGTCTTAAGAGACCTATTCCATAATATTTTTAAAGTCAAAGCCATAACAATTTTGCAAAACAACTTGCAAGTGCAAGAAGTTTATGAAACTGTGACCTTGTTTAAAATAGCTTACCCAGGAAAGACAGTCTTCTCACAGAATATTGAGAAAAAGCTGAAGAATTTCTCTGCTTCTAGCTTTTTAGCCCCTACATTTTCCAGCAGCCCTTACTGACTACCTACTGTCTTTTGTGCACTATAGTAGCGCAGGGTGAAGTAGCAAAACCCCATATCATGTGTTAGAGCAGCAAACATGATTGGCATCCAGCTCAACATCCAGGAAATCACACAAGAAAATCAAGAAGCAATCTCTTTTTTTTTTGTGAGAGAGATTTAAAGGAAAAAAATAAGAGCACATCTGTACTCAATTACACCCAAGGATGCATAACAAGTGTTTTAACACACATTCACATATTTTTGAAGCGTAACTCTTCAATTTTTTCAAAAAAACCTGGGGCCTGCACATCTTTAGTTCACATGGGTTTGTAGTTCCCATGAGGCAGCAGTGGAGGGAGATACACAGAAGAAACAGCTAACATTCTAAGAAACAAGTAATTCTCTCAATTTTTGACAATTTCGAAGCTTACACAATGCAGAGGATGTGTTTGTGCAAGTTGATGATATATACCTAATTAGGGGCACATGTCTTAACTACACATTATTATATAAGGGAATAAATAAAAAGGAATCTTACATGTTTCCATATACAAAAAAAAGTATTTCTCAGAACAATTAAGTTTCTTTTTTCCTTGTTGCTAGAATATTGCTTGCCATGCTTCAGTGACCTGATTTTTCATCTGGTAATTATAAATGCACAGAAGAATATTTTCCATCTATTCTCTAAAAAAGTAGTATTAAACACAAAAAAGTACATATTGGTGCAACGAAACAAAAAAAATAATAAAGCACTCTATGGATAAGGTTTAAAGCTCAAAGTATACTTCATGAAGTGTACTTTGAGTATTAAACACAAAAAAGTACATATTGGTGCAACGAAACAAAAAAAATAATAAAGCACTCTATGGATAAGGTTTAAAGCTCAAAGTATACTTCATGAAGTGTACTTTGAAGTACACTCACAAACTAAAAAGAGATGATTTTAAATAAGTCTGCTTATGCTATAGAGTCATTATTTGCACAGCATAGGATTAGGATACTATTTGAAAAGTGTGTTCCAAATCCATACCAAATAAAAGAGATACAAATGTCACACTTACCCTGTAACCAGGGTCTTCCATCATGTCACAAGAGGCAGCATTAACACTTGTATGCCACATTGTCTCTTTGATGCTGCAGCCATACATAAATACATTCTTTTTACGAGAATGACCATGATAATCACAGTAGACCTACAAGAAATCATTTGGCAAAATAAACCCAAGGCATATGGAATTAACATTTTATGAAAGTAATAGAAAGACTTTTTTTTATTATTATTTGTACTGTTGAAAGTTCTAAAGAATTAGGCAACACAATTCCTTACACAATTAACTCATGCCTTAAGACAAAAAGTGTGTGATTCATCTAAGGAAGGTTTAACCTTCTAGCCTAGCCAATGTAACAGATTTACATCTACAGGTTTGCAGAAGACCAGTTCTCCAAGTCAAATGTAAGTGTGACATGGTTTACAAGACCATATTAAAATGTTTAATTTATAGACTAGCTACATAGACAAAGTTAAAAAGATTCAGAATTGCTTACACACACATACTTACCAAAGGCAAACGTTTTATAGCGGCCAGATATTGCAGTAACCCTTTAGCATGGTAAATAGTGGGATGCAGATCTGGATTTGGATTTTGCCACTGTCTGTTTAAATCTTCTCCACTTAAAGAGCAACGGTGGCTATTGTGGGGGGGTGGAAAAACGCATGATGTAGTCTGTATTATCATACTTTTAAATAAGCCTCCCCCCCACCTCAAGTTTTCCTCATACCACTTCTTCTTTGGAAGGAGTCTGGCAAAAAACAAACTTCAATTCTCTACCATGCCAAATAATAGAAATGTTTGGGGTGTTTTAAGATATGTTATAGCAAATCTAAAAATAAATTAGAAGTAGCCTCTTACATGAAGTCAACTGTAATATTGCTTATTTGCTGTTGAAACTCAAGGCTTGCAATTCTATTCAAATGCTAGTTCAAAATCAGTAATTTCAAATATATGGTATCTTTACAGTTTCAGTGTCTTGACTTCTGTAATTTAAAGACTAATGTCAACTAGAAATCTAATACTTGAAATGTGAAGTTGTTAGGAGACAAGGAGCTGCGAGAAAAACAAGAACGAAAAAGAAAACCAAACAAAAAACCCTGCAAACAGAACTATCATCTCTGTATTCAGTCAACTATCAGCAAGAACTTTTAAACTTGAAGGATTTCATGATCATGCAGTCATCTTCAATACATTTGCCTTTAGACTGTGTCTGCTGGGACATCTTTCTTAATTGTCCCTGTACACTGAATTATTTAATTATGGGTGTTCCAGTATACACATGCTTTTAAATATATAAAGACAAGGTTCTACTGAAATCTGTAACTGTTTTATTTTTATTATTTTGCTTACAAAACCTTTTCAAACACTATCTATAAAAGATGAATAGAAACTGTAGATTCACCACAGCAAAATTTCTATTTCATATGAATTCCTTGCAAGCAAGTAAATGTGGACTGCTGAATGTTTACTCAAAGCAGTTTCAAAACATTCTAAAATATCCCTTAAATCTATTAAGAAGAGTGTAGCAATTGAAATAACTACTACTGACAAATTTAAGCAAACCAGGACACCCTCTTACCCTTTCTCTTGCACACCTATTAACTTCCCACCTTATAAAAAAATTATGTAAAATGCTTTCTCAAATATAAGACACTTTCTTTTTCATGTGGACCATGAACTTGTTTAGCTTTTCCTAAATGCAGGTGTGGTCTTATATAACACTAACACAAATCCAACACAGAGATACAATTAAAACGTCATGTTAAATCACACAGAAGTTATTGTCGTCCATGAACAACTGAAAATATTTTTGTAAAACTGAAATTTGTGAAACAATGTAACTGCCTTTAAAGAAGCCAAAAATCCTATCAATATTGCAAGTGTTTGCTGGTTTTTATCACATTAAGTATTGCATTTGTGTCTTTCCAGGACTAGTTCAGATTATTCATTTTTAAATATTAATGCAAAGAATTAGAGCACAGGTTAAATAGTTGTGAGTAAATATATGCTTACTTTCCATTGATGACACCATCTGGATTGAGCATGGGAATAATTTTGAAAATATAAGATTCCCGTAAATATTGCGCATTTGGACTATTGCTCATAAGGTATTCCAGTGTTCCCTTCATAACCCAGCTCGCATTAGTCTCTCCAGGATGTACACGAGCAGACAGGAAAATATAAGGACGATTCCCTAAAAGAAATATGCACAGAAATTGCAAAACATGATTTAAGCTAAGTAAACAGTTTGTTAATTGGAAAAGAGCCAATAGCCCGCTGCATTTACTACAATGCAAAAAACATTTGTGAGTTGAGTATTACTGAGTATGGGTATTATTGATAGAGCTTGCCACAATATTTTTAAAAGGACTGCTAATTACAGAACTATCACAAAAGAGCTTTAAATTCAATCAGACAATTAAACAACTAGTTTGAGCTGGCAGTTATGATGTGACTTGCATGACCTTTTTCCCAATAGCCGAGAAAAATACTGAGGTTGACAAACAAATTGGGAAACAACAAAAGCTCAGTTCGAATCACAGTAGCTTAGACATTAGCTTTATGAAAGATTTTTTGGACAAGCAAATAACCTCAGCGTTTCAACAAAAAAGTTAGTTGTCCGTATTCTTTTCCAAGAAGTGTTGTCTGCAAAATGTAATGTACAAACCTCTCAGTTTTCTTTTGTTCTTTTTTTTATTTTCTTGTTTTTCGTGAGTCCGTTTTACTCAGAGTTTGAATTAGAAAGTGGGAGACGTGAAGTTTTCTTCGGACTTATGTTTATTATTTCTTATCTATAACACAGCTGCACAGAGACTGCTTTCTGAGTTAACAAGGTGGAAAAATGGCGAAAATGGCCCCTGAGTGCTACTTTCAAGGTCTTTTATACTCTAATCTACCCAATTACAGATTGCAAAGTAACACGTTTTTACTTAAAACCCAATGAATATCTATACCTGACCCGCAGTGCGGATTTCTTGAACCAATACCAGGAAAATCAGGTTGGTGAAGAAGAAAGAAGTACAAACCCACACCCAAAATCCTCCATCTTGTTACATACACATATTACTATATTCCATAAACCTGAATTCTATATCTCTACATATTTCACCCAGTGATATAACTTTAATTACACAGCAACAATCTCGTACTATCACACCCATCTGGGAAGTTTTTCCCAAGCTCTAAGATCAAATGGAGTGTGCTTTTGAGGGTCATTGCTTGTCAGGGTAGAAAGAATGGAATTCTCAGAATTCCAGGTTCCAACACAAACCTAGCAACAAAAATTTAAAATACATGAATATATACTCTTACATATCAAGATATAAATATCTATGTTCGACTGCCACAAATAAGTATAATTAAATACAAAGCAAATCCTGAATATTGATGCCTCTTAGTTTCACGAAACTAAGTTTAGTTAATTTAGTTTCACGAAATTCATTAACCTTATTTTTACAATGTATAGTGGTTAAGACTAAATTTTTTCTACAAATACCTATGTTTACATTATTTTCAGCTGATGAGAAAGAGGAGTTATACTTACTGAACTGACAGATATGTTCATAGTAATTGGATTCTGGCATGGCTGTAATAGTGACTAAGGGACAGCTGTTGCCAGCCAGGGTCTCGCAGAGAACGTCTTGTCGAAAATATATCTGTTGAGGGTTGTGCATAGATTCCAGCTTCCGAAGATGCATCTTCATCCCAAAACCAATAAAAAAATACTTCAAATCCTTTGCAGTCACATATGAGAGCATATTTCAAATGTACTATTTAACAGATCTTTCTTTTAGTTGCCCTAAACAATATGCAAGTTTCCAGCATAATTTTGACCGTAAAATACCCTTTTCTACATCTCTGACTGATTGAATACTTCTGTTTGTAGAGTCTGGTTTTCCAACTGCTCTGAGAAAGATGAAGGAAAAGAAGGTAAATTATTGTACACAGATGGTACTATAAAGGTATATGGAAGGTAAGAACCTCTGCTTCATTAAGATTATCTGATCAGGGACCTTTTCACTGTAAAAAGTAGTAATAAGTAAAGGAAGAATCAATACACAGGAACAAACAGAGAGCTGAGATGTAATGGAAACAACAGCAAAGACCAAAGTCACCAGTCTCTCACTGAACAGGCCATTAAGAATCTACAGACAAAGACTTGGAGAGAGACACCTGATAAACAAGGAGGAAACAAGGAACCTGGTAATTCGGGATACTCAAGCAGGGGGTGTGGTACCATACAAAACGCAAACACCTCATCCCTACAGTACACCCTTAGCCTTCTCTCTGTGCAGCCTTGCTCTCTATCCTGTGCATTCAAGTGCTGTGTGGACAAACACAACTAAATGGACACGTGTAAGTGGATTTGCGGTCAACAACTGCAACATACAAGGGTCTCAGCCTCAGTAATTGTAGAATCCAACCTCTTGGGAGCATCTCTGTGGGTAGCATAGACTATAGGTCCCAAGTCCCAGCTACTGTTGGAATCAAATCAGACTCCAGCAGCTGGAGCTATAGGCAGTCTTGGCGCCCTTCAGTCAGTGGTGTCAGCAAAGGAAGCAAGGGTATGGCTCACTGCCAGCTACTGCAGTGGGTAAAGATGTTGGTGTCCAATCACTGAGGCAAGGACAGTGTGTCCTGCAAAACACAGCTGGTGGGACAATAAGGGTTGAGTTTCCCAATGACAACACCTGAAGCAGGAGTATGGGTTACAAGACAATGTGCCTGGTAACAGCTGCTAGGGATGGGGATCTTCCCCACAGCGGTGCGTGTGGGGGCACACATGAAATTTGCTGGTAAACTTCAAAGTGGACTACCCAGCAAGTACGAGCCCCAGGTCAGGGGAGGGGTATCAAGCAGGCAGACAGTCCATGCTGGCATCTGGGCAGAGCCACAAGTGTGGAGTGCCTGTGAGATGAGTGTGCAAGTGCACACATCTGTTTGCTAATGAGCATCAGGCTGGACTAGACTGCAAACTGGAGGCCTGCTCAGCAGGTAAGACAGACTGGGATCGAAGCAGGGGTATGGCACGGATGGGCCATGCCAGTGGTCCACAAATGTGCTTGTGATTCTAGAGAGGGGGTTGGCTTGTACTTCTACTAGTGATCAGCAATGCATACCAACTGCAGAGGAGGATGGGGTGTCTGTAACTGTTAAGCAAGTCATGGTAGTGTTACACAGGCATGAGCTGGTCTGTGCCAGCCCATGTAGCCAGTCATGCCTGGGGGGAAGTGGGCGTGCACAGTGTGTGAGCATAAGTCTCCTTCTCTCTCTGGGGTACATACTCAGACTTGCTAGTGAACATAGAAGTAAACAGGAAAGCAGCAGCCATGTCCATCAGCCTGGGACAGAGACCCCCAGGTCCCTTGGCCAGCCACCAGCAGTTGGGCAGAAGGAACCGCCAGGACCAGGAGCTGCTGGAAGCATCAGTTGCTTAAAAGAGGTAGCTCTTTCAAAAGCCGGTATGGTTTAGTGAAAAGCTGCATCTAAAGCTGCTATACATTGGCCACTGAATCCCCTACTTTGCTTTTATTGCTGTGACAGAGGCAAACAAGAGACATTCTAGCCAAATGAGTTTTGCTTAGTATTAAAAGCTTCAGAAGACTTATTTAGACAATTCATTAACCTAAAAAGATCTCTAATTATCTTAATTACAGCAGCTTTAGTTATCAAAAAGTATATGTAGAACAGCAGGATACAAGTCATTTAAGCCAAACACAAACACTCCATCAAATAAGCACTCTTTCCAGTCAATTATCACAGAATCACAGAATGCATAACGTTGAAATAGACGAGAGTGGGCCATCTGGTCCAACCTTCCTGTTTCAAGCAAGGCCATCTTATAGCTCACTGCACAGGATTGTGCCCAGACAATGATTCAACTCCCCAGGGATGGAGATTCCCCAGCCTATCTGTGCAATCTGTTCCAGGGCCTGGTCACCTGCACAGTAAAGAAGTTCCTCCTCATATTCAGGTGGAACTTCCTGTGCATCAGTTTGTGCCCATTGCCTCTTGTCCTATTGCTCAGCACCACCGAGGAGAGCCTGGATCCATCCTCTTGACACCCCCGCTTCAGATACTGATAGACATTGATGAGGTCCCCTCTCAGTTGTCTCTTCTCAAGGCCTTTCCTCATAAGAGAGATGCTCCAGTCACATAATCATCTTTATGATTCCCAGAAAATCCATTTAGCCTGCAAGCACCAATTTTATTTTTCCCGGGACTGTTATTTAGAACAACCTACACACTTTGTCAGTCTAAACACCAATATTATCAAGATTCGCCCTTGTAAGGAGCATTTGGAACTTCATAAAAAGAAACAAAATTAATTCACTCATGAATGCTATACAGCATACTGATATTATAAATATTCATTTATGTAACACATCATAAGCTTCTCACCTTTAAAGTTGAGTATGTATATGGATAATGGTAAGCAAAGTAGCACACATCATCTTTATGTTGGAAAGTCACTGTGAATGTAATTGTGTAATAGGACTTTCCTTTCTGGCCTCCAGCAGCAATTGAACTTCTTGAAAAGTGATTCCTAAATCAAAAAAAGAAGGTAATATACACATTAGTGTAATTTTTTTTCATACTATTGATTATTTCTGAACACACATTCTAAGTGTCAGAAGGATTTTTAGTGGCTGTATTTCTTTTCTAGGTACATACAGGTTAAATACAGGTTCCCACCAGCTTTAAAGATACTTTATTACAGCAGTGGTACACGCATTCATTCACATTGATAAAAGGTGAGCAAACAAAAACAAGCAACCAAATAAAACAAACAAAAACAAACAAAAGAAAGTAATCAAACAGCTATCAACCAAGAAGGATTACATATTGATATGCTGTACCATCTCATCCTGTGTTTTAGAACTCCTCTACAATAACTCCACCACAGATTACAGAAGGCTTATCACAGGGACCATGAGGTCAGTAATACTGGAAGTCACTAATAAGATTTCAAGTAAGCATGCATATATACATTCCCTTAAAAGCTTCCCAGAAACAGTGTGCAATTTCTAAGAAAAATATAAAATATGAACAGCTTAAATATTAGTAGTGTGTTTCCAAAATAAGACCCTGTATAC
This sequence comes from Struthidea cinerea, assembly GCA_013397865.1. Taxonomy (NCBI): domain Eukaryota; kingdom Metazoa; phylum Chordata; class Aves; order Passeriformes; family Corcoracidae; genus Struthidea; species Struthidea cinerea. The sequence goes on along the minus strand of VZTI01001080.1, from coordinate 173,910 downwards.
TTCTATCACATATATTACTCTCCACAGTAACTCAGAAAGCAAACCCTCTTCACAACAGAACAAAGAATTATCAAATGCAGAAAAAAGTACTTCTCCTCAAAAATTGTACCTCATGTTAACCTTCAGTGTAAGATTTGCTATATGTCTGCTTTGTGTACTTACTTGTAGTAACAAATATCTGTCCCAACACGAGTCCAACATGGTCGAGAATTTAGTGCTTCTTGAACAGAATACATGAGGGGCTGCATACCTGAAAGAAGAAAAGCATCTCACTTTAATGCTTAACATTAAACAGAAAGATATTAGCAGTAATGGACCACACCAACACTTGCATACAAGTCTACAAATTACCTCTACTTATTTACTCACTATCAGAGTGCATTTTCGTGAATGCCTGGGTATTGCACTGTGCAGTCTTTAAACCAGGTGACAAAAGATTGCTGATTTTCAGAAAATAACAACTAAAGAAAACAGTGAGACCTATGGAAGACCAAAATGAAATGTTTAAATAAAAGCTGAGGTTTGTGTGAATGAAACTACAAGCAGTCCTCAGTTCCACTCCATCCAGCTCACACTACAGAAAGGCTTCAAGGAGAACAGAAAATTGATACTATCATCCATTCATGTAAATAATCAAAAAACAACTGATGTTTCAGGACAATTTTTTTTTAAAGCAATGCTTTAAAGTATTTTTTTAATAGTATACTTAAGTTGAATACTTAATACGAAGTTAGAGGAGAAAATAATACACTAATTGAATATCATTTACTCATTAGACAATTAGTGAAGCACACTGACTGAATCAGTCATTGTACTAAAAAAATCAAAAGAAACTATCAAGTAAGTATGCACAGCATGAAAAAAAATCTAAGCTGACTGATGAAGATTAACAAGTAAGTTGAAAGCATCTTATTACTGGTCAAACTACCTGGTATTCCACAACTTTATCAATGTGGATGAAAGTTTATGACAAAGGAGAACACAACACTACAAAATTACTGCAAAAAAGAGTTTGAAGCTGGGGGCGGGAGGAGAAATTTCTTCCTTCTTAAAGAACGAATTTCAGGATATACATCAAGTAAAAAAACAAATGGTTTTAAGCTGAATGACACACACTACATACACACTCCCAGACAAGTGGAAGAAAGGTAATTTCAGTAAGCCATTTGTAAACCTTCGAATGAGGCATACACTGCAAACGCTACTTACTAGAGACAGCAATGGTCACTTATGAACCCCAGTATTTTAGACTTATTTTTCCTTGCCATCAATAAGACAAAACTGTTTTGTAATGTCTCCACTTACTTTCACATCTACCCCTATGCAGAAGTGGATTAATGATGACAACTGTCATTCTTCTTCATCTGTGTGAATCAACAGGCTTTGATTGTCCTCCCCTGCCCAATGGTCCTACGACAATTTTAGTTGCAGTTACCAGTAAATTTCTTCCGTTTTGGTCTCACTTACAACAAAACCTCATTTTAAAAACTGACAGCCCTTGGCTTAAGATGCATTCGTTCTTTTTAACTAGAGCTATCACAACATTTTCCAGCAGTACTATTAAACTGAAGAATTTAAACTGACAACAAAAATACTTCTAATCCTGTGGAAGAGGGAAGGAAACAGCTAAGTTGTCTAGTACAGGTATTTTTTACATATTTCTTCTCAAAGTATGGGAAGCATATCTTACCGTAGTTGAACTGACTGTTTGACTTTTCACAGTTGATGATGTTAAACCGGTAAGCAATGCCAGTTTTCATTCCACTGACTTCAAAGTAAAACCACTGATGATAATGATTGCTATTTATATCTGAGTTCAGAATCAGATCATACTCATTTCTGAAAATTTAAAAAAAAAAATCAGTAATTTTAAGAAGCAGAAATAAAAGGCCTAAACTGTGAAAAGAAAAGTCGAAATATCTTACTTTCTGATCTGAATAACTTTGCGCAGGTTTCCAGATTCAAACTTGGAATTAAACTTCAAAACATCTGCCTCCTCTGGTACTGAACAACTATGAGGAGAAAAAGGCACCAAAATGAATAAAACAAACTTAGCTAAACCAAATAGCTTTTAGTCCTCACTTGGCAATTCAGAAACTATTTTGTTCCTTCCTCTAAATACAGAGTGGATAGCAGAAACACTGTTATGTCAGACGAAACTTTCGATGAATTCTGTTGTAAATATTATAAATCACATCACAGAGGAAGTAGAACTGGTTTGGAGTGTTAGTTGAATATTGTTTACAGAAAGGTAAAAACTTACCTCAAATTATCAAGGTCATACACAACTCTATCTATAATGTCATTTTGATAAATCAGCCTTTCAATATCTTGACAGATTTTTGTTCTGAAAAAAAAAAAAAAGCAGAGTTCTCATTTAAATTGTCACTTACTGTTTCATATCACAAAATTGGAATTGCCTCATACAAGAAAACCAACAAAGTTGACACGAAGCTAGTGGCACAGTCCAGAGAGACTGCAGCTTCACCCCCACTATGTGTGCAAAGTCAAGGTGTAATTAAGTTTAAACACCTGCATTCACAGCTGACTGAATCCAATACTTATACTTGAGGGAACTGAGTTTTCATGCACACAGTTCAGTGGGTTTTATCTTAAGGGAAAAAGTGCCATTTCATACTTTATAATAGAAGCAGGAATTATTCAAACATTACTTATGTTAATGCCTTAATCCAGGACAACACTTGATAACATTAGTAACCTATATGAGTCCTACCATAACCAAAATTAAAGCGTTTTAGAGAGTAGGTCGTACAGTGAGTGTGTTAGTGAACTAGCTTTTCACCTCTGGAGATCTAGGTTCATTTATTGACTATGTAACAAATAAGAAAGAATTTGGTGATGTCAGCCAAATGTCAGGTGTATGCTTATCCAGATCATAAAACCATTGCACAAGTGGCAGTATCTAGGTCCTGGCTTGGAAAAGTAAGAATGTGTTGCAGTTCAAGAATCAAATATAGTGGCAGAGCTGTGTGGAAAAGCTTGCACAGCACCTGCAATAAGAAGAAAAGGAGGCAGATTAACAATGAAGAATACAGAAGCAGAATGCTAAAGTACATTCAGGCTGGAAATTCTCAATATAATTAAAATAAATAGTGTTAACAAATGAGAAAGAGAAGGTAAGTGCATAACTCTAGCACCTCTTATTAAATTGAAATTAACTGAAAAAGAAAAGAAATCACAAGTCCAATGTATTTACATTATTATGACAAGGCTGACTCACCACAATCCATGTTAATAGGTTCAGCTTAGGCCAGAATTACAGATTTTTGATCTTACACTTGATCTTAGAGAACTCATTAGATCCTGGCATGCCTCAGCTCTAAAAAGCCATTAATACTTCCTATTATCATAGGAGTTTTGCCAAGACAAAATCCGTCAATGAAAATCCATAATTGGTATTTTATAAATAAAAATGGCATTTAAATACCATTATAATAACCAGTGTAGATGAAAGCAGAGAAGAAATAGTATTCAAGATGCTCATGAGATGGAAAAGCAGCAGCAGACATTTTCACATTCCAAAAAATAAAGATAAGCTATTTCAAGAAAGTTGAAGGGAAAAAAAATCTAGAACCAACACTGTTGATATGGGCCCTGTGCTTAGAGGTTACTCCTTTGTGGATCCTGATGATTAAAAAATACTAGAGTGTACAGAAAAAAATCCCAACCCAACTAAATTTTTAAGTAATAGAAGAAAGTAGTATTTAAACCCAAATTTATAGGGTATTTTACTATATCATAATTTTCTTACTAAAAAGATAGAGTAGAATATAACACTTCAGCTATTATCAATTTCATTTATCCAAATAATAATAAATTGGTGAGACATTCAGTGATAATTACAAGCTACTAAACTTAAAAGAGAAAGAAAAAGCACTCCAAAGCATAAATTCAAAAACACTGCATCTCCTGGCACACTGCAAGACTAAAAAAAAAAAACCCAAACCCTACATTGTTCTAACAAAAGTAAGAAGAAAATCCATTAAGTCACACCTTAGATCCGACAATATTTTCTCAAATTACATGGATGGGTTAAAGCAACCATTTGTTTTCTAAATAAGACTTACCCAATGAGCAGTAACTAAGTGCTTACATTACAGAGAACATAAATTGCATTGAATATCAAAAGAGTTTGGACACAGCTTTGCAAAAGACTTTAAAGCTTTTCCACGTCCCATACCAAACTAATTTTTACACTCTCCTATAAACTATGAAATCGTAAAAAGATTAAGCCCTTTTTTAACAAGTTCCTTTCTCAGAAGTTTTTTATGTTGCAGTAACAAGACTGAGATATTTGTAGAAAACTGCTGTTCAAACAGGAGGGGGAGATGTTGGAATCCAGAATGCAGAGAGTATCTCTCTGCCTGTTTTGAAGGATTCTACCCCCCTGAACAACACTGTCTTTGACCTTCGCCCACGGAGAAAATTACCTACCCTTTGGGAAGAGTTGGAATCTACACTGGTGTGAACTAGATGATAGAATGTTATGTAAGATTATCACAAGGTGAAAATTTAGGGTCTTTGGGTTTGTTAATATAGTAAATAGATAAAAAGTAAGAAACTTCAAAATGGAGGATTGTTGCTGTTCTCTAGGCTTCTTGTTCCTTCTTCTAGTACTCCATATTCTGCAGTACAAGTAGTTTAAGATGGTTGGATGGAAAATTCCGCAGTTCCGATGTACGTGACAAAGGGATTTATTGAACATTGGTGGAAATGTGAAAATATCTTTCTTGTATGTTTTAATTGGATAATTTACCTTTAAAAAGACTGTCTAATCTTGATAGTGCGGACTTCTCCTGCATTCTCTGCTCTGTGCCGTGTCTGGGTCATGCTAGTGACTCAGTTTCTCTGATAAGACTTAATAAACTACTATCTGAAAGCAGAGACTGAGGAAGTTCCCATTCACCTCCTGAATTCCTGGCAAAGATGCTAAACCTCTTCCCCATCAGGGGAGACATTAATTAAGGCACGGAATGTGTCAAGGATTTTTGATTCAAGTTCAGCAACATTATCTGATGTTTCATTCTTGTTCACACAAGACCTCAAAAAGTTACTTTCAACATAAAAAATACAACAAAATTTAAGCATTTTAAAGTTAAAATATACCCTAAAATTATCTTCATGGTCTAGAAATCAGTCTTATGTATACTCACAGGAAGTTTATTTTTCCAGTGGTTTATATCTAACAAGGAGCACTGGAATGACAAATTGTATCTGACTTCACTCAGTTTTATAGGAAAACTCAGAATTATTAGTTACTACAGAAATATACAAAAGGATTTGCAAGATTTTCTTACAATGTAGTTCTTAGGTGATTCCCAACTCAAGACTATCTCCCTTCTAAATCAGCTGAATCCATCTAATAAATAACCTGCTAGGGAAGATTCTCCTCCTTCAACACTGAACAGTATATTCATTGTGTCATTAGTGTTTCAGCACCTGTCATTTCACTACAAAGATAACTTTTTTCACAACTTGTGTGAAACTGTTGAAGGATTTAAATTCAGCCGCCTAAAGACACTTAATCTCTTAATCATTTTAATATCTAAATATAAATTTGAAAAAGCTCATTAAGTTGGTTTTAGTTACAAGTATAAAGGTGAAGGCATTCAATCTCATAATTAGGCAAGTGGTGAGGTCTCATAGCTACTATTACATGTTCTGCTACTGTACTTACATGTCTTTACAGCAACTTATTATGAATATGAGCCAGTTCATACCACTTCCACAAATTATTCTTAAGAATCTCATCACTCTTCATCATCTTCTAATATCTCTCAGAGAAGAAATAAAAGGGTGTGCTGACGTGTGTTTGTTGTATGTCGTTCTGCAAGACCTAGCACAAACTGCATCGTCTGCATTTGTTACCTCTAAATTCTCTTATACTGTGAACACTAAAGCCAAACACTTTAGTGTATTACTTTTTTAACTTTTTCCACTATGTTTCCCTGAAAGATAGATTTTTAGTACAGCAGAGAAAAGAGCTGAAGAATCTCTGAATTATTACCTGTCCTATCTTTGCTAAGACCTGAAAGGAGCATTCAGGTATGGACTTTTTTGTTTGTTTGGTGGTGGGGTTTTGTAGATTGGTTTGTTATTTTGCATACTACAACATTTACATGGGAAATGGTGGGAAGGCAGAAAAGGACCACATAAATTGAATTTCATATTTAGAAACCGAATTCCAGGATTAACAATTTCAGAATCAGACTGTGTTCTTCTTCATGGCTCTGCCCGGATCAATGCCTACTCACCTACCTTCAAACTGCTTTTCATTGGAAACAGTTTTAGATGCCAAAGCAGACATTGGAACACAGCTTCTGAACCACAGAATCACAGAATAGGCAGGGTTGGATGGGACCTCTGGAGATGATCAGGTTAATCTTATCCTAAACACTGTTTTTCAAAGGAGTATGGTGACTCACCTCTGCACCCCATATGGCCTTTCCAGAATAGGTTCCTTAAATGGGGGTGGAATATGGCCAAAATAATCTGGATAAGCCACTTCTGAATATTCTGGAATAGACTTTGTGTTCTTCACCATTTCAATATAAAGATCACAGTCATGAACTGGTGATACATCAGAAACTTCAAGCATGACATGTTCCCCTGATGAACTAGATCTGGAATCCTCCTCCTCTGAATCCACTCCAGTGCAGCAGAGTTTTCCCAGCTGGACAGATGATCCTTCAAAGAGGCTACCTCCGCAGGGTGAAACATGCTCAGAGGGTTTACTACAAGCAAGTGTGGTAAGGCTAGCTTTACTTTCCTTCTTTACTGCACACCCTGCATCATAATAGTGATCATTTTTTGCACTGTTCTGGAGACTGATTCTGTCCAAGCCTTTCACAATTTCTTGGCTTAGACACTGGCATGATGGAAGCATGCTTCTTTGATCATTTTGCTGATGTAAACTACTGTCTTTCATAGTATCTTTCTTTGGTAGTTCCAGAAACACTGGCCTTCTATTGTATTCCTCTGTCAATAAAGGATTGCTCTCCTTCGAAGCAACTCCTTTTGTTGACAGGTTTGCTTCAGCAGAGTGCTCCTCACTGGCTGTAGGAACAACAATAGGTCCACTCAAATTTGCATCAGGTACAAAAGGCTTTGGTTCCTTGGAAACTAAGTCCCATTCCTTAAAAAACAGAGGTGAAAAAATAATTTTAAAAATTAGAAATAAAAAAAGTAAACAGTTCCCGAGTCTCACGTATATTAGAAACATTTCTCTTTCCTTGTTTCAAATGTTATTTAAAAGGTGACACCTATGTTATAAACCATCAGAGCAACAAAGTTTCATCTTTTGCAAGAAGGCCAAAAAGCAATAAACAAACAGTTCATTAATAACAAAGTATAAAGTCAATGCAGTTGCCCAGATATTTTAACCACCTATTTTAAGGTGTGTAGCATTTAAGGAGATGTCTGATACAATGAAGTCCTCTCAGAAATCTCACGTCCTTCTTTACTTTCTGCTGTGTGCAATAATCAGACACCAGAAAACAAAGTTTTCCTTTATATTTGCCCACGATACTCCCATCTCAGTTAGACTGAAGCAATCATAACACCTAACTAAATAACCTAGGGTACAGTACTCCCATATGTAGGTCCAGAACTGCAGACCCATGTTTCCCAGCTTGAGGAACTATCCACCCAAAAAAGAACATCAAAGTATATTCCAGAGTCAACCTAACACAGCCAGAAACGTTCTGGGAATTGTGTACTTTACCTGAAAGTTTTCTGAAAGTTCTGGGAAAAATTGCTCATACATTTTCAGTTCTTCTATGGATCTTCCCAATTCCTGTCTAGGTTTCAGTTTATTAATATCAGTCTCAATATCATCATTCTGAAAGATCACCAGAACAAATTAATCTTGTATCCAAAATTAATGAACTTCTACAACATTAATCTGAAACATTAACCTTTATTCTGGACACAGGCATGCTTTGAAAGATAAATACCCCTATTTTAAAATTAGCTGAACTGCAGCTTTCAACTATGAAGATTTAAACTGCTGAGTATTATTAGTACACCTAAGCCGCCATTTCAACAGAAATATTACAAACATGTCAATTTTCTTGCTTTCATCCAAACTTCTTATGCACAGATGTCAGACTTTACATGAAATCTGTGCATATTCCCTCTACTGGAACCTGGAATGTGGAGATTTCATCTGATTGCAGTGACAATGCAACAGTGCTTCTATGAAAGATAATCCCTCCACCAGGGCTCACGAGACCCTTGAATAAAATATGTTTTTCCAGTTCATGGACAGACAATTCAATTAACTCCTAAATACATGTAACATAAAAATACAGAATAAGGCAGTTCTGACCAAATATCCATCCATGTCTCAGCTGGCAGCTGGAGAACAGGAGAATACCTTCCCAAAGTGGTACAACAGCGAGAGGTATGGTGTCTACCTCTACAGTGGGCTGCACTTCAAGTTACCTTGCTGAAACACTGATCTAGTCAATCCCAGTCCAGAATGCTGGAGAAAGTTACAGCAGCTCCTACATATGGACCAGTTTACGTAAGAAAAGCAGGCTGGGAGAAATGCAAGTTGGGAACAGAACACTGCTGAAGGAGTCTGCGGTTCTGTTCCACTGCACTCCAGATACATCAAGTGTGAAGCAAACAGATTTTGATAAAAACCCTGAAGCAATCTGAACAAGAACGGTTCATACTTTCAAGCAGCGCCCACCTTCTTTAAGTTTCAGAAGCCTTTTTAATTTTAGAAATTGCCCTGAAAACCTCCTCGAACTGCTTTTAACACTTTAAATGCATTTATTTACATGATTCAAGCAACATAAATAAAAAATTGCTATACCTGACTTTTGCCAATTAATTTTGTCTCTACCAACCTTAAAATGTTGGTCCTTGTCATCATCATTTTCAGTTTCAATTTCTGACTCAGTTTCAGCATCATCGTTATCATCACTTTCATCTACTACATCATCCACTACAATACAAAAAAGTTTGGTAAGCAGATTATACACTTAATCGAATTGCACATGCTCGAAGATGATTTTCTTCATTCTGGGTTTATTTTCTTTTTTGCTTACCCCTTGAAAAAAATGTGTGAACTAGTGCTGGAGGGTTTTGTTAAGTTTTCTCATAGTGTTTTCCATGCAGAAAACTTGCTGATTGTCAATAAAAGGCTCACTCAGAGGTTTAAAAATTATGCTGATTTTCCTGTCTACTCAGAATGACTACATGTACTGCTTTTAAAATACTGACTATACAAGATTATACTTTTAATAAACCCAGATCTCTACCCACCCCCCCACATTCTACGTCTTTTAATACAGAACTTTTTCCTTTCAAAGCACTATGTATCCTATTTCCTTAGATTTGTCACTTCTTTTTATAACATATAAGAAACCTATTAAAAAACCGTTATTTTAGTGAATTAATAGCTATTTTTTTGAATTTTGAATTAAAACATTATTAGTAAACTAATATCATTAGTTCACTTCAGCAAATAGGAAGTTTCTAAACACGTATTACAGAGTACCAATCTACTGCATTAAGCAGAGATTTAATTTCTGTGGATTTTGAAACACACTTCTAAATCTATTTTCTACTTTGAAGACAAAACACAAAAAAACTTTGAACTCCTGGAGTCTGACGCACATGAACCCCAACAGGATATCTTACTTCTTTCAGACTACGATAACATTTTGTTTCAGGAGATATTGTGAGTAAAAGATAAGCTGACTTTGCCTCTTCATTTTACAGTAACTTTCTGACAGCAACTTCATTAGTTGCTTACCAGGTCTGAAGCTGTTTCACCGTATCTGAATAAGTATTAATTATCTGAAAATAATGAAAGGTGTTCACAGTGGGATGAATTGATTTCCTACAAACAACCATATAAATGCTTTGCAGTACAGTGTTTCCTAAGAGACTGCAACAGTCCAAGAAAGCAGCTCTACTTTCTCGTCATGCAACTGAAGGAATAAGCACAATAATATAAAAAACCCAGTGCTTCAAATGGCACACATTAATCTAAATTCACCACATCCTGACTTATCAGAGTAACAGAAAGAAAGGAAGGAACACATGCCCCTGTAAGACAGGATGTACGCTATAGCACATTTCACATAGGAGAATCTATACGCTACATGAGCTGAAAGTAGAGACCATTCAAGTTTGTATTCAGCCTATTCTTTAGACTTCAGAGTTTGGTGAACACCACCTTTTAGTCCTTGTTTTCTCTTTTATTTTATAACCACATGTGTCTGGACAAAATTTCTATCATTTTAAACTTAACATTAGAAATTGGTGCTCCACACCAACAGTCACAGACCCTTTGCTAGGTGAGAAGAGTATCAGAGTCCTTCTAGCAGAGAACACAAGTAAGTGCAATTGATTCCACCTTCCATAAAGCAACATTAGACACACTCAAAGTACTACAAAATCACTGTACCATCAGGAGGCAAATTGTACAGCTGAGCCACAGGACCACTGGCAGGAATAACTGGGAGTTGGAAATGGAAAGCACTTTTAATAGTTGGTAAAGGAAGACGATTTTTGGGAAAACATTTTCTCATTATTAGGCTGGATGTATTGACAAGAGGATCAAGAGTTCTTACTGCAAGGCACTCCTGTTAACAGAAAAATAAAGAAAAGAAAAATATTTCTCAAACTAAAAGTCCAACTACATTTATATACCATTTACAAAACATTTGGTTCGTGTCTTCTTTGAAGGACAGAAAAACTTCTACCAGCACAAATTCACCTTTTTAAAAAATCCAAACTTCAAAATGAAAAGGCATTTTCACACCCTCTTTTTTAAAACTAAGTTCAGCTGTCCCTCCCAGAGATAGCCACAGCAAAATAACAGCAAACAAATTTTATTCTGTACTGTTTCATTGTTTCAGACTGGAACAGAACATAATCCTTGCTCCTATAATCAGGAATGACCATGAATCTCATAAAAGACAGATGACAAACTTGAGGTCATAGCCAAAGAGGAAAAAACAACAACATAAAAAAAACCAACCAGAATAAACTTACCTGTGAAGTGTTGTAAAGAATTTTCATCCCATTGGCATCAATAAATGCTTTTCTTCCCAGTTTGATGTTTGTAATACTTTTAATGCACTGTAACACTCCTTTACGTATCAGCATGTATCTGTGTCGACTATCGTGACCGTGCCAATCAACATAAATCGTTAAAAGCACCTGCACATATCCTCTGTCTACTGCTCTCCTGGCATTTGTTTCTTTGCAAAAAAAGTTAGGAAAGAAAATTAAAATTGCCCAGTGACTTCAATATTCCTTTCAAATACTACTTTCAACATTTAAATTACTCTTTTTATCCAAGTAACTGAATTGTTTCAGTTTGAGTAATATTTTAGCCACCCTTAGCAGAGTTTTGCATCAGCCTAAATAGAAATGACTGGATAACTGAGACCAGTAGTCTAAATCACGTTCTTAGAACATTTTGTGTAATTTTCGTGGTTTACTAGAAGAACAGCATGCATTACACTTAAAAGTAAATTGTAAGATGCTGTCATCCAGTAAATTAAAAAACAAAAGTGTTTCTACAAAACATTTCTATCACTATTCACACACACTGTGTAGATACAAGATCTGAAACAAACTTCTTTTCACTTGCAATCCATACAGTTTTACATCTATCACTCAAATTTCATAAACTGAACTTCTACTCCAAATACTGGGTAATCAGTATGACAACTGGAATATATAATAGATTAATGTCATTATGAAAATATTTACTTATATAAGTAAATAATATTCACTTATATACAAGTCAAAACCACTAAAGAGAAGACGTCCCTAAATAAATGCACAAGACCTCCTGTTCTACAGACACACCTTTTGAACACTACATTTTCCTCCCCAATATTAAAATTTAACTTCCAATTTACAGAAGAGAATACTGACAACGATTTGGAAACATGTCTTTCCCCAAACTTCTCAAGGAGAAACTTCAAAATTCATAAATACACAAACCTGTATGACCAAGGTATCACACTGAATAAACATGAATAAACTCAGCACCCTGTGATAGTCAGTACAGAAATTTCCCACCATTTGTGTGAAAAGGTTTTCTGCAAAACTAGTCACACTTCAATTCTTATCTAATGCCACTAAAACTACTAGGAATGCTGACGCTTTAATACAACTATTTGGAGAAAATGAGTTTTTAATTCCTTGCAAGTTACAATGATGGTTCGAAATCTAAAAAGATGACATTTGTGAGGATCAATTGCTGCTGGCTGAGACAGTCGATGTCTAGAAGCACACCATTGGTTTTTAATTCCACTTCATGAGCATCACTGACAGACTTGTTATTAGGACCCAAGTCCTAATTACTCAAGAAGGTACTGAAGAGCACCTGTATTTTCCCTAGCCATGCAACAGATATTTTCAGATGTATGTGTAAAAAAGAGGCACAGGAGTTAAGCTATAGACATCCATTACTGAAGGGCTGAGGTGGGTGAACGTAAAAATGTATTTCTCCACCTTGGATCCAGATCAGTCCTGCACAAGCAGTGCAGCCTTTCCGCTGCGTAACTGATGAAACAGTAACCAATTATTAAACATACATGTATATACAACATAAATGAAGCACCAGAGACTGCAAATAAAACTTATTTCTAGGTTTCCTAGCCTTATTTTTGTTTTGGCTACCAACTTAATGTTTAGTTTTACTCTGTCGATATATACACACACCCATATATAGCTCAAGTAGACAGTTTCTTGTAGTCAAACACTTACTTGATTTTAGCAATGCAGCAAGTGTGTCTAAAGCAACCCTGTCAACATAACAAGAAAAGTCAAAACAGCAACCAACCAGTAAGCTTAATCTACAACACTGTAAAACTATACAAAATATTTACTGCTAACAGACTTACAAAGAGTCTAAGCTCATATTTTCCTGGATGCACTGTAGCACAGACTTCAGTTGTATGTTTTACTTTACTAGAAGACTGTATATCTCTGTTATGTCTGAAGTCTGATGACAAAACTTAAAACTATCAGTGCAATGGCTGTACAAACTTCCAGCTTTTGCAAAAACACTGTGATAACGTAATGTTTATGACCAACACTCACTGGTTGTGATATTCTGAAATTAATGTCTTTGTTATCAGCAGAACAAGTACTTCTACAAAGTAAAGGATATTATTTTAGAAAACTGTAGGTCAATACCAGGAGTGTACGAATATACTGAGAAGCTGTCTTGGGGTGACATCAATCTGTACTACAACACAAGATGGTCAGCGTGAGATTTTTCTTGTACCCAAAGATTTTCTCTCAATTCAACTGTGCAACTACAGAACGTTTATATTTATTCTTCCCCGCTTTGTGAAGATGGACTTGATGCAGCTGATCTTAGACCATAAACAAGGATATCATGATTAGTCAGATCATAGAACAGTACATTCATATGCAGAATTTTAGCTGGGCCTTAAAGGAGCAGGACATGTTTTTGGAACACTACTCCTGTGACCACAAATACCAGATTTTCTTTCACAAATACCAAACTATTTCTTTTGTAACTAAGTTAGAATATGCACAATATGAGATTATTACTTCACTAACCAGATGAAAAAATTAGTTTTCCACAGGTGTGTACTTCAAAAAGGTGAAGTATATAAAGAAAGGATTATCTTCAGTTACATCCACTTAGCTATTTTTTTGCTCTAAATTCACCCAAAAACCCCAACCCTAATCAAAAAAAGCCAACCAAACAAAAAAAAACCAAAATCTACCAACCACCACCAGAGTGGGAATCTAAAGTCACCACTTTCAGCTACACGGTGAATCTTAATTTTTTTAACACAATAGCCCACTAGACAGATATTGCTGGGGCTTCCTATTCTATGTTTTATGATCTTGCTCTGGTTGTCTATTTACTTTCCAGAAAAACAGAAAGAAAATTCTATTACCAAATAAAACAGACAGTGTAACACTAAAAGCACAAAGCAGATCACACAATATGCTGAATTGGAAGGGACACACAAGGATCATCGAGTCCAGCTCCTGACCCTGCATAGCACCATCCCCAAGAGTCACACCATGTGCCTGAGAGCATTGTCCAAACACTCTTGAACTCTGTCAGGCTGGTGCTGTAGAAACAAACTGAAAAATGATGGGATTGTCTTGATCTGTTTGTTATGATTTGGGGTTAACCGCTGTACAGTTTCCAGGCAGGAATATTAGAGACCAAAAAATAATGTATACATTTTACCAGTACTGCAACTAGACATTCAAGTATTTTGTGTTACTCTACTGGGGGAAATTAAAATCTGTCATATTTGTGGTACTCCTTCCCATTTCCCTTCATTTTAACCTTCAAATATTAATTGTATTTGATTTCTCCAATATTATTTTTCATTTACAAGTAAGTACTGAAAAAATACACAAGGTTTTACCATATAGTATATTAAAGAAACCTTACTTACTTCATAAGGCTAGTGTTCTTCTTACTAAAAGGGCCAATGATCTTAAACAGCAGTTCTACTACTCCATTCTTTCCCAGAGATACTGCATTTACAGCTGTAAGTTAAAAGCAATCCATTTGAAGATAATGCAGTAAGAAAGGCAAAAGAAAAAAGTCAATATACTCAAAACTAAAATTCACACAAGTTAATTCTGAAGTACAAAAAATGCTAGACATTTTTGTCCTTTATGACATACAGTGACAAGCAGACACTACTCTGCACATAATTAGCATGACAATCCAATCCTGATAAAACTTGGAAAAGAACAAAACTTAATTATTACTTTACAAATAAAATCATGTATTGCTTCCAATGCAGGCTTCTGCTTTCTTTGTTACTAAGATACAAAACAAACAGAATTTTCTTTATAGAAAGTCACAGTTTATTGGAACAGTAGATTTTCTAAAATTTCAAGTCTAATAGGTTCTATGACTTGCTACTATCCTTCAGTATTTGGACAAACAGGTATATTCTACAGGATTTGAAATCCAAGAGTCTGCTATAAAATTTAAAAGTTCGAATTGGTATAGCTTTCCTGAGTGACATATTATGAATATATGTTCTCGGAAAAAAGATTATAAAAATAATCTGTTTGAAAGAGAGCAAATGAAAAGAGATTATGCTAAGACCTATGTTAGAGAAATATGTGCTTAAAGTATATGTTTGAAGTCCAACAGGCAACTGAAAATACAAACTGCTGAAACGGGCACAGAAATACCATTCCTGACTGAATTTAGCAGTATGTACTCTTAACAAAGTAGGAAGAGAGCAGCTAAGAATTTACTTCAATATAATAAATGCTGTTATTAGTGTAGAATTTAGTACATGAACCCAAGTGGCAATTTCATCATCATTAGCAGCAACATCATACCAGAATCTAAGTAAAGTTAAGACTTACTCTAATAGTAACTGTACACAAACTTTAAGAAGTACTACTCATCAGAATATTATGAACTACTCATTTTTCTGTTTATAAGGAGTGAGGAATACAGAAAAATAGAATTGATCCCATTTTCAGGATCAAGGAAGTTTTCAGATCAGACATGTAACTAATGTAACTCTCTGTATTAAACTTTTCAGCTTAGAAGCATTTTACCTCTTTATCAGACAGCTCAATAGAAAGAAAGCTTCCACATTCTAAAAGTATTAGGGCTTTGTGAATTTTAGCTGCTCATGTGAATGACCTGAAAACATGATCTTACAGATCCTCAAATCAATTCTCTGGGGGGAACATGGCCATGTTTTCAATTTCTTGCACTTAAACAAGAGCATTTAACAACCATTTCAAGCTCAAATGAAAAAAATTAAGCACATCTAACTGACAGTAGAGATACAGCAAGAACCACACTATCTTCATCAACTTCCTACTGCCTGCCCAAACAATTAGGCTCTTGTGGAAGAATATTAGTCCAACAGTGGAGAGTGGAGCTCTTGAACAAAAGAAATAAGGAAAAGGTTAAATTAACAAATAATTAGGCTAAATTAAAATAATTTCTGTGTGAATCAAGTTTTAAATTGGTAATAAAGAAATAAATAAAATATCAGAAACAAAAAACATGAGAATGAATAATAAAGAGAATAATTATTTAACTCTAAGTGCTTCTGCAAGAAAAATGTTACCATTTCTGGTTTAGAGCTTTAAACAAAAGCATTTATGCAAATTAGATGGCTCAAAATTCTACACATCCAACAGCGCTAGTTAAAAAAAGATATTTTTCTAGAATATCAGCATTTTGAGTATATAAAAAGAAAACTCTCAGAAAAAAGTAGTTTCAATAACTAACATTAAACAAGCACTCACAGTTGATATTTAACCTCATCTAGATAAAAAGCTTTATTCACATAGGAAAGAACATAATTTTCTGCAATACTTACAGTTGGTTGAATAAACTCTTAATACTTGAAGACAAGGCAATACTAGTCTGAGGTTATGCAAATTCTGCTTCACTAAATTCAATGATATGTTTAGGGCACCATTTATTCTTGCTTTCATGCCAATCTTCTTGTCTGACATCAAAGAAATACAAGACCAATCACACTAATTTTGAAATTATTATTAAAAATACACAAGTTAAATGACTGAATTACTTCTACTAATGTCAACTCTGCTTATCTACTTTTCACCATTCTTTCCTCCCCCCTAATTTACTCCTCCTTTTTCTTCTTCTCTACCAATTCTGAGTATGTGGATGCTTACACAATAACAGAAAAAAAAATTTTATTAAGTTTCACTTATAAAACTGTAATTCTTAAGCCATAGTATCACCTTTTGGACCAATTTTTGCCAGAAGAGTGTGAAGAAGCACCATTAGTTCTTCATTTGGTGGAGACTCTTTACTGGCAGTCAAAAGCAGCTGTAACAAGATCTGTGTCCCTCCTTTGGTGACTATGACGCTTGCTCTCCGACCACCACCTAGAAATTAAAATTGAACTGACATGTCTAAAGCCAAAGAACAATTAAATATCTAAGATACAGTTATCATGAAGTAAGTCTTTAGAACAGTAATACTTTCTTTATATGTGACTGCGCTATGCAAGGACATGCTGGACTCAAGACTTACAGCAATATAAATTATTGTGTAGGATAATTAGAAAGGTAACTTCAGTCTTTAGATTCTTTTAATTCTGCATATAAATACACTTCAGCAAACAACAACAAACAAAAGCCAAAATAATGATAATTCACAAAAAACCCAACAACAATAAAAAGTAACTAGCCAAAACAAAAAAAAATCTGAAAAAGTATGCATAAATATAATCATACATTACTCCTTAATAAAAACTTACCAACGGAGACTACCTCAATGAGAATATTCAATATATTTAGAATAGTTTGATGATCTCTTGTATTCTGCAACAAAAAAAAGAGAGATCTGGGCTTAATATAGCAGTTTAATACAATGGTTTAGATACTTATAACTAGGAGGAATTGCCACCACAAAATCAAGTAGAACTCAGGATGTAACCACCCAGCTAACCATCCCGCTATGTAACCCAAATTAACCAATGAAACAAATTAAAATACACTTTGCAGTATGGGACATCAATTAGAACTGATAGCTGACAAGCAATTTCTTAGGCTGTCTAAATATAAGGGAGAGAAATTCACAAGTAGGTTACTTAAATCCATTCATTACAGACCAACACAAGTTTTGAAGATTCCATAGGATAAAAACATATTTCATAATACAAATATAGTAATAAATATATACATTTCATAATGATAAAATGCAAAACTGCTACTAACCCATAACTACAAAAATTACAAGATTTTACCTCTAGGGTTGACAGGATAACTTCTATTCCAGGGGAGCCCTTAGAAGTCATCTCCTTCCTGGTTTTTTCTGTCAGTGAGAAAAAGATCAATACTGGCTTGCAGAAAAAAAATATGTTATGATCTACAAATTGACAAGAAAACCTACACTTCAAATAATAAAACCTATTAAAAACTGCACATATGTATATAAAACTAGAGTAAAAGACTTAAGCAATTTTAAAACTAATTTCTGTTTTCAAATGTTTGACAATCTTGTGATGGCCTAGAAAAAAAAAACTGTGAAGAAAAATACCAGTAAGAAAGCTCCCTTCCAGATACTTCTACTTTTTATATATATATACACACAGACACATACACACATGAAGTGAATTGTTACTTAAATTACAGCTATTTGACAACACAAAATGTTCTCAGCACTACCAATACTATACTAGATCCACTAAACATAGTCTTAAACAAATGCATCCAACAATCAGTGACAAAAACAGATGGATAATCAAGTTCACTAAACAAAAACTTATGTGCAGCAAGGGATACACAGGAAGGAAGCGTCAAAAGGGAAACTACTAAAACCACAAAGCTTAGACAATTACCTTGACTCTGAACCAGATGAAGGATCTTTGAGGTAACATATCTGGCACTGTCTGATGCTCCTAATACAGAGTCCAAATTGATCTTCTCCAGCTGTGACAGCAGGAATACAGTCCGAGAACTGGCAGAAACGCTACAAGAAAGACATAATTTTTCCATCTAAATCAGAGGCAAAAAAGTCCTAACAACAGAAACTTGATGCTAAAGGAATGGGTGTGGCTAATGCACTTCATATTTTATCTGTATTGGAAAACAGTCTTAAATCTCAGTTCTGGCAAATTTACAGATTTTGCAAAGCCTGCACTGCAGCAGACTAATTGTATGTAACAGCATCTCCAACAGCAACTGTGAACAGGGAAATCAGTTGCAGCAAGTAAAATGCAGCTATAGGTATGAATGTTGCTCATTTATGTCATCTACAGTGACTTATATTTAATAATTTATGTTAAGTGTCAGGATATCCTATCAAACCTGCCATCCAAGGAAAAACTGGCTACCAACAGTCTGAAACACTGCTTGTCTCACAGGATGGCATTTCAGAAAAGGAAGAAAAGAATGTCATTCATGAAGTGAGCAAACTAGCACATAACCACCTGAAGAAAAAGAACACCATTTTGAAGAAAAAAAAAAAACAAACTTAGGAAGGTTTCTAAAGTTATCATCCAAGTTTGGATTCATTTTGAATACAAGGGTATTTTGGCCTGCCATCATGGGTTGACGCTGGCTGCAGGTCAGGCACCCACCAAAGCCACTCACTCACTCCCCTCCACAGCTGGACAGAGGAAAGAAATT
The DNA here is from genome assembly GCA_013397865.1 of Struthidea cinerea. Classification (NCBI taxonomy): domain Eukaryota; kingdom Metazoa; phylum Chordata; class Aves; order Passeriformes; family Corcoracidae; genus Struthidea; species Struthidea cinerea. Next base: position 154,755 of record VZTI01001080.1, on the reverse strand, counting down.
TTAACAAAAGCTCCATGGGTTGAGATAAGGACTGGGAGAGATCAGTCACCAAATACTGTCACGGGCAAAGCAGGCTCAACTGAGAGATATGAAGTGAATTTATTACTGACAAAATCAGAGCAGGATAATGAGAAGTAAAACAAGCCCTTAACAACACCTTCCTGCCACCCCTCCCTCCTTTCCAGCCTCCTACCTCCTCTACCCCAGTCGTGCAAGGAAATAGCGAATGGGGGTTATGGTCAGTTCAGCACCTGAGGCTTCTCCCACTGCTCAGGGAGAGGAGTTCTTCCCCTGCTGCACCATGGGGTCCCTCCCACAGGAGACAGTTCTCCATGAACTTCTCCACTGTGGCTCCATCTCACAAGCAACAGCTCTCTGTGACCTGCTGCAGTGTGAGTCCATCCCACAGTCCTCCCAAAACTGCTGCAGCGGGGGTCACTCTTCCACACGATGCAGTTCTTCAAGGACAGGCTGCTCCAGCTTGGGAGCAGGGCCCCTCTCTCTATGGATCTTCCATGGTGTCACAGCCTCCTCTAGGCATCCACCTGCTCCAGCCTGGGTCTCCTCCACGAGCTGTGGGTGGGTCTCTGCATCCCTGTGGATCCCAATGGGCTTCAGGGGCACAGCTGCCTCACCATGGGCTGCACCACGGGCTGCAGGGGAATCTCAGCTCTGGCACCTGGAGGATGTCCTCCTCCTCCTTCTCCACTGACCCTGGTGTCTGCAGAGTTGTTCTTCTCACATGTTCTCACTCCACTCTTTGGCCTCGGTTAAAACTGTGCCCCAACTTTTTTTTTTTTCCTTTCTTCTTCAATATATAATCACAGGAGTGTTACCACCATTTCTAATTGGCCCCGACTTGGACAGCAGCATGTCTGTCTTTGGAGCCACCAAGGACTGGCTCTGCTGGACATTGAGGAAGCTTCCAGCAGCTTCTCACAGAAACCACCCCTACAGCCACACCCCTGCTACCAAAACCAGCAAGCAAACCCAGTACACCGGCCAACAAAAAATAGCCTTGAAAATGTATTTTAGTGTAAGACACCACTTCAATCCAGGCATACATATAGATAGGTAGATTACAAAGAAAGAAGTCCTCTAAGTATTTATAATATTCTAAACAGAGTCAGCCTAGAAACTGTTTTATTTGTTCTCTACTTTAAGATCATAACAATTATTCAGAATAGTTCTGAGATTCACATTCCTATATGACAGTAATTTTTAAACAGATGTTTAACATTTTAATTGTAGTCATGCAATTAGCTATAAGAAACTATGACTTCTGTGCATTAACTACCTTGGCTTTTCATTCATAACATTAGAGTCCTACAATACTCACCAATAATTCATTTTACACACACATTGCTCTATCTATAATAAAACTAAAGTCTACAACACTAGTTTTATAAATAGTCAGTTTTGTTTATAACAATGAGGAATTGTTACTCCTTGATTTATACCTTACTTACACGTAAAGATTTCACACTTACAGTTAACTCTGCTAAAATGCTAAAATCAAGGGAAAAAGGCAGCTGAGGGCAAAAGTTATACTGCCAAGAAAGCAAATTGATGTAAGAGCTGCACAAGAGCTGCTTTTACCACTCTCACTTTTCCACACTGACATCTAAATGAGAAGCATAGCCAAAAATCAATTTCAGATTACAGATGATACTTACAAGCTGATAACAACAGGAATAAAAAATGGTTATATTAATTATAGCTCTTGAATATAAGTATTTTATAATGTGAAGTAAGCATATCACCTTCTCAGCTATTCGCTAGACTTTGATCTCAAAGTATTTTTTAAATCTAAATTAAAATGCTGAAACACTAATTTCCTTGTGTAAGTAAAGCATAATCACTCCAATCCTTTCTCATCATCCAACATCAGGTGGAATATTATAAACCCATTATTGCATAAGCTTTGTTTTACTTATTTCTCCTTCTCTGTTTATCCACTGAACTCGAAATGCTCCAAAATTAACCCAAGACTGTAAGGAAATCCATAAGCTCTGTTGATCCAATACACAAATTTACCAATTTATATAGGATGATATCTTCACCAGCTCCACAACCAAAATAAGAGTCCAGCCAACCCACATATAAGCCAATGCGTTAGAGAACTGCTGCTTCAACTTGTGTATGTGTGTGTATCACTTCCACTGTGGTATATCATTGGTCTCACAATGAAATTAATGTACTTTGAAAGCTGAAAACAACGCAAGAAAGCAAAGCTGATGCTCAGGAATAATAATAATTTTTTTTAAAAAAAGTTTTTGCAAAGATAAAATTCATTTATAGGCATTAAAATGTCAGAGCAAACCTGATTTTTGACTGCTGCACCCTGGAAAATTCAAGAAACACTGACACATGGAAGCAATTTACCATGTACAAGAAGCTGGCACCTAACATAATTTCTCAATAGTTAATAAAAGCTTGAAAAGTTTAGGTAGGGTAAGTCATTCTCAGTACTGGGTGGTATAACAACTTAAGTTCTAAAATTTAGAGTTATAATCTCCTCCTGGGCACAGAGTTTCTATCAACAGCAGTAAGTGCTTATTACAGCAAAGATATCTTTAGAATGGTTTTAGGCTATTCATCTTGTATAAAATCTTCCAACATAAATACAGCTAACTACACTCCATGTCCTCAGCATACACAATAAAGCATCCTTGAAAATTAACACCAGCCAATGCTGAAATACAAATTAAAGTCTTGATTTCCTCTTAGTTATGGCTGCGCTTTCTTCTTAAAACAAGAATTATACTCTTATTTACCAATATTCTACACTAATATACATAGTTATAGAACTTTTCAACAGTTTTCAATGCCTGCACTGTACAGCAAAAAGACCAGAGGAGAGGAATTATGGCAGCCAGCCGGACACAGAGGAGCAGAGTCAGTAATATTGCTGTGACCACCCATTTGACCTCAGAACAAAATGCAAGCCCAACTTGTAACAAGACTCTCTCATATTACTAATGCAAACATGTATGTTTTGAACAATGAACCATTCAGCATCCAAATCTAGAAGACATTTCTCCAAAACAGAGAGGCACTATGGAATTCAGCATTTTAAATCCCACGACAAGAAACAGTCAGAATGAACTCTGTTCTGTCAGAGGTATGTTTTCTCTCAAGCTGCTGATGTTCCAGAACCTCAAATGAATACCCTGAAGACTGTGGCCAGACTTATGTGGTGACCAGACACAGAGACACAGCAGGAGCTGAAGACTCAGGAGGAAGAGCTGAGACTTTCCCATTCTTGGACTCGGAAGGCTTAAAAGCCCAGGCATTCCTTTGCTGGTGGTCAGTCCTCAGAGACACCAGCTCAAGCTGTTTCTGTGTTACTGCACCGTGAATAAATTGGTTTGGAGAATGAGACATCTGAGACTCTGCTAAGGGAAACCTGGGGTCAAACTGGTACAAATGCAATGCAGACCACTCTCAAGAATTGTGACTGGAATATCCAATATAAATTTGAGTCATCACCCATCAAAACTAGAAGAGGGCTAACTATGGTTTCTACTCAGTCAAAAGCCATTGTCAGAAGGAATGAGATGACTCAGACTGACCTCACACACCAACATGCAGCTGTCCAGGTCTCCAGCTGCAGTGAGTGCCTGAGCTTGTCACTGATGCTGGAGGGCAACAGAGAGCATGAGACTACTTTTCCCACAAGATTAAGAACCCTTCTTGTTACTAGGAGTAACATTTTTCATCCCACCCATTCTAACACCTTCTCACAAGAGCACTCTGCAACTGAGGGGTACATAGAGTCTCTATTATCTTTACTAAAAAACATGACTAAAGAGCACCAGGAGAAACTTCATAACACCATAAAAACCATTCTCTTCAGATTTGGATAAACACCAGAGCTGTTCCTCATGACACATATATGTCAAACCAGTCCTTGATGACCTGCAAAAATGATTCAATAACCAAAGGCAATCCCATTCTAACACTTTGTATCCCTTCATTTGAAAGGCTTTCATCCTGAAGTTTCATCTTGACATTTCTGGCACTTCTTACTACAAATGCAACTGGCCCTTGTCCATTCCAGCAACATACCTCTCTAAGCACAGTATCTTGCACATATTTCCATTAAATATTCTTAACCATTTTCTGCATTTCACAAGAGTATTTTGAAATAATTTGGTTCTCCAGTACTTCTGAAGATCTTTCCAGCTTCAAATTGTCTGTAATTTTAACAACAACTTTCTTCTCTTATAGATCATTAGTGAAAAACCAGAGTATTTCCCACCATTAGCTGTAACCAGAGAGAGCACATCCAGAAATAAACTGTGCACCATTTCCTCCTGACAGTCACCAACTACCACTGATCTGGTATCCAGTCAGTGCTCTACTCTGTCCAAAGATAACCAATAATTATTATTCTGGGATAGATTTAGACTTTCTTTAAGCATCTTGAGGTGAAGTTTACCAGGCGTACTTGATCCAGTACAGTTCACGTCACCACAAGCAGGAAACTCCCTCTTCATCCCACAAGCATTGAACACCCCTGTCCTTATCTCAACTGTTACCAAAACTTACAACATGACTCTAGCTAACCAGAGAGCTTTGTGGCCTTCCTCCTTTTCTGGCCAGGAAAGCTACAAGTAGATAATAAGGAAGCATGCCCAGACAGTGAGGAACAGACGACTTCAGGGCTTCACATTTGAAAGAGAACTTCCTCAACAAGAAAACATCTTCTCAAATAAATATTCCTCACTACATGGACATTTCTTTTACTCCCAAAAGATTTAAGCATTTGAACTCTGATCATGAAGAAGTGCAAGATTCACAATCCTCCATTACTCACTGTATGTCACTTTCACTACGCAAAGGCTAAAACACATCTTTGTAGCTTGCTATGTCTCTACTCGTAATGAGAAAGAAAATTCTAAGCCACGGCTGCTCGTAAAAATTCAATTATCTTAGAATGGTTTTTGGCTATTCACCTTGCAAGAAGCCTTACAAAGTATAATACTGAAATGAAGGACATCATTGGTTTCTCAATTGTACCTACTTCCTCTGAAACTGCTGTTTGCAGTCAGCCAGCACACTGATGTGTAAGGGAGTTCCCTCTTCCCCCACAGTAAACAGATCTGTATTTTGGCACGTTACAGTGAGCCTTTAAACCCTATTTTGAAACAGGCAGGCTTCTCATGAGCTTGTTCTGATTTTATTCCAATGCAAATAATTTCAAACTATCTTTTTTTTCTCAACCACTGCCACAGTTACCAAAGAATCATTAGAGAGCTGATACTTCTCATTAGTTCACAACTGTCTCTGTACAGAGTCATCATAACTTATTCATGACTTAGGGAACAACTGTTTTGAATTGCAGGGATGGAAACTTTCATTTTGTCTCAATAAGCAAAGAAGAATAAATGGCACTTAAGTAGCCAATCCGCAAACATCTAATATTCTTTCTGATAGTATATTTTATGCATTATAATTGCTAGTATTTTCAAGAACACTCATTGCTGACAGAGAGCTTACTTTGCTTATCACAATGCCTAAGGGACTAATCTACCACAAGAACAAAATAAGAGATTTTTACCATTTCTTTTTATCTACCCCTCACGAAAACAGGAACAACCAGTCTGATATCAAGTTGTTCCACCCAAAGTCAGCAACAGTAAGGATGATTCCACATACAAGAATTTAAATTTGAATTTTAAGTAGATCCCAAGATAGAAACATAATTCACAGTAGAGCAAGTTCTTCATAAAAAATTCACCCGCTCACATAGAAAATAACTGGTACTTCAGAAAACTAAGACTGAAGCCAAAACTCCCAATTTAGCTGACTTTATTTTTTAAAATCTGATGAGATGGTTTGATTTAACAAGCTGGTTTAATCTGTGCTACCTTAAAAAAAAAGTAAGATTGAAAGTCTTTAAAGAGCTGCCTGATGCTTAATGGCCTTCCAGAGATAATTTCACAAATTTCTCAAATGCTTGCTAAAACAAGTTCACACAAAAATAACAAATACAACTTTTCAACCTGACATCTTCTGCATACTACTCCGATTTGTCCTAGCTATGTGTTGGATTGGAGGATTGTTGCAGAATGACATACACCTTATGACAAATTCATGTCTTCTTACACATAAACTGCTTCTTTAATTCCTTCAGTAGAAATAATTTTGTGTTTTGCCAATATGTGCATAAAATTATTAAATTAATTAAATTTTCAATTAAATTTAATATGTACTTTATATATGAACATGTCTAACTGAAAACTTAGATTTAAAAAGTTATTTATTAAATGTGAAGTTACTTTGTGTTGATCAATATTGACTCCATTGATTTTTCAGGACATCGACTTACACAACCGTACTAGAGATCCATTTTATTTATCTTCTTACTAAGAGAAAGACTGTTCTTTTACAAGTCTCAAATAGCTTGATGTAAAGAGGTGACTACAGTTTTAAATTTACCTTTTTTCAGATGACGTTTTTACTTTGTTCATATCGGAAATATGATTCTTCAAATCACCATCTCTGATAACCTGTAAGATATTAAACAATTCCATATCATCAACATCTTTTGTTCTTTAAAGATTAAATGCTGCCACCATACTGAATGTCCCTGCACTCAACATGCTAAGTTAATTCACACTGATTGCATTTCTCCACACTGTCACAAGCTCTTCTCCCTTCACACTATTTGATCCAGCTTTTAAAATAAACTATTGCATTCTAAGTATGGAGTATGATTCTGCATTATAATTCAGGCCTACCAAAGTTCAAAAAGTCTGATTACAATAAAACAGAAACTTCTGGAAGTCATTTACTAGACATTTTCCTGTCAATAAAATACAGAATTTTATCAAGTAAAGTTTTTGCTGAAGCCAGTAAATACACTTTATAAACCTACTTGACAGTACTGTGAGATGCTACAACATATTGATTTCTGACTGCCATTTTATTGCATCTATAGAATAACTAAGACTAGTGGTACAGTGAGAAACATGGAGTATTTGGTGTTCTTATTTAAGCAAGACCTGAATACATTCCTTGGACAGAAACCATATCGTGTCAAGGACTCAATTTTCCTATCCATTTAAGGACATAGTGTCCTCAGGGCACACGGCTTCCTCAAATGGTGCCTCCAAGCAATTAAGGTTGCAGTCTACAGGACCATTAACTGAACACCAGTACTTCCATCTAAGATCTACTATGACAGACAGACAAATACTCCCACTGTGAAAAAACCTGTCCTCCAAGAGAGCAATGGCTAGTGTAAAGGTAGAAGACAGAGGAAAGGTGAAAATGGATATTCAAAGATATGGGTGCTGAGAATGAGTAAGATAAAGCACCTCTTCTCTCGGGAAATGCAAGCAAGAAATTCAGCCAACTACGCATAGAGAGCTGCCCCCATCCCCTTCTTCCCAAAGAAATGTGTAAAATCTCACAAAAATCCTTACAGTTCAGCATGTAAAAATAATCAGGTTTTTATTACTGGTAAATTCAACTCCACAACTGCTAAAAGCCTAAAGCAGATGAAGTATGAAGCAAGCTTATTTCCAAACTTACCTGAAAGCAGACTCTTCCTAGCAGCCAGGAAGAAATGGTTTAACTTTTCACAAGAATTCCAGCTTGACTCAAGTTAACAGGTGTCCCAGGTTTGTCCAAGTACCCTTCAAGTGTAAATGATCTTGAAATCCTTTAAAGAAAATAAATAATCACAAGAGAAGAGCTGTGTTCACCACATTACTGACAATTTAATGAATTATAAAGTCTGGATTATTCCAACCAGGTTGCAGGTCTTACTGGGTGGAAATTAGACCCTTGGATTCAAGTAGCCAAGTGCTGTTCTGCTTGCAGCAAAAGTATGACCCGCTGTCACGCAGATGATGAACAGTCTGCCAGTGCCAATAGTGTCTATATATTATTGTGTACTGAACTGCTGGACAAGCGGAGCCAGCTACTGAGCTGAACCATCTTGAGACTGCAAGGTCTCAGTTTGTTTGTCTAAATTCACCACAAAGTATTTCAGTAAGCACTAAAGTGCTCAGTGATGCTCCAGGTCAAGAGGAAAAGTCAAATAAAAAAGAAAAAGCACAAGAACAAAACAAAAAAAAACCCCAACCAAAAACAACCAAAAAAAACCCCAACAAAACCAACAACCAATGAGAAGAAGCAGGAAAAAAATGAAAAGAGAAATGCATGCAGCAGCAATCCAGAGAGTTGTGGTGGAACATCTGTGTATACTAAAGTAAAAAAAAAAATTCTCTTTAACATTTTCATAGGTAACACAAAAATACAACTTCCAAATTAATTTAAAACTTTTAATAGTATCCTTATTTTGAATAAACACTTGACAGAGAGCTAAAGGCAAAAGGTGAATGAACTTACACATATTTTAAACAATGCCACTTGCCTTTCAGTGGTAGCAGAGCAGACTTAAAATTAGCATGAGTTCTGCTTGTAAAGGACCAACAAAAACTGAATGAAAGCACCTCAAGGAGGGAAGCAGAGGAGAGCAAGAAGTGTTGACTAAGTAAAACTCCAAGTCAATAAAAACTGGATTCTCTGCAATCTCCCTCTGCCTTTTCACCTTGCCTGTGAAATGTTATCTCATCCATCCTCCCATCTATACAGGGGAAAAAGGTAGTCTTCACAGGATCAGAAAGCTGCACTGTAATAATTGTTGCAATAATGCTATCAACAGTACAATAAATTAAATGGCCTGCATGAAGTTACATGTAATTTTCACATTTTCCTTTCTCTTTAGAAAAGCACTTTTGCCTCACTCCTAGGTGAATTCTTTGTGACTGAACCACTGAGTCACCTTCTCTGCGGATCCAGCTTTTCAATACCACAAAAATTTGACACTTACTGACAAAGCTCATGCAAAAGGGAAGAGGATACCCCTTCCAGTATTTCCCTTTCATATGAAAGTTTGGCATTTGCTGAAATGTAAGAATCACATGGAACCCATGGAACTCCTAGTTCTTGGATAAATACTCTAACCACAACACAAAACTACTCTAACAAATGGCGAGGATCACCACAAAGCAATTTTCTTTTGCTCAAAACAACAGCTAAAGAAATGAACTTACGCTGTTTCATTCAGACCTCATACTCAGATGTGTCTATTAGGCATGGCTGGGAGTGCCTACAGAGGACTTGTATGAACTCCACCCTCCTGAATACTAAGTTACATATATATGTAATAGAAGAACATCAAGATGCTCAGCCTCTCTGAGGCAGCAATAATTCTGGTCAGACATTGTAACAGGCTTCAGAGGAGATTTTACTGACACAAGTTCTGGGGGGTCCCATGTAAGAAGGATGTGGACTGGCTCAAGCAAGTCCAGAACAGGGCATTAAAAATGACTGGAGTGATGGAACAATTCTCCTATACAAAGGAAGGCTGAAAGAGTTGGGACTGTTCACCCTGGAGAAGAGAAGGCTCTGGGGAGACCTTAGAGCAGCCTCCCAACACCTAGCGAGGGCCTACAAGAAAGCTAGAGAGGGACTTACAAGAGGCAATATTAGTGATGGGACAAGAGGCAATACAATTGCTTTTAACTGAAAGGAGGAAGGCTTAGGTTAGACTCTAGGAAGAAAAAACACAGTCACCATTACAACACATCAGTGCTGAGCACTTCTGTTGTCATTTTGATAACATCATACTTGAAAGAAATTCTCATAAATTAAACACACAATAATGACACATTTGAGGCTCAAAAATTTATTTTAACCAACAGCACTCTACTTTCATGTAAGCTTTTTCTTCCTCATTGAAACTGGCAGAAATTCTACCTCTCGAAACCACAGAGAGTTTTCATGCTAAAATCCTACTATTAAAACTTTCTCTTAGGGAAAACATGGATAATCTCTCTGTTACTGAAGCTGAAGTGAAACATGGAGTTTGAAACGTTTAAACATTAGGATTTTAGTTAAATGTTAGCTTTGTTGAAATTAGTTAAAATAGATCTTAATTAACCCAGCTGGTGTTAATTAAGAAAATTAATGATTAGCTAGAGAGTGAGACCTGAGTTTTAAGATGTAAGTAACTGATTCCTTGTTATCTCATATTTGTTCAGCTGAGCTTATTATGAGAAACAGACAATACTGATTAATAGACTTAAAGATATTTAGACAATTACTAATGTTTCCATTTGAAAACCTATTCAAAAGTAATGAAGGGAGGAACTGGAGGTCCTCCAAGGGCAGCATGTATTGTCAAAAACCAGAAAGGTAGAAAGGTCAAAGTGAGGTAGATGAGTTTTTACTTCATCACTTACGACCTCTCCTCAAATCGCGGGACCACCGACCCAATTCAATGAACCAACTGCGCATGCCTAATGACGCTTTTAGCTAATTACCATATGAAGCGGGGAATGGGAGGTGTCAATGTTATAAATATGCATTTGTATTTTGAATATTTAGAACTTTTCGTAGATAAATAGACTCTGCATTGTTTTGTGATTTCACACTGCGTATTAGGGAACCATCCCACGCGGGGTCCAGCGCTGAAAATAAACATACACTTTCTAACCCTGAGGAGTTAGAGAGTTTTTGTCCGTCCTAGTTGGGCATCAATACTAGATCTATGCCCATATTTTGGTAAATCAGAATGACATTCTCAGTTTACAAAAACAGAATTCACATGTTCAACTGACCAAAATACTTTAACACAAAACATGCCTGCCTTGGAAGGATAAATGTAATTTTTAAAAAAATTTAAGTATCTTTGCATTTTCTTTACTTAAAAACCTCTCTCCCCGCAAAACACTAGCAAGACCAAACTACCACACACAAGAAAACCAATCAAATAAAAGAAAAACCCACAAAAACCCTACAACAACAACAAAAAAACCCCCACAACCAGAAAATAGACTACTTCAAAGAGCCAGAGATGTCAGAAATTTTCCATAGCTAATACTAGGATTCTCCTGCAAAATACTTTGTAACTACATTTCAAAAAACACAGTTCTCTCCAAGTGAAACCAGAAAAATCAAAACCACGTATGGATGTACAAAGTTTATCAATAGTACTGCATCTGTTCTACTTGCAGTATATTCTGTTTTCTTATTTCACAAGAAAATAAGTTTCTGGAAAATAAAACCTATTATATGGAAAGGCATATTTTTGAGTCTGTTCAGTATATATTAAAACATGATATCTTATTTTCATAAATAGACGAGTTGCTAAAACCACATATCAAACTACACTTATCAAGAGAAAAACCAAAATTTAAGTTTTTTATGTCTATTTACCACAACAGCTCTGCAAAACCTATAAGATCGTTCATATATATATATACATATTTCCATGTTTTGCTTTGTATCCAAAGCTCAGTGCATCCCAAAATATTTTTGAAGCTGAAGTTCAGACTTCACTTTTGATTATTATGGAGCTATTGATTTGAAAGGTGAAAAAAAAGTAACCATGAGCAAGTCTGCAGCAAATAAGTCATTATTTTGATGTGTACTTATTTATCAGATAGTGCAAGCAAGTAGCTGAGCAAAATCTTTGCTAAATGGTACAGTACAAAAAAAAAGGCAAATTGGTATGCAAAAAAGGGAAGGAATACAAAATCTCAGGTGACAGAATAGTGTCAAAACGCAATGAATTAAAAATTAAATAGAGAAACCATAGGTATGAACTGAGAAAATATGTAATTACTTAAAAGGTCACAAATCCTAGGCAGAAAAAAAACTACACTGAAACCCTGAAGGTGATTGCATTCTGGGGTACGCTTCCAAAAGCACTTTTACTTCTCACAGAACTACATGTGAGTTCCCCCAGTTCGGTGCAGATTAAATCACAAGCAAATGCACCTTTCATTGTATCTCATTTCATACATCCCAAAGTCTCAGAAGCTGTTCATAGGTCAAAATATTCTTTTTCAAAGTGCTTGTAAGTCCATTTAAACAAAACCAGATAAAAAGACTTCTGCATTCTTCGTGCTCTAGGTAATCTTAATTCCAAAATACCACTTGTGGTTTACATTTTTAAACATAGAAGTAAATTGTTTGCAAGAACAGAGTATTTACCTAAGTGAATTTACACTTGTAGGAGTAAGCTCTGTGTTAAAAATTTAGGATAACCAACAACAAGTGGCAGCAAGAGTCATGGTCTCTGTACCAAAAGCAACCTACCCAAAAAGCTTGTAGAGAGCATGTAAACACTGCGATAACCAGCATTCTAAATATGGCAAACCCACACAAATAGCACACACCATACAGAAATGAGCAGTATGTTACCTAACACTACACAAAAGAATTATGCACCAGGACAGCAGAATCCTCTCCCTTCGACAGCAGTAAGAACTGGCCACTGCTATTAATACAGTGATGCAATCTCCCCCACCTCATCCTCTTGCACCATAAGGAGGACTGTCCACTTGCAAAAGTCTCAGCAATTACACCATAGGTAGCTCCTCTGGCTATTTAATCCTTTACTCTTTCATACCTAACATATTATTTTCCAGTTCAGTGTCTCAAGTCACAACTTGCACGACTATCTTTTTGAAAAAATGGTTGTTTGTGGGTTGTTTTTTGGTTTTTTTCAAGAATGCAGTTCTATTTTAGAGCCATACAAACTAGCAAAGTTATTGCACGTGAACAATTTCCTTAATAAAGACATGAGACCTAATGTTAGGTAAAAAAATCTCACAAGCTGTTTAGAGATGCCAGAGTGATTTGTACAAACTGCTTTGTATCCTGAAACCTCAATCCACAGAACAATCCATAAAAGTTTTGGTTACCTATTAGCCATCCTAAAAATCTGGGGAAATCCTTCAAGCTCCACAATTAAGTTTCAAGTTGGCAAACACTACGTTGAACTCAATCACAATCCAGTAAACAGAACAATATACATAAAGAATTATAACTAATGTAGTGAGAATGTGTTTCCTGAAGCTGACTATTCCTAGCCCTGTTCCTGAACCTTTACAAGCATTGGAAAACAAAAACAGAGACTTTCCACTCCATGCTGAATCTTACTTTGTAGAAGTTTCATAGGAATTGAAGCCCTAATCAATAACCCAGAGAGAGTCAATTATCAGGACCAGCTGGTTTTTTAATTAAATTGTAAAGTAGGACGGAATGGCATTGAGTACACACTGAACAGTTATCTCTTCCTAAGATCTCAATATGCAGCAGCACAAAAAGCTTTTAGTGCCATCAAAATACTGTAGTATACCTAAAAGTACCTTAGAAGTATTTATTCCACAGAAAAGGTTTGTTCAAGATAGTAGAAAAACTAGAGATACTTTTCTTCCAGATATAATTTTAAGATTTTATGTGGAAATGGCAGAAAAAAACCCCTTATCTAACGACTACGCAACTCCTCTAAGCAGAAAAAAAATTATCTGAAGTTTTTGGTGAAAGACAGTCTAATTTGTAAATATAAAACAAAATGAAAAGGCTAACAACCTTCACTAGTCAAAGAAAAAATACTTCTGAAAATCAGTTACTGCCTTTCCCTTGTGCCATTTGCTACAAATATTTATAGCAGGGAACAAAAAAGTCAGCTGATTAGCTTACCCATTGCTGCATTATAGCAAAGGGACAACTTTTTGGCGTGACTAGATAAACTGCAGCATATAATCAGACATTCAAAATTACACATATAAAGCTTCACAGAAGACTGAAGCACCATAGTCCTTTACAGCAGGTTGCCAACTATGTCATGCAGCCATTACCACCAGTCCACTTGACTGTAAAAACAAAGTCTGACACAAATAGCCAAAAAAGCTAAGCAAGCAAGCAAGTAAGAAAAGCATTTGCTGGGGATTGGAGCAAAACAAAACAGCAGTACTTTATTTCTCATCTGGAAAGAAGCTCCTAGAAAGTTACTGGCACTGCAAGCATAGGGTTACTTCAAGATATGACAAACTTGCTGTCACGAGGGTCACATAGTATCACGTTCAAAGTTTACGTGATTTAAGATGACAGAAATACTGCAAAAGTCAGCTACTTCTTGCCCGGCCGGCATAACCCTTTCATCAGGTGGAAGGTGAATGGCACAGGGAAGGAGAAGGAAGCAATAAAAATAACCAGAAGGAAAAGGACAACCATAGCAGTAGCTAAGCATTTCCCTACACCAAGAACTGAACAAGAACTGGAAACCTAGTAACTTTTGCCAGCTCTTGGAAAAATTTAATATCGTAGTAAATGTCAGAGGTGCTTTCTAGCACCTAACCCAGTGATTGCTCGTTTGGGTTACACTGTCTTGATGGTTAACATCAGTCTGTAAAAAAATCAACTCAAAGACCTAAACTTCCCAGTTCACTAACTGAGTTAAAGTAAACTCTCAATCCTGGTTTTAATCCAGATGAAAAAGAAAGAAAAGAAAAGAAAAGAAAAAAAAAACATGGCCCCATGTTGCAGATTCATCTACTCAAACATACTTCAAACCCTTCAACCTCATTGGTGTGCAGGAACACAATCATAATAATCCATAATACTCTCAGCAACTGTTCTCACATTCAAAATTTTGATATTTACCATTTAGCTTATGAATTACACTTGGAACAATTAAAACAGTATTACCTACCTCCAGTATGCAAATCCTTGGACACCCTGTTTCTCAGAAATTTTAAGTTTTATAAAGAATGTAGAGGCAGCTTTTATGTACCTCGTAATACTGTAAATGTTTTAGGGTGACATTTTCAGGGCTGTTGCCTCTGCAGCTGTTGCAAAAGAAAGGAAGGATGTTTGGGTGCTCCCTCCTCCCCCCTGCTTCCAGTCTTTCTACAGTTAACTGCACTTCCAAATGAAAACCATGCTGAATCATCCATGTATCCAGGACACACACTGGATAATTCATAATCTTCTTGATGCTCAGCACAGGATATTGGACAGTTAAGCTGTTGATAGTGGGCAGGGCCTGAAAACATACCCAGAGATACACTGCTGCTACAAATCTCTCCTAAGCACTCACACAAGCAGCTGCCTTGTTCAGCACTCTCACACTCACTCCAAAAAACCTGACTTCCCCTCTAAGTTGTTTAAGGAGTTCCAACACTTCAATTACTGCACTTACACTCCAGAGCCAGGCCGACTTGATTAGCACTCTGTGCTTTTGGACATTAGCAATTCATATCACAGGAGCAATCTCCTAAGAGCAAGCAGCTCACAGATAATGGCATTCAAGGAGACGTTTCAAATAACCTATCGAGAGCCAAAAAACAGGTGATCCCCAACTATGTCTAGCAGAGTATCACCATGAATTTTAAAGACTGCGAAGTTTCTAATCACGAGACACACTGCTGACAAGCTGTTGAGTGACAAGCTGAAAGTCTTTCCTAAACTACAACCTAAACACAAGGTGAAATAGCAAACTCCTTCTGTAAGTCAAAAGGACTTCAGAGAGCTCTTCTCCTTTTCCTCTTTACATGTAGCATCTCACACATAATTTCAGGGAAGTTGCTCCCAGCAGCAGTAAGATAACTAATACAAGTCTTCTACCAAGACAACTGAGTATTTTTCAAGCTCAAAAGCTTCAATATGGAAAATAATCTGTAAACGTCTTGAACATGAAAACTAAAATATGAGCACTGCCACCTCCAACATGTGAACTGAAAGTTAAACTTGCGATCAGGTGTCGCTTCACACAAACATATATCAGGTGTCACTTCACACACCAAGACAACTCTTCGGTTTGAGACAATTTCCACCTTTCTTGAAAAAAAATAAAGACAGAATGAAACTAAAAAAAAGTATTTTGCTTAATTTATGCTGGCACAAAAAATAATCACGGAAGTGAACTGAAACATCAGAAACTATGTGTTAAAATTATCTTGAAATTAAATAGGAAAGTCTTCAGGAAAGGAGATTATCTTGTCACCGCCCAGCCTAAGAAATAAAAAGATATTTCAACACAGACTTGCACCCACAACATGAGGCATAATTTCCAGAAAAACTCTTTGGTCATAAGTATGATATCAATGAAGGATTAACCAAAAGGTGGGGCTATCCCATCAGCAACACCCAGTCACCCAGCGTCATACAAAATACACACTGAAAACTACCTGCAAAACAGAGAAGCCTTTTCATGAAATATAACCTATAAAGGTAGTGCACACACTTATTTCTTCAAAGTAACATCATTCATGGGAATATGCTCATTGGAGAGCTAATTTCCTAATGCTGGAAAAACAAATACACAGAAATCAACATTCACACCACAAGGCTATAAAGAAGTTTCATAGTGTTTTTACACTACACAGGTACAAAGGAATTCACTTTCTGCTTATACATATTAGAGGAAGCTTACTGCTCTAAATATCCATAACAGCTCGTCCAGCTGAGGATTTCTAAACATCTCACAAAAAGCTCGGTGCCTGAAAACAATTTACACTGAAGAAAAACACCACCCCACCCCGATGTGCAAGCTATTTCTCAGACCTCCTCTGTCGAGCATTTGAACCGATACCTACAAAGAGAGACTTGCTGTGCTAGATTTCCACTACTGCAGGAGAAGGCAGGAAAAAGAAAAAAAGAAAAAGAAAAAAGAAAAAGAAAACCCAAACCCCAAATGTTAACAAACTCCTACCCACGGAGCGTTAAGTCAAACAGACGTTGGGCAGGCCAAGCCGCACGGCACATGAGGCAAATGTTATTCCAGCCGCCGTATTTTCCACCCAGTGCCCACGCTGGCTTACCCCTCCACCGGGGCAGGCGGGGAAAAGCCGCAGCGCTGGGGGGCCGGCAGGGCCAGGGCTCACCGCAGCCTTTGGTGCTGCAGGGCCGCCCGGCAGAGCTGCGCGCCGCACGGAGCGCAGGGATAAGCTCGGCCCGCGGCCGGCGCGGGGCTCCGTGCCACCGGCGGCTCCACCCCGTGCCGCGGGCAGACCCGACCGCGGCCAGGCCCGGAAACCAAGCACCGCTCCTACCGTAGAGCCTGCGACCATCTCCGCGGGCGGGAGCGCGCAGGGCGCGGCTCCCGCAGAGATCCGCCGTGCCCGAGCGGCCCCGCACGCATCCACCGGTCCCCGGCAGCGACGCGCCCGGCAGCCCCGAGGGGCCCGGCACCGCGGAACC